>CM076578.1:490193518-490700790 GCA_034641835.2 Pinus albicaulis
AGTTATTTTATGTTTGATTAAAAGGAAGTTGTACATACAGTTGTTATATAACTGCAATGAATAGGGAACCGAATAAAAGAGAAAATGAAAAAGAGAGTGAGGTTGGATGAATGAGGAAGGAAAAGAGGAAGAGAGGAGTGCTATTCGAAATATACACTGTAATTGAATGAAATTTTTAACTGTTTATATTGTTTGTGATGTAATTGGCAAGTCTCCGGAGAAAGATAAAATCCCACTGTAAAGTTGAAATGGTACATTTCTCCGAGTAAATTGATAAAAGAGAAAAGAATGCAGAATTGAAGAAAAAGAAATAATCAAGCAGATATGAATATTGGAGTACAGTGAAAGAAATCAAAGGTATAGAACAGAGCTGATATCCAAGGTAAATCAACAAATGTTTCTTTATGAAAAAGAGGGAGTTGAAGCTTCCTTGCAAGTTGTAGCTTGCAGAATTTGAGGTTGGAGCCTCCTGTAGGTTGGTGCTTACAGAAAACCAGTGGTGAGAGGGAGTTGGAGCTTGCCTTTACATCACAGCAATAATAAGATGTGGTTTTCTCCCTTTATGGGTTTCCACGTATATCTGGTGTCTCTGTGCATGATGTTTATGTGTTGATATGGTTTATCTAATCTGCTTAATACTTGCTGCTGTCATATTAAGTCCGTTGTTACATTATATTAATACTTGCTGCTCACATTCTAAGACTACTCACATATTAAGTTGAATATGAAATGAAGGTGTAAATAAGTTTTATGAAAAAGTTTTAAAGTCCATGAATGTGTTAAACTGATTCACCCCCCCCCTCTCAGTTTAACTAAGGGTTCAACAATTGGTATCGGAGCAAAGTTCCTTTTTGTAGTAGTTTAACAACTGAAAGGAGATCCTAGGTTCTTGAGATGGCTAGTCAAGAAGGATCCTCAACGAACAAAGCCCCTTTTTTCACTGGTGCAAATTATGCCTTTTGGAAAATCAGAATGAGAACATACATAATGTCCTTAGGAGTAGAAGTTTGGGCTGCTGTGGAATTTGGATATGACTCTAAGGCAAATGTCTCAGAGAAAGAAGCCAAACAAGATTTTGTGGCTAATGCAAAGGCAATGAATGAAATCTTGAATGGACTGTGTGAGGCAGAATTCATCAAAGTAATGCATAGCGAGACTGCCAAAGAAATGTGGGAAACTCTAGAAAATATTCATGAGGGAGACAAAAAGGTGAAGACAACTAAACTTCAAGTCTATAGAGCCCAGTTTGAAAATTTAAAGATGAATGATGATGAAGATATTGCTAGTTTCTTTTTAAGGGTTGCAGAAATGGTCAATAATATGAAAGCACTAGGTGAAACCATGCAAGAATGTGTAATTGTTCAAAATATCCTAAGATCTTTGCCATCTAGTTTTAATCCCAAGGTCTCTGCCATAGAAGAAACAACAGATTGGGAAACCTTGACCATGAATCAACTTCTTGGAAAACTAACAGCGTATGAGATGAGACTGCCACAGAAGAAGTCAAATGTAAGGGAGGCAGCTTTTAAGGCGGAGAAGAAGAAAGAAGAAAAAGATGAGATATGATCCTGTTCTAATGAATAAGAGGCCAAATTTATCAGGAAGTTGGATAAAGGCTCAGGTAAGTATAAAGGTAAACTTCCATTTAAATGTTTCAATTGTGGAAGAGTTGGACATTATGCTTCTAAATGTCCTTATAAGAAAACAAAGAATCAGGCTCAGGAATCAGAGAAGACCATATCTAAGAACTGGAAGAAAGGGAAGAGATTCAATAGAAAATCTTTCTATGCTCAGCAAGACAGCAGTGCATCAGAAGACTGAATTCTCAAGAGAAGAAGGAACATCAGAATTTGTTTTGATGGCTATAGAAGAGCTGGAAGAATGTTTTTTAGAAGATGAGGAAGAAGGTGAAGTGGACCTTGAGGGGGAGCTAAGAAGTGCCTTGGAGGAAATTGACAGACTAAAACTGAAGTGCAGAAAACAGAAAGACATTCTTCTCAAATACGTGAGAGAGGAACAAAATTCAGAAGCCCTCATTCAGTTGAAAGTAGAGCTTGAAGAAGCCAAGAAGGTAGAGGATATTTTACTTAAGCAGATCAAGGATAAAACTTAGGAACACGAGAAGTTGGAAGAAGAAGTAGTGAGCCTAAGAAAGAACTTAGAAAAAGCCCAAAGAGAACTATTAATGAATACACCTCTAATGAAAGACTCTGGACAGTTGACCCAGATTCTAAATGCACAAAGGTCACCTCTGATAAAAACTGGGATAGGCTATGAAGGAGAATCAAGCAAAGGCAAAGAAAAAGAAAACAAAAATATTATTTTTGTAAAAGCAGATGAGAATATCCAAGCAGTTCATAAGATTTCAAAGGAAGAAGAATCCTGCAATAAAGTAGATAAAAATCATGAGGAAGCTCAAATGACAAAGGATGAAGTAAATAAACTGTCAACTGAAAAAACCTTGCATACTCTTGAATATGTCAAATTTGGAAGTCATCAAAAGAGATTTTTTCCTTCTATGAAAAATGCTACTTGTTATTCCTGTCACAAATTAGGACACATTGTTGCATATTGTTATACAAGAAGAATAAATACAAACCAACAAAGGATGCAAACAGTAAAAAGTTTTACTCAAGCATGAAGATGGAGAAGACAACCTTTTATCAGGTATGCAAATTGTTTTTATGGATACTGTTTTTATTGTAATGATTTTGGCCATAAAATCATAGAATGCAGGAAATATGAACAAAGACTGTTGTTCAAAACCTCAAGAAGGTTTATGAATCATGGAGAGTTTATTCCTACTTATAATCCTGCTAAGGATATATCCAAATGTTGTGTATGCAATAAAAGTGGACATATGTCTTCCAAATGTTCTCTAAGAGAGTGTAGTTCATCATCTCAGAAAAGATACCAAACAAGAGGATGCTTGCAATGGAAAAAGAAAGTGAATAAATGTGACTTGGCTGTAATAGCTCAAGATCTAAAAAGCCAGTGGTATTTGGACAGCGGTTGCTCAAAGCATATGTCAGGAGATAGAAGCAAGTTTATAATCTTTGACGAAAAGAAATATGGAAATGTTAATTTTGGAAATGATAAAGCAGGAAAGATCAAAGGAAGAGGCTTAGTTAGTCTGGACAATGGTAGAGGAAAAGCCTATGATGTACTATTTATGGATGGGCTGAAAGCAAATCTGTTGAGTGTTAGTCAAATGTGTGATAAAGGCTGTGAAGTTCTTTTTAGAGCTCAAGACTATGAAGTAAGATCAAGCACCACTGGAAAAACCCTGATCAAAGGTGTTCGAACGGAAAGCAATGTCTATGTAGTAAAAGAAGAAAATGAAGCATGTCATCTTAGAAAATTTGAGGAGTCTTGGTTATGGCATAGGAGATTGGGACACCTAAAATTTGATCATATCATAAATCTAAGCAAAAAGAATGTAGTCAGATATATCCCAGTCATCAAGAAGCCTTCAAATACAATATGTAAATCCTGTCAGCTAGGTAAGTAGACCCGTACATCCTTTAAAACCAAAGAGAAGTTATCTACAAGCCGACCTCTTCAACTTGTTCACATGGATTTGTGTGGGCCTTCGAGAACAAAAACACCAAGTGGAGAATCCTATTTCATGCTAATAATAGATGATTTTTCTAGAATGACATGGGTTGCATTTCTCAAACACAAATCAGAAGCATTTGAGAAATTCAAAATATTCAAGGCTTTGGCAGAAAATCAAACAGGTTGCAAGCTAAAGTGCATCAGATCAGACAAAGGAGGGGAATTTACAGATTATGATTTTGCAGACCTGTGCAATGAGCATGGGATAAAGCAGCAATTCACAATTGCAGGAACACCTCAGCAAAACGGAGTGGCAGAGAGACAAAACAGGTCTGTACAACAGATTGCCAGAGCCATGATGCAAGAAAGTAACATTCCTCAAACCTTTTGGGCAGAAGCAGTACACACCGCTGTGCATATCCTAAACAAAGCTCATTTAAGACCAAACAGTGACAAGACTCCTTATGAATTATGGCATGGTAAACCTGCATCAATCAAGCATTTTAGAGTTTTTGGAAGTAAGTGAAAGTTTGGGAAAGTTTGATGCAAGAGAAGATGAAGGAATATTCTTAGGATATGCATCTAAGAGTAAAGGTTACAGGTGCTACAACAAAATACTTCACAAAATTGTAGAAAGTATTGATGTAAGATTTGATGAAGAACTATCAGACAAGTTAAGAAGTACAAATTGCAGCGATCCTCCGGAAGTTCATGAAGAAGAGAATCAAGATGATGATGAAATAAACAAGCCAATAGAAGATACAGATCTAAGATCAAAAATCTCCTCAAGATACATTCAGAAGAATCATCCAGAAGATCAAATCATTGGGGACAAGAGTGTAGGTGTATAGACGAGAAGACAACTAACTGAATAGACTGAAGAGGTATACCTCGTAATGTTGTCACAAATAGAGCCAAATAAGTTTGAAGAAGCCAGCAAAGACAAACATTGGGTGAATGCCATGAATGAAGAATTGGACCAAATTGAGAAGAACAACACTTGGGAACTAGTTCCAAGACCCAGTGAGAAAAATGTCATTGGCTCAAAATGGGTATTCAAAAATAAGATGAATGAACAAGGACAGGTAATCAGGAATGAAGCTAGACTTGTGTGCAAGGGATATTCACAGGTTGAAGAACTTGATTATGATGAAATTTTTTCCCTTGTAGCTAGAATGGAAGCTATCAGAGTGTTTTTAGCTTTTGCTTGCTATCATGACTTCAAGGTATATCAAATGGATGTGAAGTTTTCCTTCCTGAATGGAGATTTAGAGGAAGAAGTCTACATGGAGCAACCAGAAGGGTTATCCTTAACAGATAATGTAGACTATGTTTGCAGATTAAAGAAAGCATTATATGGGCTGAAACAAGCTCCTCGAGCATGGTATTCAAGGCTGGACAAATACTTGCAAAAACAAGGGTTCAAGAAAGGGGGAGTAGACAACAACTTGTACATAAAAGCAAATGAAGATGAACTTTTGATTGTAGTAGTGTATGTAGATGATATCATGTTTGGAAGCAGCAAAGTTGGTTTAACAAAAGGATTTGCTGAAGAGATGAAATCAGAATTTGAAATGTTTATGATTGGAGAGCTTACCTTCTATTTAGGACTATAAATTCAACAAAAGAGCACAGGCACATTTATCTCACAAGAAAAATACTTAAAAGAGATGCTGAAAAGATTTAAAATGGAGGACTGCAAACCTGTGTCAACTCCCATGACTACTGGATGCAAGCTTTGTGCAGATGATGGAACAACTGATGTAGATCAAAAACTTTACAGATCCATGGTTGGAAGTCTGTTATATCTAACAACTTCTAGACCAGACATTGTGCTGGCTGTAGGACTTGTGGCAAGATATCAAGCAGCACCAAAACAAAATCACTTACTAGCAATTAAAAGAATATTCAGATATCTACAAGGGACTGCACATTATGGGCTATGGTATCCAAAAGGAAAAAACTTCATTTTGACAGCATATACAGATGTAGATTGGGCCAGCTGTGTTGATGACATGAAAAGCACAAGTGGAGGTGCATTCTATTTAGGAGAGAGTCTGGTGGCATGGTTAAGCAAGAAACAAACATCTATTTCTCTATCCACAGCAGAAGCAGAATACATAGCAGCACCAACATGTTGTACACAAGTCATGTGGATGAAGCAAACCCTCCAAGACATGAAGTTTCAGGGGGAGAACAGAAATGAAAATATCATTCCAGGGGAAGATCAGCGAGTAAGGAAAGCATAAAACAGGTCCTCAATATCAAAAGCTTATGGAAAGAGTACATCTAGCATAAAAGAGTCAATGAAAAGGCTAAAGAGTCAGTGTTTTAAGATTCAATCCAAAGTTTGGAGCAGCAAGGTACAAAGTCAACAGAAAAGGGCCTAAACATAACTCAAAGAGAGGAAATGCAGAAAGCAAACTAGGAAATGAGCAACCCTTTGCCATTGATGTCAAAGGGGGAGGAAAAGCAAAAATGGGATTCTAAAAAGAAAGCAGAGGTTATTGCCATCAATGCTAGAGGGGGAGACTGTTGGAAATGTTGTCATTGATGGCAAAGGAGTTGGAAAAGGAGGAGCATCTGAAACAGTGACTAGGAAAATAGAAAAGCAAAGTATCAGAGAACAGAGGCAGCAGAGAGGAGGCAGAGGCAACATAGAAGGAACAAAGGCAGTAGGAGACAGATGACAGTAGAAGAGGGCCATTTAATAGCATATCTGGAGAGACAGAGTAATGTATATGCCAAAATTTAATAGCAGATTTGGAGAGACAGAGTAATGAATATGCCTGATGTTCGGATATAGTCCTGATTGAATTAGAGTGTTAATCTATGTGTAAAGAATAAATTTATTCCTTGGACTCTATTTGGCTTATGCAATTTCGAGCAAACCCTATACGTAGAGGACTCTGGAAATCGGTTTAAGAGTCTATCTGCAGGAATAGGCTTTGAATTCCAGTAAATAAATGTATGAGCAATGCAAGGCTGAATTTCCCTCTATGTGTCAGAGAAATCGACTTCATGTCAATATTGTGTTTGAATGCGCTAAGAACTGTAAGCAAATTCTGTGTATTATGTATGAAAGAAGACTCTGTGTCGGGCTTTAGATGGAGTTCAATTTTGGATAAATCCTGTGATAATGGCTCGTATTTGAGGTTCTGGATTGTAATCGAAAGCATTAGTCTCTATGAAGAAAGTTCTCTTGCTAATGCAGAACCATAGAAACCCCTTTGAAACTGAATCCCACATAAGTTTCCATTTCCATTGTCATTCTCGTTAGAATCGACTTGTTTAAGGAAGAAATGAGTCCGTTGTGAGCCTCGCTCTGAAACAGGAAGTTGTGGATCGATCACGGCTGCAGTGAGTATCGTGGTCATCGCAGAACTCAATGCGGTCGAATAATCCATGGGGGTTACTATAAGTCGTGTTCTTCTGCAACAAATGCAGACTTTTGAACTACAACCAATAGTTGGATGATTGATATGGAATGGAGCATAAACACGGCGAAGTTAAACAAAATAGAGGTGGAACCTGAGTTAAATGTGCAGTGTGAATGGAGCTATGCATCGTAACAAATGAAATCACCGTGGTAAAATACCGATAAACCAAAGAGTCAATGTATAAAAGAACGGAATTGTGAGCAGAAGCGAAATCTTGAGCGAAGGAGAGGAACCACGAGCAAAATGAACAGTGAAGGGGGTTTCTGGTTTTCATCGCACCGCTTTCGTCGGGCAAGCGATATTTATGAAATCGAAGCGATTCCATAGAACGAGCGACACACGTCCCTGAACGAATCTGCAAAACCACTCTCATTGAGCGCCATCACGCGTTATCGTCCATGCATCTTCGCCGAGCGATATCTGTCAGATCAGTGTTGGCTGTGCGATATGTTATTAACCATCGATTGAAGAAATGCATTAACAAGTGGGCTCCACGGAATATGTATGTATTATAATATGCATCGGGATTGATATGAAGGTTTAATATGGTGGATTAACGCAGATACTTATGTGCGAAGGAGTTTCCTTTATTCAATTTATTATAAAGCGGGCTATCACATTCTACGCAGTGGTCACTATATAATACATTTTATTATAAAGGTTGAAGGTTGACCCGAATTCTTATTGCATATAAAATGAAATACAGTCTGTTGTTAAAAAGGTTTTATAAAAACGCCGAAAGTTATTTTATGTTTGATTAAAAGGAAGTTGTACATACAGTTGTTATATAACTGCAATGAATAGGGAACCGAATAAAAGAGAAAATGAAAAAGAGAGTGAGGTTGGATGAATGAGGAAGGAAAAGAGGAAGAGAGGAGTGCTATTCGAAATATACACTGTAATTGAATGAAATTTTTAACTGTTTATATTGTTTGTGATGTAATTGGCAAGTCTCCGGAGAAAGATAAAATCCCACTGTAAAGTTGAAATGGTACATTTCTCCGAGTAAATTGATAAAAGAGAAAAGAATGCAGAATTGAAGAAAAAGAAATAATCAAGCAGATATGAATATTGGAGTACAGTGAAAGAAATCAAAGGTATAGAACAGAGCTGATATCCAAGGTAAATCAACAAATGTTTCTTTATGAAAAAGAGGGAGTTGAAGCTTCCTTGCAAGTTGTAGCTTGCAGAATTTGAGGTTGGAGCCTCCTGTAGGTTGGTGCTTACAGAAAACCAGTGGTGAGAGGGAGTTTGAGCTTGCCTTTACATCATAGCGATAATAAGATGTGGTTTTCTCCCTTTATGGGTTTCCACGTATATCTGGTGTCTCTGTGCATGATGTTTATGTGTTGATATGGTTTATCTAATCTGCTTAATACTTGCTGCTGTCATATTAAGTCTGTTGTTACATTATATTAATAATTGCTACTCTGATATTAAGTCTACTGTTACATTATATTAATGTTTGCTGCTCACATTCTAAGATTACTCACATGTTAAGTTGAACATGAAATGAAGGTGTAAACAAGTGTTAATAATTTTTTTTTAAAAGTCCATGAATGTGTTAAACTAATTCACCCCCCCCCCCCTCTCAGTTTAACTAAGGGTTCAACAAAGAAGAGAAGGCGAAACACCAGAGATGGAACCTCATCCAAGCATGATGATGAGGAGAAGCCTTCGTTGGAAAGGAAAAGAAAGGGAAAGGGAAGAAATCCAAATCCAAAGGAGATTATGGTTTAGAGGGCAAGAAGGACTTGTCGAAGATTAAATGTTTTCACTTTCATGAGCTGGGACACTATGCCACGAAATATCCGCATAAGAAGGTGGACAAGAAGCCCTCTGGGGGAGTGGTAGGTGAATCTCTTACTCACAATTCGAGTTGGATTTTACCCTCATTGCATGCATTGTGACCTCGATGATGGATAATGTGTGGTATCTGAATAGTGGAGACTCATTCCATATGATCGAAAACAAATAATATTTTAGCGACTTGGAGGAGAAGGACCTACAGATGCACATCGAGATGGGAGATGATGGAAGGTATAATGAGACCAATATTGAAACTGTTACTTTCCAGAGGGAGTCTGGTTCTCCTCTCACATTAAAAGATGTCATGTATGTTCCGAGTCTAAAGAAGAATTTAGTTTTAGTTGCTATGTTGGAAGATTGCGGTTACGATGCGATATTTAGGAAAAGGAAGGTTTTCCTTCGTCACATAGCCACGAGACAAGTGAAGCGGATCAGGGTTCAGGTGAAGAACCTCCTACAAATTGGATGTAGAAAACTATGCTGCTTTGAGCACAAAAATAGAGAAGGTGTAGAGCCGAGACATCAGTGAGTTATGGCATAGGCGACTTGGCCATTTGCACCATGGAGCTTTGAAGATCATGGAACAGATTTCTACATGACTTCCCAAGGGTGCACTAGAGAAATGAGATACATGCGAAGGGTGTACATTGGGGAAGTACACTAAGGACACCTTTCATGATAAGGACAGTCGAGCACAAACGATCCTTGAAAGAGTTCACTCAGATGTGTGTGGACTGTTCTCGACAACCTCCACGACCAAACACATCTATTTTGTTATATTTTTAGATAATTTATGACGTAAGCGCTGGATATTATTCCTGTAGAAGAAAGACCAGACATTCTCAAATTTTTGTGAATTTAAAGCACTTGTTGAGAAAGACACAGGCATGAAAGTGAAGGATCTAAGGAGCGATAATGACGGAGAATGTGTCGAATGGGTTCAAGAACTTTTGTGCATCAGAAGGAATTCGACGGAAGTTAATAACACCCCATAACCCACAACAAAATGGGGTTGCTGAGAGGAAGAACAAAAGTATTGTGGGAGCTGCACGAGCGATGTTGCATGATCAGGGCCTATCGTTGCACTTGTGGGCTGAAGCATGCAACACATTGGTATATGTGCAGAAAATGGGTCTTCATCGGATTCTCGGGATGAGTACATCAAAATAAGATTTTTCAAGTAAGAAAACATGTGGCACACTTTAGGATCTTTGGTTCATCAGTTTATTGTCATGTTTCCAAGGATGCAAGGAAAAAGCTAGAACCAACAACTGAGTTGGGAATATTTGTGGGGTACGCTGATACATGTCACAACTATTAGGTGTACTTGCCATCTCATGGGATGAAAATTGTTCATAGATATGTGAAGTTAGATGAAGAAGTTCATGAGATGTTACTTTGAGAGGGAACTTCAGTTGCATGCAGATGAGGAGCTTTTAGCTCCAAAGGAAGAACCTCAGGATGTTGTGGAGCATCCACAAGCATATTAGCAAAGAGTGGAAGCACCCAATCATGTAGATACATTCAAAGATGGAAGGAAGCGCACCAAAGAAGATGACAGATTGATGCATGATGCTAGAGAAAATGTGGGAGCACCCACATCACAACGCAGGCAGAGGAGGTCACTAGATCGATACACTAGATACATGGCTCTGATGAGCGAGAGTGTAGAGACTGAGCCATCCTCATTCAAGGAAGTAGTGCAATAACCAGTATGGGTTGATGCCATGGCAGAGGGATAAGATTCCATTATCAAGAATAATGCTTGGGAATTTGTCCCAATGCCAAAGGACAAGTCAATAGTAGGTTACAAGTGGATCTACAAGGTGAAGCAAGCAACATATGGGAGTCTCTGTTGGAAACACTAAGAGGGGAATGAATCAATATTTCTTTTCAATTGTTAATTTTACCAGTTAGATCACTTATATTTAGAACACAAAATGAATAATACTTTTATTATTTTCTTTTTTACAATAAGTAAAGTACAATAATGATATAGGTATCCAACCTTAGATGAAGACTCAAATATTTCAGGCTCCAACCTATATTCCACCAAGCACGGAGTTGGTCTTTCCAAGGCTCCAACCTTGTCAATTTGAGACATCAACCTCTAAACACTGTTACCGATGAAATAGGTAACCGCACTGTTACCTAATTTTTTTTGGTAGCATAAAAAGCACCCGATTTTGAAAAGTGGTGATGCAGAATCACCCCCTTTTTTTTGTGCACATTTCTGACACTAATATTTTTATTTATGAAGTATGCATATTTGTTTTAAAATGTTGGTGATTTTCATGCTAATTTTGAAACGTATTGATGCAACATCAACTTTTTTTTTTTTAGAGCGGTGATTTTCATGCTAATTTTGAAACGTATTGATATAGCATCAACCTTTTTTTTAGAGTGGTGATTTTCATGTTGGTAATAAAACACAAAACTTAGATAATATATATATATATATATATATATATATATATATATATATAATAAAAATAAAAAAACCGATAAAAATGTAAGAAAAAACAAAATTAATTCATAAAAATAAAAAATTTAAACAAAAATAAATAAAAACAAAAATATTCGAAAAATTATATCAAAAGAAATGACAAAATTTGAAAAAAAAACACATAATTTAAAGAAAAAACAAAAATTGTTCAAAAAATAAATAAATAAAAACATCAAAAACATTTTTTTCTAAGTTATTAAAAAAAACCATATAATTAAAAAAAAAAAATTAAAATAGAAAATTTAAAAATAATTAAAATTTAGATAAAAAAAATAAAATACAAAAAAGAAAAAATTAAATTTAAAAATTTAAATTAAAAAATAATAATAATAAGAAAAAAAAATACAAATTTTAAAATTAACAAAAAAAACAAAATTTAAAATTGAAAAAGAAAATTAAAATAAAAGAATTAAAATTAAAAAAACTATCATTAAAAAACAAAAAAAATGAAAAAAACCACGTGCAAATAATTAAAAAACAAATATCCATAAATTTACTGTTTTTTTTCTAAATAAAACAATTTATAAATTTTAAAATGAAAAACTAAATAAATTAAAAGATTTAAAAAAAAATTAAAATTAAAATTTAATAAATTTAATAAATAAATTTAAAATTTTAAAAAATAATTAATCTAAAATATTAAATTACAAAAACAAAATTAAAAAAAATAAGGAAAAAAAATTAAAACAAATTAAATTTAAAATAAAAAATTTGAATTAAATTAATTAATTATTATTATTATTTTTTTTAATTTTAATTTTTTGAAATTAAAAAAAAATAAATTAAAAAAAATATTAAAAAATATTAAAATATTGTATGGAAAAAAAGAAATTGTACTGATAAAAATATTAAAAAAAGGTGTTTAATAATTAAAAAATATTAAAAATTAAAAAAAAATTAAAAAAGAAAACTTAAAAAAAAGGAAGAATTTTTTGATCATGGTGGCGCCGCCAATCGACCTCCTCGAGCGCGCAAGTTTGAGCCTCCGAGGTCTGCCTCTCAAGCGGCGGAGGCGGAGCCCGGAAATAGCCCCTCCTGCCGCTGAGGGCGATTTCTCCCCGACCGCCCTCCCGCTGCCGAGAGGGCACTCCCGTAACCCAAGGCGGAGTGTCGATGCCTCAAGAAATCACCTCCGCCGCCCCCTGGGCGAGAGGCCGATTGGCGGCGCCACCACGATCAAAAAATTATTTTTTTAATTTCATGTTTTTTTAAATTTTTTTTTTTTAAATTCAAAAAATTTAATTTAATTAATTAATTAATTAATTAAATTTTTTTCTTTAATATTTGAAATTTAATTTGTTTTATTTGTTTTTAAATTTTATTCAAATTTTTTGTTTTTTTTCTAAATTTTGTTAATAATTTTTATTAAATTTTGTATTTTATTTTTTTTATTTAATTTAATTAACTTTTTAATTTTTTTTTTCTTTTTTTTTTTTAATTATTAAATTTTATGTTTAGTTTTTTCATTTAATTTTCTAAAATTTAATAAATTTTGTATATATATATATATATATATATATATATATATATATATTTTAAAATTTATTTGAATTTAATATATATATATATATATATTATTTTTTTTAATTACATAAAATTTTTATATATTTTTTATTTCAATTAAAATTGTGTATTTAAAATGATATATATATATATATATATATATATATATATATATATATTAAATTAAGTATATATATATATATATTAAATTAAACTTAATATTTTCAAATTAATTTGTTTTTTATTTAATATATTTTTTTCAATTTTTCATTTTTAATTGATTTTTAAAGTTTTTTAACTTTTTATTTTAACAATGTTTTTTTTTTCAAAATTTAATATATATATATATATATATATATATATATATATATATAATTTAATTTAATTTGTTATTTTAATATTAACATTTTTTTTTTTAAATTTAATAAAATCTAATATATATATATATTTAATTTAAGTTCATATATATATATATTTTATTTTTTATAATTTAAATTTAATTTATTTTTTAAAATTTATTTGTTTTTTTAATATATATTTTTTTAAATTTAATATTTTTATTGTATTTTATTTTTCATTTTTAATTAATTTTTCATTTTTTACTTTTAATTTAATTAATTAATTAATTTTTTATTTTTATTTATTTTTATTTTTAATTTTTATTTTAAAGTTTTAAATTTATTAAAATTTAATATATTTCTTTAAATTTAATTTTTTATTTTAAAATTTAATTTAATTTTTTTATTTTAATTTTTAATTTAATAATCATTTTCTTTTTCCTTTTTAAATTTAATTTCTATATTTTATTTTTTATAATTTTTTTTATAATTTTTTATAATTTTATTTTTTTAATTTAATATATATATTTTTTTATTTTCTATATATTTTGAAATTTAATCTTTAAATTTTTTTTTTTTTTTTTTTTTAAATTTTTAATTAATTAATTTATTTTCTTAAATTTTAGGTTTTTTTTTAATGTTTGAATTAAAATTTTTATTTTTTTATTCCTATATATTTTTAAATTTTAAGCATGTTTTTATTTTTTATATTTATTTTTTCTTAAATTTTAGGTTTTTTTAATGTTTGAATTTTAAGAATTAAAAAATGTTTTTGCTATTTTTAAAAATGTCACAAATATGACACATTTTTTTTTTTTTTGTTATTCCAGCATCAATTGGTTTTGTTTTGAGGGTGTTTTTTCAATCATTTTTTCAAGAAACAATTTTGTTTTTAGCACAATTTTATAAAATGTTGAAATTTGACCTTAAAAAAAAACCAAGTGCGTTCTGGAATACACTTTTTTTGTTTTTGGGGTGTTTTTCATGTTTTTTTGAGTCTTTTTGGGCTAGAGTTCCCATTTTGAGGTCAGGTTACCTATTTCATCGGTAACAGTGTTTCTAGGGCTCCAACCCTATCTATAGTACAGGCTCCGACCTGTTTTCTTGAGGACTCCAATCCTCTAGGGCTCCAACCCTATCTTCCAAGGCACCGACCTTGTCTCTATGAGGCTCCAATCTCTTTGGCTCCAACCCTCAACTTCACTTCGTAAAAATATGTTTGGTTTTCTTCACAGCTCGCAAAGTCTTATTCAGCAAACCCTGTCACACTTAGTCTCCACGTCACATCATCAATGACAACCTTTTCTTCTTATAAGCCTCCAAGTTACTCGATGAGGATTTCAACAAAACATCATGTCTCCAAGGGTACCTTCAAGATCTTCCTCAATTATGCTTCCAATTTCCCTTCAATGGATCTTCAATAATGTTGCCTCCTTTTATGAATTCTTCAATAGGTTGCTTCAAGAAAAACCTTCTACAAGCGTTAAATTGTGACTCAACAACTCTTCCAAGAAACCTTCAAGATGAAAATGGTCTTCTTAAAAAAAAAGTCTTTAAGGTCCTCTTCAAGTCTCCAAAAACTGTTTCAAGGTTGTCTTCCAAAGTTTGCTCCAAATAGCTTTGAATGCTACTCCAAACAAGGCTCTCTCAAGAGTGTTGTAGGCTCTTCTTCAAGGCTTCACTGCTCTAAGTAATAAAACTAGGTCAGCTCCATATTCTTCAAGTGTGTTCTCATATTTCCATAGGTCTAAAGAGATTTGTGTAGCAAAGATTATTTTAAAGTCCAAATATTGTGCAATGGAGACTACCTTCAGGTCTACAATTTATTATTCACAAGGTTGTTATCAGAAGTTCAAGCCTTAAAAACTGAGCCTTAACAATTTTCTGTAGGTCTATTTCTGAGGTCAGTAACTTGTCCATAAGTTATAGTCCAAGCTTCTAAGCCTCCTTGTTGACCACATGTCCGAAATAGGACTGCAATATGTTTTAGGATACTTCAACAGGTCACTGTCACAACACAGATTGCTGTACGACACTTCCTCAAAGCTATATCATGCTTTAACAACAGAATTAACCCCAAAATATCCTCCTGAGCCTCCTTGGTCACTTATGAGATTCTTTTATGTATGCTTCACTGAAATTCGATTGCTCAAATGAGGTGTCCGACTCATATTAATGCTGGTTTGACGTTAGAATGAATGGACATGTCTTTTTGGAGGTAAGCCAGCATGAAGGGCAAGGATAGGTCGGCTGACTGTTAAGGTTATTTTTTCTTGAATAAAAAATTCCATATCGCATCAACCTCTAGGAGTTTCGGAGCAAGTAGAGGCTCATTGGAAAGAGGAAAAAGTCCTCTTTCAGATGGTCTAGGAGTCATTGAGATAGGTTGCCTCCAAGGTGGAAACATTTAATTTTCTTTATAACTGTCCTTGAATTTTTATGTGTAGAAAGTGATTAGGACAACAATAGGTCATTAAGCCTTCTTCATTGTTATGACTCCAAAAATGTATTTATATTATTTCCACATCATCATGAGGTCCTCCATGCCATCTTATTGTTGAAAAGTCAATAAGAAATGTGTGTCTAATTTAATTTTCCCTTAATTAAATTGGATAATAAAATGTAAAATTATCTCATAATCACTTGTAATAGTTCACTGAGTGTGATAAACTCATTTAGCTCATGAATTTAGAGTTTAGGGTGGTTGGTGAGGCAAGTAGAGTGATTCTATTAGTTATGGAGTTCGAATTGTAGTTAGTGCATTAGTTTAATGCATTAAACTAATGCATTAAATCTATTTATTGAGTTAAAGTCATTTGAACTAGTTGTAACCGTTTGTTGCACTAGTGAGAGATAAAGTGAATTAAATCACATTTAATTCACATGCAGTGATCTTCCATGAAACTAATGATTTAATATTAATAGTTGTATGCATGTCAGTTCTAGTGGAGACCTAGTTGAGACAAAGGTTAAAGGGATGTTAACTATCAGTTGTATCATTAGTAGGTTTCCCGCATGTAGTAAGACAACCATTGGATTTTCCATGAGCATTGCATAGTTTTGGAAGGTTGAATTTCCTAAAGAATAGGGATTGCATTCCATACGAATTGTGCAAGCAAGACATGATGATTAGAGGCAGGAAATTGACTAAGTGTTGGTCGATTTTGTTTAGGTCAGTGTGGGACAATTGTGAGAGTGTAGGAGACTCCTGTGAGAAGAGTGCATTGTAGTTGTTTCATGATTCCATGGTGAATATATAATAGAAGATAGAGGGATTTTTAGCAGTACGCTTTCCCTGGGAAAATATCTGTGTTGTGGTTTGATTTTCTTCTTTCTTTACTTGTTGTGATTGGCGATCGCGTTTATTTTCCTCAATTTATTTGTAGAAGGATTTAGTATCTAGCTTTAGTACATTGCTTGATCGGATTGAATGATTCCATTGATATACATATGTTTGTATAATTTCTACATGGTATCAGAGCACAGGAAATCACTATAGTGAAGAAGAAATTGAGTTTATCACTGAATAGAATTCGAATTTGCAAAAGTATTCTTGGTGCGACACTCAGGATCGAAATGGCTTTCAATGGATTGAGATTGGAGTATGCACTCGAGGGAAGTTCCAATTATATTGCGTGGAAAGACAGGATGGAGGTAATTCTGGAGGATAATGGGTTGAAAGAAATCATTGATAATGACATTCCCAAACCTGCTGCATCAGATGACGCAAATCTTGATGCTTGGAAAAAGAAGGTTTCAAAGGCGAGGAGGATATTACTGGAGGGAGTACGAGACCACATTGTCTCAAGTCTCCATGGAAAAGAAACTCCATATGCAATGTGGAAGGCGTTGACAAATCTGTTTCAGAGTAGCAATGATCATAGAAAATTGGCACTAAAGGACAAGCTTAGGAAAATAAAAATGGAGAAAGGCGACACGATTCCAAAATATTTAACCAAGTTTGTCCAATGTTGAGATGAGCTTGGGAGCATTAGAATTACTGTCGTGGATGATGAATTGGTGAGCCTAGCTCTTCTAGGCCTTGCTAAGAGTTGGCATAGTTATCAGGACTCTGTCAATGGGAGGGAGAAGCTACTAGATTGGGAACGACATTGGTTGGATTTGGTGCAAGAAGAATTCAGGCAGAATACCAGGGATCTATCTTCATCTAAGACAAATGATGAAGAAAATTACGCCTTGGATGGTAAGGTGAAGAAGGGGAAAGGAAAGAAATCCTATTCCAAATCTGAGTTCGGAAAAGAAGGCAAGAAGCGCGACATGTCTAGAGTGAAATGTGTTCACTGTCATGAGCATAGACATTATGCTACTAATTGTCCACAAAATAAGAAGAACAAGAAGGCTTCAAAATCTGCAATTGGTGAGGCTTTTACCTCGCAATTTGAGTTGAACTTCTTTCTCATTGCATGCATGGTGTCAAGTGCGATGGGATCAGTGTGGTACTTGGATAGTACTGCATATTTCCACATGACGGGAGACAAAGAACTTTTCAGTAGCTTGGAGGAGAAGGACCTCCACATGCATATCAAAATGGGTGATGACATATGGTACAATGCTACTGGGATTGGTACAGTTACCTTCCAGAGACAGTTAGGTAAACCCTTCTTATTAAAATATGTAATGCATGTACCAGGCTTGAAAAATAATTTAGTTTCAGTCGCAATGTTGGAGGATAGAGACTATGATGTGGTTTTCGGTGAAGGGAAAGCTTTCCTTCAATACAAAGCCACAGGACAAGCCAAGAAGATTGGGATTCGTGTGAAGAATCTCTATGAACTTGATGTAGATGGTTGTGTAGCATTGATGGGTAAGGCAGAAAAAGTGGGGAGCCAGGACGAGGGCGAGTTATGAAATAGGAGATTGGGCTATTTACACCACGGAGCCTTGAAGGTCATGCAGCAGATTTCTATGGGTCTTCCCAAGGGTACTCTTGTGCAGATCGACACATGCAAGAGATGTACTATGGGGAAGTATGCAAAGGCCACTTTTCATTAGAAGGAGAAATGAGCTTTGGAAATCCTTGAGAGAGTTCATCAGACGTGTGTGGACCATTCTATATAGCTTCAAAAATAAAGCAGATGTATTATGTGATCTTTATTGATGATTTTTCTAGAAAGTGCTGGATCTACTTCATGCAGAAGAAAGATCAGACATTCTCAAAATTTTGTGAGTTCAAAGCACTGGTGGAGAAAGACACAGGGAAGTATGTTTGAAGGCTCTTAGGAGCGATAATGGTGGTGAGTACATCTACAATGAATTCAAGCACTTCTGTAAGAAAGAAGGAATTCAGTGAGGGTTGATTGTGCCTCATATCCCACAACAAAATGGGGTTGTATAAAGAAAGAACAGAAAAATTGTGGGTGCATCACGAGTGATGTTGCATTTTCAGGGCCTACTGTTACATCTGTGGGGGGAAACATGCAACACAACGATATTTTTTCAAAACCGTAGTCCTCATCGGATACTTGGCATGAGTACACCCGAGGAGGTTTTTTCTAGTAAGAAACCTGATGTTTCATATTTTAAAATTTTTGGCTCATCTATCTATTGGCATGTGACCAAATATTCCAAGAAGAAGCTCGAACCAACAACTGAGATTGAGATATTTTTAGGGTACACTGATACTCCCCACAACTATCAGGTCTATTTTCCAAACATCAGGATGATTGTTGTGAGACGACATATAAATTTTGATGAGGAGAAAGCCATGCGATTGTCCCTTGAGAGGGAGCTGAATTTGCATGCAGATGAGGAAATCTTGGTTCCAAAGAATGAATCTTAATAGGTGGAGAAGCCACATGCGAGGATCATGGAGTGGAATAAAACACTCATGCAGAGCCATCCACTAGAATTGGTAGAAGGCGCACCATGGAAGATGATAGATTGAGACTTGATTTGGCAGAGCATGTAGGAGCACCTAATTCACTGTGCAGACAGAGACAGTCTCCAAACAAGTTTACTGGATACATGGCTCTTATGAGCAAGTGTATTATGACAGAAACATCCTCCTTTAAGAAAGCAGTGCATCAACCAATTTGGGCTGATGCTATGGTTGAAGAGTATGACTCCATCGTCAAGAACAGTGCATGGGAAGTTGTCCCAAGACCGGTTGGAAAATCAGTGGTTGGATCTAGATGGATCTATAAGGTGAAGCAAGTGGAAGATGGGAGTGTGGAGAAGTACAAGGCTAGATTTATAGCCCGGGGATTCTCACAAATTGAGGCGATTGACTATGAGGAGATTTTTGCACCGGTTTCAAGGTACTCATCGATTAGATCTATCCTTGCACTCTCAATGCAGATGGGGTGGAAGATACATCAGATGGATGTGAAAACTGAATTTCTAAATGGAGTTATTGAGGAAGAAGTGTACATAGAGAAGGCAGAAGGTTTTGAGATCTTTGATAGTGCGTCGCATGTGTGCCAACTCAAGAGAGAACTATATGCGTTGAAGCAAGCACCTTATGCTTGGTACACTAGAATTGACAACTATTTTACTGGGTTGGGCTTCACCAAAAGTGAAGCTGATGCAAACCTGTATCAGATTGTGGTTGATGGTAAGCTCTTGATTATCATACTTTATGTTGATGATATAATTTTGACAGGTGATAAGAAACTGATAACTTCTTGCAAGGAGGATCTAGCAAGGGAGTTCGAAATGAAGGACATGGAACTCCTTCACTATTTCCTTGGTTTAGAAATATGGCAGCGGGATGGTGAGCTATTTGTTTCTCAACGAAAGTATGCCTAAGATATTTTGAGTAAGTTTCACATGGAGAGCTGTAAACCCATGGAGACTCCTCTTCCAAGAATTTGGAGGAAGGAGGATGCTTCTTCAGGTGAGGTAGTGGACACTACTGTTTATAGGCAGCTAGCGGGTTCATTGATGTACTTGGTGAACACCAGACCAAACATTTTCTATGCAGTTAACCAACTGAGTCGAGCTGTAATATTCCCAAATGGGGAAGAAACAATATATGATCAAAATAATGGAAATAACAGTGAATAAATCAACACACCATGATATGAGACAAATGTATAACCATCTTATTAAACATATTAGCAAATAATAGGCACAAGATCTTGAGGATCTAGTCACTCAAGAAATACAAAACAAGCCTCCACAAGCAAATATGTCAATACATGAGAAATAACTGCCATACAAATGCCCTAAGCTATGAAAACACAGTTTTAGGGCATAAATTTTTGCATAAATATGGATTAATATAGATCTGCTATTATATAGCTCAAATAATGCTAGGAGTGAAGATCTAACCTCCTAGACACATTTACAAGAGAACCCGAGAAGGGTTTCCGGAAATACACCCAAATACAAATGGTGATCTACAGCCCTAGGTTTGAAGCATCATTGCAACTGAATATCTTGAAATAGAAGGATGAAATAATATTAATATGATTTATATCTCCTCCAAAGGTATCCTCCAATGAAAGGCTGAACCCTTCATCTAACAGAAAACACTCTAAAAGAGCCAATAGATCCTCCTCTGAAGATGCCCTAAAAAATAATGCATTCCAGACTGAAACTGCACTGCAAATGATGGGAATAGGTTGGCCTAGTGCCAAAGATATGAAATGTGATCAGAATCCCTCCTTGCTGATCTCCCAAGAGAATGAATCCTTCCTCTTGTTGTAACTTAAGAAACAATTCCTTGGCTGTGAAAAGGAATCTGTGCTTAAGACATTCTTATAATTATGTCACAGAAATATTGATCCATGTTTAATCACTTCCAGAGTTCAATCATTGGATCTCAAAATCAAATGCTATAAACATCCCACAATGCTATGATTTGCTGATATAGAATGAAATTTTCAGAATAAGAATGAAAGGAAAAAGCCCAAAAAAATATGCTGCTGTACAAAATCTATCATCTCAGACTTTAGAAGAATTAAAAGCAAAGAACAGTTAAAATGAAGGAGCGCCTATTAAGGGTTTTAACTCTTGTTTACACACGTAAAAAGAGACCTGCTGCTTCGATACTTCATTTTATTCAAGGACTGAAAATACATTATGTAAACTAGAAGACGTATCAACATCAAAAAATACTAGAAGCTTGCTTTTCCTTCATGAATCACTTGAAATCTGAGTACAAAGATCACTCTCCGGAGATCTAAAAACTGGAACCCCGCTCCTCTCTTATCTCTACTTTTATATCTGCTATTTGATCTAACTAACTGCTATGATCAGTTTTAAAACTGATTCTTGGAAGTTTTGAAATTAATTAGATTTTACAAAATGCCTGTTTTAATATTATATATATATAATATATAATATAAAACCAAAAATCAGATCTTACGCTAGTGCAAGTGAAAAGAACAAGTCGTACAATTTGGGTCCCATTACACCCATATTTTTTAATGAAAAAGTGACCCATGGTTTATGAAAACCAATAACCGCCTGCGGGAGCATTGATAGCTGTTTCTGAGAAATAACTACGATATGCTGTAATGCATCATAACCGTAGATCTTGTAAACAATGGTTTAAACCAAACCATTTGCGGGGGTACCATCTCTCATAAATCCCGTTTTGTTTATGCCACCGCAAGACCATTGGATCTGAGCTGGATGATCCAAATCGTCGATTCAACTGCAATATTATATGCTATACTATTATTTTGGCCAGAGGTTCCTGCGCACCCTACGTTTCTGGATTCATGACAATCATGTCCATTGGAGGATTCCCATCTTTTGTGGAGGATATGAAGGTTTTTCAGCGTAAAAAGGTTCAATAGACACTACGGAGTGCTTGCATTTGTCATTGCCAACACGTTGTCTTCAATTTCAGACCAATCTTCATCTTCATCGTTCTCATCCTCCTCTAGGAAATTGACATTTTCTTCACCTGCTTTCTCATTCATAAAATCCTCTTACGACTCTATTATCAAATTTCCAACAGTTTGGACAGACGCCATTGCATCATGGGAAGATTCCATTTGGTCAGACTCTGTTTCATTCTGCTGAGAATGAGCAATTTCATCTGCTGATGGTGCTTCTTCATTCTCTCTTTCATTCTGGTGTTGATGCACAGTGGATCCAGAAGCTCGAAGACTGCTACTTTTGTGTTGAGCATCTTCATGGCTTTGTACCGGTTCCATAGTTAAGGAATCTAAGGCTTTTACAATGCCATTTGCAATCTTAACACACTCAGGATGATCTAAATCTAGATTCTCAAGTGTACAGGACAAGGCCTGAATCACTTCAACATCAATTAGTGTTTTGGACACTTCTGTTGAGATGTTTGACTCTGAAGGTGAGCGCGCTGCAAGAACATCATTTATCAGATCTATAAATGCAACCATATGGCATTCTAGAGGTTTGAAGCCACCTACATGAGTATAGATAGATGCATTGAATGAATGAACAATCTCCACAAATAACCTTCTCCGTCCTTCGGCTGAACGAACACATATTTCCATCAAAAACTGGCTGGCCTTACTTGAAAGTTTCTGCCCCCATTCACTATCTACCTGCTTTTCTTTTATGTGCGTCGCATAATATGGAAGAAGTCTATGAAGAACATAGTATAAAGGCCCACTGTGGCCCATGCCACTGGCCCCTCCTTGTAGGGGCGCTCTAGGATGGCTGCTTTCAGCATCACGACGGAGAATAACATTTACAGTTGATGGATACATTAGAACTATTTTAGTTAGTAGCTTCAAAATAAAAGCTGTTCTTGCTAAAGCAAATGAAGATTTTCCATCCAGTTCCATGTTATCCTTGCCAACAACAGATTTTCCCTTCTCCTCTGATGGAATCTCATCAACATCCATATCAGCAACAGAACCAGAAGGTATAAATTTTCCTCGAGGGTCATTTGTCACAGGGAGTGAATATTGAGTAACTGAATCCAAAATTTGTTCAATCACGCTTGCAAAGCTATGTGTTGGCCTCTTGTGTCCTTGCACAGACTTATATCCACCTCCCAGCCTATCTTTCTCTAAAACCTTTTCCTTCTCTTGATCTTTTGACAAAATTACATAAGGTCTTTCTCCAACCATTTCGACCTGACAAACTGCTTGTGCAGCAAGCATAAAAACAGCAGGGTCTCTGGAGATAACAGTAGCCAAGTTTGAAAGAAAAGTATGAGCACTCACCCTTCCATTCATATTTCGATTTAAGGCTGCTACAAGACTGTGCCAAATTTCTGACTCTATAGCTGCCTGCAGTGTGTGAGGATCTTCAAGAATATGTAGAACAATAATTGATGCAACATTGTCAAAATCTGAAAATAGGCAACTAGTAGGCAAGTTCAGCAAAGTAACCATCCACCTCTATCAAGGAAATGCAATGCAATGGCATGCACCCTTGTAATCCTTCCACATAGCTGGAGCAACCCCTGCAATGTAATTAAATCACCCAATAACAGATTTCTTAGGCACAGTGTTTCAAATGCCTTTAAAACATTTTGTTTATCTCCTTGAACTTGTTCCACTTCGATAATTGTTCCTCAGCAACCTTAAATTGCCTAGAGCTTCTCCTGACTTTTTTCTGAGTAAAATTGTGCTACAACACCTACTGTGGAAAACTAGCTCAGAAAGTGGGTTTCTCAACCCTCCACTGCAATACCCTGCAACACATCAAAAATCTGAAAAGAAATTGCACTGTAGTTGAAGACTGAAGCTTGGCCAGAGTGCCGGATGTGTGGAAATGATAGATCAATAATCTCCCAAGAGGCATCTCTAGGAAAGAGGTGGGATTCCCGACCGGGAACACCCTATGCTAAACAACACTAGCAATCTTAGCTAAACAGCTGAAGAGAGCACAAGTCTAAACAAAAATATCAAAATAATAATCATAACATAACCTCATATGGCTGCCATCCTCTTCCTTATAAACAATGTGAGCCTTCTCACCTTGGGTCCCACTCACTAGGGTTTCCATCATCATGCAATCAATCTCCCTCCAAAACTGCGCTGTCTCGCCATTAATGCCACTCCTCCATAACAACGTCATTTGATTTGGTCAAAGTTGACCTATTCAACATGCTCCAGCCCTTTTTCATACCTAAGGGACTTCAATCCAGCTTTTATATGACCTCCATTCAAACTAGGAGTGTCTTTTATTCCTACTAAGGAGATTTATGGGTCTCCCTACCCTCTTATTCTTCTATCTAAGAGAAAAATAAAAAATTAATATTCCAATTAGCTGTATGCTAATTTAGGAATATTGCATGAGCTATGGATAAGCCGACAAAGCTCTTTTGGAAGTAAGGGAAGCATGTCTTGAGATATCTCAGGGGCACTACAGAGTATGGATTATGGTACAGACAGATAGAGGGAGTGAAGCTTCAAGGCTTAACTGATGTAGATTGGGCAGGCAGTCCATCAGACAGAAGTAGCGCATTAGGAGGGATCTTCAACATAGGATCGACAAAAATTTCTTGGTACAACAGGAAGCATCGATTTGTGGCACTCAGTTCAGCCGATGCAGAGTACATGGCAGCAATTCAAGATGCATGTGAGGCCATTTGGATGAGGAATATTCTGGTTGGTTTGTTTGGTTCTCAAATGGATCCGAAAATGATACTTGGGATAACCAGAGTTACATTAAACTCTTGGTTAATCCGATATTCCAAAATAGGTCCAAGCACATAGACATCCGGTACCACCATCTTAGATATTGCGTTCAGAGGTGCATTATGTTACTTCAGTACGTCCCCAAGAAGATCAGGATGTAGATATTCTGATGAAGGCGCTCGCTAGGAGAAAATTCGAATACCATAGAGGTAGGATCGGGGTGGCAGATAATCCCTTTCTTCTTGAGAGGGAGTGTTGAAAAGTCAACAAGAAATGTGTGTCTAATTTAATTTTTCCTTAATTAAATTGGACAATAAAATGTAATATTATCTCATAATCACTTGTAATAGTTAACTGAGTGTGATAAAATCAGTTAGCTCATGAATTTTGAGCTGAGGGTGGTTGGTGAGGCATGTAGAGTGATTATATTAGTTATGGAGCTCAAATTGCAGTTAATGCATTTGTTTAATGCATGAGAAATCAATTAAATCAATTTATTGAGTTAAAGTCAGTTGAACTAGTTGTAATTGTTTGTTGCACTAGTGAGAGATCACGTGACTTAAATAAGATTTAATTCACATGCAGTGATATGCCATGCAACTGATGATTTAATATTAATAGCTGCATGCATGTCAGTTCCTGTGGAGACCCAGTTGGGACAAGTTAAAGGGATGTTAAATATCAGTTGTATCATTAGTAGGTTGCCTGCATGCAGTAAGATAACCATTTGATTTCCCATGATCATTGCGCAATTTTGGAAGGCTGAATTTTCTAAAGAATAGGGATTTCATTCCACATGAATTGCGCAAGGCAGGCAGGGTGATTAGAGGCAAGAAATTGGCTAAGTGTTGGTCGATTTTGTCTGGGTCAATGTGAGAGAGTTGTGAGAGTGCAAGAGACTCTTGTAAGAAGAGTGCATTGTAATTGTTTCATGATTTCATGGTGAATATACAATAGAAGATAAAGGGGTTTTGAGAAGTAAGATTTTCCCAAGAAAATATCTGTGTTGTGGTTTGATTTGCTTATTTCTTTACTTGTGATTGGCGATCATGTTTATTTTCTGCAATTTATTTGTAGAAGGATTCAATATCTAGCTTTAGTACATTGCTTGATCGGATTGAATCCACTGATATACATATATTTGTATAATTTCTACACTTATGTCACCAAGTGATTCATCATAGTGTCATCATGTATTCATGTCATAGTGCAGTGATATGACATAGGAAACTTCATCATTAGAAAAGTTCCAATATAGTAAGATAGTCTTCCAACTATCAAATGAGATCTTCCTTGTCATCATCTAATCTTCCAACCATGTGATCATCATCATGTGTAGTTCTCCATATGTCATCAAAGATTAAGGTCTAGATCATAAAGTGCATGCAATATAAGATCAACTACTTGTTAGGGATTTATTCATTAGTGGTTTGAATTATTCATGACTTGACATCTAGATCATCAAGTGCATGCAAAATTAGATCAAGTACTTCTTAGGGCTTCCTTCTTTAGTATTTTGACTTCTTCATGACTTGACATCTTCATTGATGGTATCAACCAAGAGTCATGGCATCATCATTTGGAATCAGGCATCTCAAGAATTTTGACATCTCAATCAATTCCATATTGACATTAATAAAAACCTTGATTAACAATTTCTCCCTTCGTCATTAATGGAAATAATCTTTCCTTTCCAATATGCTCTCCCCTTTTGACATTAATGGAAAACGGGGTGCTCAAGTACTCCCCCTATCTAGTTGCTTCTTTTCTTCATCAATAAGTATGTTACTCCCTCTGTCATGGTGTTCCTCCTTCTGGAAATGTGGTCCATGATAGATGTGTCTACATTTCTTCAATGGAGTTTCTCTCGAGAGATGATTTATAAAAGGATGATTTTCCATGTGTGACTCATCAAGGATTTCACAGGGCCCATTCACAGATTTATTCTGCAAGAATGTTTAAGAATCATAAGCTCAGAGTCACATTGAATATCCCCCTAACTGTATGGTATCTTTTTGGCAGAGTCTCACCATCAAATACTTGGAATATCAAGGATGAATTCATCAAGTCAACAACATGTGTTGTTGGCCGGAGCGTTCAAGAGACTTTTAGACACAATTTTCTTCCTTATCCATACTTGCGTAACTTTCTTCTTTGGCTTGGTTGTGATGGTTTTAGGGACCCAAGTCAAGTTACACTCACATGCCATATGTCCAATGTTATAAAAATTGAAGCACTCCATCTTGTTCCTGAATGAGTAATCATGACTTCTTCTTGCAAAATTTCTTCTAGAAGATTGACGGGGACCATTATATTTGTCTTTGTGATATGCCCTACAATATTTTGCCACGTGCCCAAAGTTTGTACAAGAATAGAAATGACAAAGAAATATACTTTGGTACCTGAGAGATGAAGATTTCCTTGATGTAATTATGAAGTCTTTTTGCCTTGGGATTCTTTGATGATATTCATTTCCTTTATTGACATCATATACAAGTATCCTTGGAGTAGGATTTCTTCCATTGTTGTTTTGACTCTTCTCCTTGCCTTTGCTGGAACTGGGAGCATCAAAATTTCTTCATGGTTTCCTCACATCCTTGTTGTTTGAAGCATTATCATTCTTTCTTGAGGGTTCACATGCATAGTCAAGACTTGATTTATCAAGGGGGGATATTTGATGACTTAGGATGTAATCTAGGGTTTGGGAACTCTTCAAGTTCTTATTTAGCAATTCAAATTCCTTTTTAAGAGAGACAATTTATCCTTCCAATTTTTCACAATCTTCATCTTTCATGACTATTTGCTTCTTCATTTCTTCCATCATCCTTGTTGCTTCGTGTGCTTTGATTTTAAGGGAGATGGTATTTGATTTCATTATGAATATTTCTTCATTCCACTTTTCTAGACTGCTCTCCATTTATTTTTTTATTGTTGTAGCTTCACATGTTTCGGCCTTGTGAAGATTGATGTCTGATTTTAGTTTGAAGATTTCTTCATCCTTTTCTTCTAGTTGAGATTTAAGAGAGGAGACCTCTTCCTTGTATTGACCAATCTCTGCTTCAAGATTTTTCAAGCTCTTAAGTCTTTGTTCAATGTGGCTTGACAAAGTTTCTTCCCTTTTCTTTGCCTTATCTAATTGATTTTTCATAGATATGACTTCTTCATGATGCTTTCTTTTGTTTTGATGAAATTCCTCTTTAAGTTTGGCGAGCTCCTCATCTCTTTATTGTACTTGAAGCTTGACAGAGTCAACTTCCTTCCTTGTCTTGTCTTGGTTACCATCTTTCACTTTCTTCTTAAGTTCCTCATTTTCCTTTTTCAAACTGTTAATCTCTTCCATGGAAGCCATAATTTTATTCATGAGATATTCTTCAAAGTATTCTTTGTTCTCTTCGTCTTCTAGGTCTTCTTTAGCCTTGTTTTCGTCTCTCTTATCTCCAACTTCCTTGATGGACTCTAGAATTATTTCTAGCTTTCCATCATCTTCTTGAATATAGATCATTGTCAACGCTCATTTTGAGCGAATATCATGAAGTTTGTCCCATATGACTTTTGCCAACAAACATTTTTCAAAATTGGCCTTCAAAAAATTTGGTAACCCATTCAAAATTTCCTTCATCTCTCTTGTATTGTACTCCTTGGATTCTTCCTCCATTATGTCATTAGTAATCACTGATTTCCAAACTTCAACTCCTCGAGTCTTCAAGAAATTTCTCATTCTTGCCTCCCACATATCAAAATTTCCATTGAACAATGGAGCCTTCACAAATTGATTGACTTAAATTTCGATGGTTGAGGAAGACACATCTTTAGGAGGATTGGAGGCTTTCTTCCTTGGATTTTCCACTTTTATTCTAATGATCAACCTTCAAGCTATTAGGATTTGAGTGAAGGTACTGGCTCTGAGACCAATTGTTGGAAATAATGGGAGGGGGGTGAATCATTATTTCTTTTCAATTGTTAATTTTACTAGTTAGATCACTTA
Source organism: Pinus albicaulis (assembly GCA_034641835.2). Lineage (NCBI taxonomy): Eukaryota > Viridiplantae > Streptophyta > Pinopsida > Pinales > Pinaceae > Pinus > Pinus albicaulis. The sequence continues at coordinate 490,222,210 of CM076578.1, forward strand.
TATTTAGAACAAAAAATGAAAAATGATGGAATATATACTTTTATTAATTTATTCTTTACAATAAGTAAAGTACAATAATGATATAGGGCTCCAACCCTAGATGAAGACTCCAATATTCTAGGCTCCAACGTGTATTGTGCCAAGCACTCACTTGGTCTTTCCAATGCTCCAACCTTGTCAATTTGAGGCACCACCCTCTAGGGCTCCATCCCTATCTCTGGTATAGGCTCCGAATTGGTTTATTGAGGAATCCAATCCTCTAGGGCTCCAACCCTATCTTCCAAGGCACCAACCTTGTCTCTATGAGGCTCCAACCTCTTGGGCTCCAACCCTTAGCTTCACTTCATCAAAATATGTTTGGTTATTATTCACGACTCCAAAAGTATTCTTAAACGAGCCCTGTCACACTTAGTCTCCACGTCACACCATCAATGGAAACCTTTTCTTCTTAGAAGGTGTCACCACCGATCTTCATCGTACCCAAAAAATTTCTCGAAGTTACTCTATGAGGATTCCAAAAAAATGTCATGTCTCCAAGGGTACCTTCAATATTTTCCTCAATTATGCTTCCAATTTCCCTTCAATGGATATTCAATAATGTTTCCTCCTTTGATGAATTATTCAATAGGTTTCTTCACGAAAAATTTCTACAAGCCTTCAATTGTGACTCAACAACTCTTCCAAGAAACCTTCAAGATGAAAATCGTCTTCTTCAAAAACAAGTCTTCAAGGTCCTCTTCAAGTCTCCAAAAACTGTTTCAAGGTTGTATTCCAAAGTCTGCTCCAAATAGCTTTGAATGCTACTCCACACAAGGCTCTCTCAAGACCGTTGTAAGCTCTTCTTCAAGGCTTCAGTTCTCTAAGTAATATAACTAGGCTAGATCCATATTATTCAAGTGTTCTCTCATCCATCCAAAGGTCTAAAGAGCTCTGTATAGCAAAGATTATCCTTAAGTCCAAATATTGTGCAATGGAGACTACCTTCAGGTCTTCAAGTCTGTAATGTATTATTCACAAGGTTGTTATCAGAATTTCAAGCCTTAAAAATTGAGCCTTAACAATTTTCAGTAGGTTTGTTCCTAAGGTCAATAACCTGTCCACAAGTTATAGTTCGAGCTTATAATCCTCCTTGCTGAACACAGGTCTGAAATAAGACTACAATCCGATTTTAGGTTACTTCAACAGGCGGCTGTCACAACACAGATTGTTGTACGACACTTCCTTAAAGCTATATCATGCTTTAATATTAGAATTCACCCCAAAATATCCTCCTCAGCCTCCTTGGTCACTTATGAGCTTCTTTTTTGTATGATTCACTAAAATTTGATTGGTAAAATGAGGTGTACGACTCATATTAATATTGGTTCGATGTTAGAATGAATGGACACGTCTTTCTGTAGGTAGGCCGACATGAAAGGCAAGGATAGGTTGGTTGACTGCTAAGGTTATTTTTTCTTGACTTAAAAATTCCATATCTCATCAACTGTTGGGAGTTTCGGGACAAGTAAAGGTTAATTGGAAAGAGGAAAAAGTACTCTTTCAGATGGTCTAGGATTCATTGTGATAGATTGTCTCCAAAGTGAAAAAATTTATTTTTATTTATAATTGTCCTTGATTTTTATGTATTCATTGTGATAGGTTGCCTCTAAGGTGAAAAAATTTATTTTTCTTTATAACTGTCCTTGATTTTATGTGCAGAAAGTGATTAGGACACCAAGAGGTCATTAGGCCTTCTTCATTTTTATGACTCCAACTATGTATTTATATTATTTCCACCTCATCATGAGGTCCTCCATGTCATATTATGTCACCAAGTGATTCATCATAGTGTCGTCATGTATTCATGTCATAATGCAGTGATATGACATAGGAAACTTCATCATTAGGAAAGTTCCAAGATAGTAATATAGTCTTCCAACTATCAAATGAGATCTTACATGTCATCATGTAATGTTCCAACCATGTGATCATCATCACATGTAGTTATCGATATGTCATCAAAGATTAAGGTCTATATCATCAAGTGCATGCAATATTAGATCAAGTACTTCTTAGGGCTTTCTTTATTAGTGGTTTGACTTCTTCGTGACTTGCATGCAACATTAGATCAAGTACTTCTTAGGGATTCCTTCATAATTATTTTGAATTCTTCGTGAATTGACATATTCATTGATGTATCAACCAAGAGTCATGGCATCATCATTTGGAATCAATCATCTCAAGAATATTGACATCTCAGTCAATGCCATATTGACATCAATGACAACCTTGATTAACATTGTCGAGAGACAAGACGCCATATTTGTGGACAAGGGGTTCTCTCAGGTGGAGGGAATTGACTATGAGGAGATCCAGTAGCAAGGTAACTTTCAATCATATCAATTCTAGCACTTCAGCGCAGATGGGATGGAAGATACATCATATGGATGTGAAGACAACTTTCCTCAATGTAGTGATTGAGGAAGAGGTGTACATAGAGCATCAAGAATGATTTGAGACTTTTGACAGAGAGTCGCATGTGTGAAAACTCAAGCGAGTGCTTTATGGATTGAAACAAGCACCACGTGCTTGGTATACTAGGATCGAAGGCTATTTCACCGAGTTGGGATTCAAAAGAAGTGAAGTAGATGAAAAAATTTACCATATTGGGTTGAAGGTAAATTATCGATTATAGTATTACATGTCGATGATTTAATTCTAAAAGATGATGAGAATCTGGTAAAATATTGCAAAGAGGATTTGGTAAGAGAATTTGAGATGAAAGACATGGGAGTCATGCATTATTTCCTTAGTGTCAAAATTTGGCAAGGAGATGGGGAACTACCTTTCTCTTAGCGAAGTATGAAAAAGAGATACTGAATAAGTTTTACATGGAGAGAAACAAACACATGGAGACTCCTCTAGAAGGGAATTGGAGGAAGGAAGATGCAACTTCAGGCGAAGTGGTAGAAGATACCATTTACAGACAGCTTGTGGGTTCACTTATATACTTGGTGAACACACGACTTGAAATGTGTTATGCAGTTAACTAGATTAGTAAAGAAATGGTTAAGCCAACCAAACTCTATTGGAAGGTAACCAAAGATGTGTTGAGATACCTCAGAGGAACCACTCCATTTGGTCTTTGGTACAGTCACAGACAAAGGGAGTGAGGTTGCAAGGCTTCATAGATGCAGATTGGGCAGTGTGTTCCATCAAACACGAAGAGCACATAAGGGGGAATCTTCAACATTGAGTCAACAATAGTTTATTGGTACAACAAAAAGCAGAGATCAGTTGCACTCAGTTCAACAGAAGCATAGTACATGGATTCTAGTCAAGCAACTTGTGAGGATATTTGGATGAGGAAGATCCTTGTTGGGTTATTTGGCTATCAGATGGATCCTACAGTGATTTAATATGACAATCAGAGTTGTGTCAAACTCTTTGTGAATCCAGTTTTTCATGATCTATCCAAGCATATCGACGTACAATACCGCCATCTCAAAAATTGTGTGTAGAGGAAGATCATGTTGCTCGAGTACATTTCTACAGAGAAACAAGATGAAAATATCTTGACTAAGGCATTATCAAGAGGAAAATTCACGTTTCATAAAGGCAGTATCAGGGTATCTGATAATCCCTTTCTTGCTGAGAGGGAGTGTTGAAAATGGCACCAAGAAAGATTCTAATTTAATTTTCTCTTGAATTAAGTTATAAGAAAATTGTAATTCCACATCACAAGACAAATTGAACAAGTTAACTAAGTTAAATTGACTTAGTTGGTTCAGTTAATTCGAGTTGAGGGTCTAACTTAAGTTAAGTTGTAGTTAATTAATTCAGTAAATATGAGTTAAAGTCAGTTAAACTAGTTCCAACTGTTGGAGGAACTATTGGGAGGTCAAGTAGTGGGGTGTGTACCATGGAAAATTTTAGGGGCTAATATTCGCAGGTGGGCTAATTTTCCATGATTTCACCAAAAAAAAGATTCGCCAATTTACATTTTTTATAAAAATGATTCGCCCAAATTTTAAAATATATAATTATTTTATGTTAAAAATCACCAACATTATTTAGAGAGTATGTATAAAATAATTAGGAATTTGAATAATTTTACAAATACATCAATAAACATTTTATAGTTTTCATATTGGGGACTAATGAGTTTCGCCAATTTTTTAAACTTTAAGATAATTTTCCATCCTTAAAATTTTCCCTAGTGTGTACTCTGTGATCAATCAGTTAACTAATGAATCGGACATAAATAAGTCATGGATGTGTGATCTACGATTTACCCAGTTGATTTTGGAGTTCAAGGGAAGTGTACTATCAATTGTATAATCATTCAAATTGTACATGTGGTGCTTGCAGTCAGAGGAAGGCCTATGATGGATGGCGTATTTGTGGATGGGGAATTTACCTAACTAATAAGGGCTAATTCCCAAGGAAACAATGCAAGGAAATATGGACTTTGGAAAGAAGAAACTTGGTTAAGTATTGGCCAAGGATTGTCTAGAAAGCAGTGAGACATATATAGATAATGCAGAGGTTTCTCGAGCTTGAGCAAAGCATTGTAATCTTCTCATATTTTATGACTAATGAAATATATAGATAGAAGGGGTTTTTAGCTGTGACTTTCCCCAGGAAATTATTGTGTCATGTGTTTATTGAATTATTTCTCTTGTATGCTTCATGATTTCATGATCGTTTAATTGTTTCTGTTGATGAGTAGAGTAGATTCAAGTCTATTATTTTAGTAAATTACAATTAGAAGTTTGAATCTACAAGGAAATTCTACTTATTTTATGATAATGTAAAAAATTTAAAGAGGCACAAAAATTGAGAGACAAGAATCATAACCCTAATATGAAGTTAAGGATGAGTGTGATGCTAATTTCACTACTACATTTGGCGGAAATTCCGACACTTGGTTCCGACGCTTTTGACCAAATGTCCGAAATTTCCCCAAATTTTTTCCATCCCACCCGAAACCGTCGCTATATCGACGTTTATAGAAAAGTGTCGCAATACCGACACTTAGAAAAGTGTCACAATTGCGACGTTTGGAGGAAGACATCGCAATTGCGACACTATGGCCCAAAGCATCGCTATTGCAACGACTGCCTCCAAACGTCGCAAGTGTGACACAATGTCTAAGTGTTGTAATTGCGACGTTTGGAGGCACTCGTCGCAATAGCGATGCTTGTACGCTATCGGTATAATGACACTTATATGCGCGCTACATAAAAATACGAAACTTATATGCACACTACATAAAAATGATTTTATTGTTTCGTATCCGTCGCAATAGCTACATTAACGTCTGATATCACGCGCGCATTCGCCCTCCGCTCTTGCAGAACAACATTCGCCCTCGACCCGCCCCCGCCCGTAAAGCATTTTCCCTCAACATTCGCCCTCAGCGTTCGCCCTCAGCTCTTGCAGAACAACATTCACCCTCAGCTCTTGCAAAATGGTAAGTTCTTACTGCAAGCCCTTCCTCCTATAGTAGGGTTGACTCTATTTGGGTTTTTTTGGTCAATTCCATTGGATTGTGTTAGGCTGTAGGGTTCTCTCTAGATGTCAAGAATCAAGATTCAATACCCTCTGTTATCTTCATCACCCAATACAAGATTTAAATTTTTCCCAAAGAAACGCTTATTAATTTGGCAGCCATTATTTCTCCCTGCTTTAAAAACCCTACATTTAAATAAAAACAAGCATTGCATTTCAACTACAAAAATCTATTAGTGTTCAAATGTACATGTGTGCTACATTAACGTCTGATATCACGCGCGCATTCACCCTTCGCTCTTGCAAAACAGCATTTGCCCTCAGCATTCGCCCTCAGCTCTTGCAGAACAGCATTCGCCCTGAGCTCTTGCAGAACATCATTCGACCTTAGCATTCGCCCTCAGCTCTTGTAGAACAGAATTCGCCCTGAATTCGCCCTCAGCTCTTGCAGAACAGCATTCGCCCTCAGCTCTTGCAGAACAACATTCGCCCTCAGCTCTTGCAAAATGGTAAGTTCTTACTGCAGGCCCTTCCTCCTATAGTAGGGTTGACTCTATTTGGGTTTTTTTCATCAATTCCATTGGATTGTGTTAGGATGTAGGGTTCTCTCTAGATGTCAAGGATCAAGATTAAATACCCTCTATTATCTTCATCACCCAATACAAGATTTAAATTTTTCCCAAAGAAACGCTTATTAATTTGGCAGCCATTATTTCTCCCTGCTTTAAAAACCTACATTTAAATGAAAACAAGCATTGCATTTCAACTACAAAAATCTATTAGTGTTCAAATGTACATGTGTGCATTACTTGTGTAGGGTATTCCTTTTCCACTTTCACATTATCCAAGAATGTGTGTAGTATAGTTCATATTTTTTGTGATTTAGATTATCTTGAAAAAGGAAAGGTCAATTATTTCCCATGGAAAAAGAAGGTTTTCCCTTTTTACTACTGGAAATGGTACAACAAAGTTCCATTTCTACCCGAAACTCCTATGAAACAGGAACCAAATAAAGGCCATGTCCTCAATGGACATCATTTGGCTTTTAAAATGGCCATTGCACCGTGTTGTTTCTTATATTACATCACGATAGTTTCTTAGGTCATTTCTTGTTTCTTGAGATGAAAAACAACCAAAGAAATTGTAAAGATCCTTTCAAGAAATAAATGACCATTTCTCAATCATATCTCAACTATTTTTTATTTTATTCAGTGGTTGCTTACTTTGAGAGAAATTTGACACTTTTATAAGGAATATAACATAAAGACACAAAATGGGAAGGAATTGATGAGGTAGATGACCTTTAGTTGTTGTCAATTAAGAATTGATAATACACGATGCATGTTCTGTACTACAAACTAGATTCCTTCCTGGAGTTAGGACACAGAGTATTGAATCAAAGTTGTAGTTTCTAACTTCTCGTATTGGTTCATCAATCTTGAAATTCAGACATTGCATGTCTTCATTGCTTCATGTTTGAATAATTTGCATCATATCGTACAATAGGAAATTAGGAATTATGATTATTATTACTTTATGGATCTGTTAAGTTACTTTTAAGTTTGCATGGTTTAGTGTGAAATTATTCTAGTGTGCCCCTAGGCCGAGGTGAAGGAATGCCAAGGACTAAGAACCCTAGTTTTTAAATGGTATTGTTTCTTATACCCAAAAACCCCTCAACATCACTTCTTATTAGTTCTTAACAATAGTGTTGTAAACAATTTGAGAATTGATATAGAAAAGTCTCGCACTTCTCAAGATAAAGTCCTAAAGCTAAAGTGTGATACCATGTGTAATTCAATAGCCCCATTGTCACCTCACCAACCTCTTTTCACTTCGAGCTAGCTCTCCTCCAACTCAAGGGAGGTTCTCCCTAGTAGATGTTAGGGATCTAATGGCCCAACCAAACCAAGTCAAGAGCCCCCTAACTCTCTATGTTTACTACTATCAATCAAAATATTGAACAATAGGATCAGACATGCATCCTGAAGATAAAATTGCCAGGGTATTTTTGGGTAATTTCAAAGGGAAAGTCCCCAAACACATATAATAAAGGAATTATAACGTGATTTCAAACATTAAATATCAAAAAAATCGTTTAAAGGATATTGAAAGGAAAAAGGTGATGGAAGATAGAAAGTGCCTTACTTAAATGCTCTAAGGATTTTTCAATAATTGCTCCAAAAGCTTCACTTCAAGGCCCTTCAAGATCGTCTCCAACAATGCTATACCATCAGCTTCAACAATTTTGCTCCAAAAATGTCCTCAAGGTCTTCACAACAAGTTTACTAGAAGTTGCTCCAACAATATATTCAATAAGGTATTCATTGTCAACTCGTCTCTTGTTTGGGTGCCTTAATGTGCAATGACATGTTTCCAGGACTGAATTCAATGCAAGGCATATTTGAAACTCTAACTCTGTCTTCCAGTGTCTTATTAGAAATTATTTCAGTTTTCATTTTTCGTTTTCAAGTTAGATATTGTTTTCAAGTTTTTAAATTTATAATTTTGTTGCAATGTGGTAGACTGATCAGGGCAGTACAGGAACAACCCCGAGATGGGATGATCGCGGAAAGAGGCCAGCGGAAGAACATGTAAAGTGCCAGCATTGCTCTATCATCAGGTATTTTAGTTATTTGCATAACTGAAATAATATTAATTTTTTTCAAATATGCAGACACCTAGCCATGGTACGCCTGATGATTCCCTCTTTGAGGAAGAGCTTTCTTCATCCCTATCTCCAGTGTTCTTGTTGCAAAAAAAGGCATGAGATGCAAGGTCAGAATTTAATACTTTGATAGACGCGCCTCAAACACCTGAAACATAAGAGAGGATAAAAAAACTTATGAGCCAGCTAGAAACATATCAGGTAATAATAAAAAGTCAAAAGGATATTTTTTTTGTTCTGCATGAGATGAATTGTGATAGTTTGATTTTTAATTTTTACATTGACTAAACTAACAAAAATTTCTTCTGTATGTAGCGTTTTTTGGCACTTGCTGAACCCGGTGTTGGTGGTAGTGGGACACAAGGGCAAGAGATTGCCCAACAACCCTCTCGTACACCTTCTACTCCTTTAGGTGCCAGCCAAGAAACACACCCTGCCCAAGCAGACACCCAGCCAACCACTGAACGTGTTGGAAATGATGAGGCTAATATGGCCAACTACATTATTGCGTTTCCTGGAGGTCACGTGTCAGCTCCACAGGGACCATTAATGGCACGTTGTTGGTGAACGATGAAGGTGTCCCTATAAAGCATGTACAAATCCCAGGTAAATTTTAATATTTTAACTATTTCATGTACTTTATCTAAAACATATTTATCATGATTTTAATTTTTAAATTAATGATAATATCTTCTTCTTCTTTTTTATTTTTATTTTTTTATTTTTTCTGTGTAGGAAACAAAGAGTTCTACAGGTTTTTGGAGAGCCATGCGTTGGCAATTTTTGGCCCATCCATACGCACAGGGTGGAATTCCTAGAATTCCAACCTGAAAAAAGAACTTCTAGATTATCTAGAAGCCCTTTTTGGGGTCGGCACATTTGACAGAACAGTGGTGGCTCGGGTAGCCGGAAAATATTTGAAATATACCAGGGAAACCTATAGGACACAATTGAAATTTAACCTTAGATATGAGCGTCCTCTCACAGTTCCAGAGAGTGAGTGGAGAGCACTCATCCATGACAGAAAAGAGAAAAGGGAAAAGAAATAAGGAAAAATGCCAACTGGACCCGCAAGGTAAATTACAACTTTAATTCAATAGCTTTAATTTTCTCTATGTCTAAAATAAAAGTGTGCTACGTCATATCTGACTTCAATATTTTGATGCTAGGTTGCTTGACACCTCGAAGGCAACCAAAGCTAGGATTGAAAAAAAGGGCCATCACAAGCTAGGCCAGGGCGGCTACTTGAAATTAGCCACAAGAATTGTAATTAAGTAGCTAAACATCTTATAATTAATTGTATCACCTTCCAACGTTTTTGCAATCCTATCAAATATGATTAAAAATACACAATCATATGTAATGTAGGGTGATGACTTCGGAACAGAAACTACAGAGGAAGATAAAAATATCGCTTTCCATTTCGGCTATCAAGCCGTAGTTGAACGTCGCAAAAGCTTGGGGCAGGTCCCAAGATCCAGAATGCCTGATAAGGTAAAACATTAACCTTTCAATATGTTTGTTTTCGTCCATAAATTTAATGTCTAACAACTTTTTTTAAATCAAGGGAGCAGCACTACCGACGAGGCAAATAACCCAGTTTTAGAGCCAGATGTAGATGATCCTCACGTGCAACCTGATCATTGTAGTGGGGACCAGGCCGACAATGCTACTATCAGTGAGGGCCGTGACGGTAATTAATTTCCACTTATAATTTTTTATAATTATACCTTGATGGTTGTCCTTATAAATTTTTTTGTTTAAATGACAGAGAATGTTTCCCTTGAGGATCTTACCACCAGAGAGGAAGACATGGCAACAGTCCCAACGACGACAACTGGTGCACCAGGTAAATAATCTCATTGCAATTTTTTTTATTAATATTACCGAACTAGTTCAATGATATTTAAAATCTGACAATTAAATTTAATATTATCTGTTTTTGTAGGCGATGCCCCGTCACTGTATGAGACCAGACATCGTGACTACGCAACTAGGTCAGCGACGACAACTGGTGCACCAGGTAAATAATCTCATTGCAATTTTTTTTATTAATATTACTGAACTAGTTCAATGATATTTAAAAAATGAAAATGAAAATTTAATATTATCTGTTTTTGTAGGCGATGCCCCGTCACTGGATGAGACCAGACATCGTGACTACGCAACTAGGTCAGCGGCGACAACTGGTGCACCAGGTAAATAATCTCATTGCAATTTTTTTTATTAATATTACCGAACTAGTTCAATGATATTTAAAAACCGACAATTAAAATTTAATATTATCTGTTTTTGTAGGCAATGCCCCGTCACTGGATGAGACCAGACATTGTGACTACGCAACTAGGTCAGCAGTGCGGGTCAAAAGGCACGAAACAGGAGCAGAGCACGATGATATTGATTATGTAATTAGGAGCTTTAGAAATAGGAAGAAGAAAAAGAAAATTTGATAATGTAAAATATTGTATTATTATAAGACAAACGTTACCATACTTGGAACGTTTTTCGCGTTATATAAAAAACTCATTTATCATACTATTTTTATGTCAAGCATTAATTGCAATGTTTCCTTGCATACTTTTTGTTGAATTGTTTTTTTATTAGTTATTGAATATTTTTTTTTATGCTCATGAAAGTAAAAAATAAAATATAGATTGGGTATTGGGGAATTGAGAGTGATGTGAGGGGGGGGGAAGGGGCCATAAGAGCTTCCACCTTCACGTGGTTGGTCCTGTTTAGTAGAGAATAATTTATTAGAGTGATTCAATATTGGAGCAAACCTCCCTCGATCCAGCATAGCAACAAAAAAGTCACTGTTGACTTAGTTGCTACTCTTTCAGATCGTGGGAGGCTTGTTCCAAGTTCATGCGACTCCAATAAATTGTTCTTGAAACAAAGAGGAGCTTATTCAGGTATGTTTTGACATTTTCAACATATGTTCTAACATTATCATAAGAATTCATCTTAGAGTAAAAAATACTACATCAATTACTTGTATTTATTGTATAGATAATGATGAATTTTGATTGACTTGGCAGTGCAGGTACAAATCCTCTTGCATCATGAGCAATACAACTTGTCAACCAGGGTCATGTCCAGGATATTTTTTCTTGTGCGCTTGACCAAGTTCGTAATGTCACATTTTGTAAGTTCCTTTACAGTTCATAATTCAATATTAAGCTTGTTCATGATTATTATCTAGGTTTTTGTATGTGTTTTTTCATCTATTTGATTGTAAGCAACTCTGCATGTTTCCTGTTGTTCACTATGATTTCTCCCATTACCACTCCCAGGATGAATCCGACTTTATTGTTACATAGGTTACTTTATTGTCACTATGATTTCTCCATTTACGATTTCATAGGTTACATCATGTAAAGTTGTCAATCTCAGGTTGGTGATGAGCTTTAGTTCTCCAGATTTGGGGCTTTTCTGATATTTTCTCCCTCATGTCATTCCCGAATCACCTCGTTGTTTGAGCATGCCAATTGTCTACCACTTGTACCAATTGGCACATGTCAATCTCTGAGTGGTGCCACATTTCACCTATTTTCAGTGAGAGTTTAGGGTTTCTCTAACATAGCTTCAGAAATCTGATTCAGTGCCTGCTTGAATATTGTCACATAATACTTATGGTTTGGATTGATGAGAATGTTCTGAATGGTTGGTTGATTCATAAGAACCACCCATATAGTCATCTTGAGATATTTCAGAAGGTTTCTCGGGTTTCCTTTTTCACCGTTTCTAGTGGGTGGGATGGTGTGGGGTGATCCATCAATACTGGTGCTCTTGTAGTAGGGAATTTGTTTTTGGGGATATAAAGGAGCATTTGATGTAGATATCCTATTGGATGCATTCATAGATGGGCACGAGAGGTCAAGAATTTAAATTAAAAATATGCAACCTCTAGCATGGCAACCTGAAGGCTGCGAGAGACACTGGTTAAAGATTGTTTTGTGCTGGCCTTAATATAGTCATGATTTCTTTCTATTATCTTAATGCAAATATATAGTCCGATCTCATTAAAATGAGGATTTTGGTTGTATTTCTCTTTGGTTGTTTCTCTCTTAATGCTCCAGAAGTTGCCAAAAGTTGCGATAGTTGTTTAGTTTGCCTGTTACAACTTAAAAGTGGTTTTTAGCAATGGGAGTCATGTTTTTTAAGGTTCATACTAATATGAATATCTTGTAACTCTATATTCAGGATAAGAGAAGATGGCCTCTGATTTGGGTAGTATGAAAACAATTGCCACATCTACCTCATTGGGTAACAATGAAAAGGGGAAGAAGTTGGGTGCAATTTTTGATAATTATGGCAGAAAATTGTCTTCTCTTTCAGTTTTTTCACCCATTTCCTTTAATCGCTCAAGCAGAAGAGGGACTCTGAGATTACGTGACAGAGAGAAGGTAGTTAATATAAGAGCTATGGAAAAGGAGTTGTACTTCAACAAGGATGGCTCAGTGACAAAAAAATTGCAGGTTAGAGAAAAAATTATGTTTAAAGGAAGGTCATCTGCACGTGAAAATTCACTGCGGTGGATCTTTCCTTTTCAACTTATATTCGATTTTAATGTGTTATTTTAATTTTTAATGGAGGGTTGTTTTGGCATATGGTCTGGCATTCAATTGCTCACTTACTGAAAGCATTGTCAATTTGTCTTGCAGGCGGTGTCAACAAACTTGCTGATCTTGTTGGAGTCACCCTTGGGGCGAGGGGAAAAATGTTGTCTTGGAGAGCAAGCATGGTTCTCAAAAAATAGTTAACGATGGTGTGATAGTAGCTAAGGAGGTAATTTGTAGATGTGTGCTCTGGTTTTCTTTTTAACGTTGTATTAGTTCCCCCTCTTAAATGTCTTAGATTTAGTAGGCATAATTTGAAAACTCAAAGGTGAAAGGAAACATATTTGTTACCTAGTGGTCTACTTGGCCTATGGACTAGCCACATTAGAGTAATGCATAAAGCTTTTCACAACAATAAAAGGAAAGGGTTATGGCTGAGTCAAATTTTCTTGTTATTGACAGTGTAATGAAATGTATCTCAATGATATGGTTTTGGCCTTTTTATTGGTTGAATTAGAGGACCCAGTTGAAAATATTGGGGCCAAGTTGGTAATGCAAGCTACGGAAAAGACAAATGATTTAGCTGGGGACGGAACCACAACATCTGTTGTTCTTGCACATGTTGGAATATTGAAAAATTCCAAAACAATGAATGGAGAATAAATATCCCTTCTTTTAACACAGAGAAAATAAAAATTTCTTTGACAGGAGACAGAGTTTCAATACTTTGAAAAAAAACTTCTATTCCTTTCAATAACTCAAAAAAAAACTATTACACTTCTTCCTCACTGAGAGGGATTACAAAATTATGACTGCTACAAAATGCAGTGCATAAAACCAACTCATTGTCTATTCAAAACAAACATACTCTGTCTCTAAAACACTCTGCTGTGTTTTTCACTTTCGCACTGTTGTGCATACACACTTAAAAAGTTACACTCAGTCTTTCACTTTTTACACACTGCTGTGTAATAAAAAATTTACGTACTGTCTATAAAAAAAACTACCAAGCTTTTTGTCCTTTTTATTTTTATATGCCGTAACATATAAAACATATTATAATAAACCCTCTTTTAAAAAAAATAAAATTAAAACTAAATTCTATGGCCCACCTTTCATTTCGCATATGATATATATATAACATATGTTTAAAACATATGTATATATTAAAGCATACATAAAATTAAATTATCAAAACATTAAAGAACCCTTTCCGTCGGCCTTTAAAAGTCTGAATAGATTGAATTTCAAACCAAATTCGCATTCCAAAATGGGATGCTGACGTCTGACTAATTTGTAACGCAAATTCTCAATCCAATGTGCCTTATAAAAAATTCGGGTCCGGTTTTCAGGTTTTCAAATTCCCTTCAATTTCATGTGATCCAATATCAATGCTCCACGTGTCCTCCTTTTGAATTTACAAAACTGGGGGGTAAATTTCTGTTTGTTTAATTCCTGGTTGGTGAATTGCGTTAATGCTGGTTATTGTGTTTAAATACAATCCTGTACAGAAATATGGCTGCGGCCGTCTACAAAAAAAACTTGCAGGAATTTTAAATGCTGAATTAAATTTCTGGATGGCGTGCAAGCAACCTCCAAAAAAAAAATGTTGCTGCTGCATCCGTCCTTCTGCTGCAGCAGTTGAAGTTAAAATTCAACAGCACAGGGTTTAATAAGTGAGGGTGTAAAGGTAACTTTTTGTCGATAGTACTGGATTAATATCATCTATTCATTTTTGTAGGGTCTTATGGTGTTTGGTTTTTTAGTTTTGGGTTGGGCTTATTGAGTCTAAGATAGTTTATTAGTGAAAAAATTGCTATCAGGTATTAAAAAAATTTGGTTCTTTTGTCAAAATTTATGAGCTTGTTAGGAAATACAAAACTGACAATGGTTGTATCTTAAATTTGTGGAAAATAATTTGAAATGAAACCTTTTTGTTTAGGTTTTTGCAGCAGGTGCAAACCCCCGTTCAAATTACTAGGGGCATTGACAAGACAATAAAGGCCCTTGTTTCGGAACTCAAAATTTTGTCAAAGGAGGTAAACGCTTGCCTTTTGAGTAGGCTGGTTTTCCTTTTTGCTGATGGTTTGGTGTATCTAATTGAATTAGATGCCTAAGGTATTTTTGGTTGCAAACTCCTTTTCATTTTTCATACAGTATTGGCCTTGTGGAATACATTTGATTGTGTGGTCTTGCTAGATCTACAAAATTTGTAGTTGTTTAGTCTTATGGCCGAGGTGCACTTTTATTATGGAAATAGTTGATGCAATATTGTCATTTAATCCTTACTGCAGGGTAGCATGTTGAGAAGTTTCTTGTGAAACATTTGGTATTCAAAATGACACTTGATCCTATACAACATCATGTACTTGACTTCAAAATTCATATTCAAAGTGTGCCAGACAATTCTTGCAAAATTTCAAATATTTATGTTGTTTTAAACCATTATCTTTTTCATGTATTGGATGCTGAAAATGAGAAAAAGAATTTGGTATGAAACCAACTGGTGAATAATTTCCAACAAAACAACCACTTCCAAGACATGATTTAGAAGTAGAACATGTGTACTTATGAAGCATAGAAATATATCCTTGATGCATTTTCAATGTTTGGCTAGGGTTATTTTTGGAGAAAATAAATTCTTATTCCTAGAATAGTGATCTTCAATACAATTAAATGCCAGAGAAGAGAGATCATCGTGTGACATAAACCTATTAACAAAAGTGAATAGGGAATGATTATTAATTATGGCATACTAAGTTGTCAGTGATTTTGACTATTTGTCTTTAACATGTAAAAATGTTAAATTCCAAACTTACATCATCATGGTTTGGAATCATGAGCTTGAATAATTGTCCACCATGCTCATAATTTCATTGTTGTCTTCATATCTATAAACAACATTTAAAATAATAATAAAAAAGTTCTATAAGAAAAATCCAAACCTCCATGCTGCTGCTCCTTGTGAGACAAAGTCAAAATTGCATTACACAATCTAACACATAAGAATCTCCTATATCCCGGTGGTATGTATCCAAATTCTTATAATAGTTTCTTCAAGACTTATGTTGACATTGCCAATGAGATATTTAAGCAATGAAAGATGGAGCCTTCTTCATTGTTGTATATGTAACAGTCTTTTATTAATATAAATATTGATGGTTTTGTCTTTCTGAAAATGAAATGTAAAAATAATTTATTGTGGTCAATTGATTTTTTTTTTTTTAAAGCTTTTCATTATGGAAGGGCAACATAGATATATGCCCTTCTAATTGAAATTCGGACCTGCCCTTCAAATTTGATCACTGTGTGGGACCTTAAAAAACAATAAAACTATTCCACCACGTGTTATATAAAACATATAACAAAAACTTTGTCAAAACTTCAAACGGACCCTTTAGCCGTGGGTATTTCATCACGAATTGATCATTTTACCATGTACCTTCTTCTAGAGGAATATTATTCCACTTGATTAGGTACTTCATAATGGTTATATGTCAAAGAGATACATAATGTTTATCTATAACTTTTTGTGGTTCAAGAATCAACTTTCATTCTTCATCTAATTTTTGAAGTTCTATTTACATTGGCATATTTTTTCCCAAAACCTTTTTTAGGCAAGATACATGAAAAACCTTATGAATGCAAGAAGAAGGAAAATATAACTTCTATACCACTTGTGCAATCCTATGAATAATTACTTAGGGCCATAACATTTTTGAGCTAATTCTTTATTCTTCTTTTTCTTGAATGAAGATTGCTTATAATGCTATAATCTAAAAAATACCCAATTACCCTCCTCAAATTATCTTTCACTTCAATGTTGTTCCCCTTGTTGTTTTATCATGTTTCATGTCATTTGAAGGTTTTCCACAATAATTTTCAAAGTTTCTTTAGTATTTTCCATATGTGACTCTGTTTCCTATACTTTGGACTTATCTTGCAAAAAGTATGAGATACTAGGAGTTGGATATCCATAAAGGGCCTTAAATGGGGAAATTTAAGTAGTTGTGTGATAGGTAGTATCATATTACTATTCTTCCTTGATGAACCCACTTCATCCATTAAGATTGCTTTTCTAAAGAGTAACATTGTAGATAACCTTAAAAACATTTGTTAACTATTTTTGTTTGACCATTTGATTGTGTTTGATATGTAGAACTCATGGCAGGTAGTGTTTCTCCACTCATATTAAATAATTATTTCCAAAAGTTTCTTGTTACTATTACTTTAGGAAAACCATGAAGACTATGAATTTCTTTCACGAACACTTCTGCCACTTGGCTTGTTCTTTATGTACTTTGAGCTCTACCAAAAAAATCTACAAAATTTGTCTACATAAATGACCACAAAAATGTAATACTTACCTTCATATTTCAGTAACCCTGTAATAAAGTCTATTGATATATCTTCTAGTCTTTGAATATGTATGTGGAATGGTTGAAGTAACCCTAGAGATTTTACTATCTCTCTTTTATTTATTATGCAAACCTAACCTTTTCTTACAAAATTTTGAATATCTTTCTTCATTCCTTCCAAAAATATATTTTTTGATCCTTTGAGATGTTTTAAGGAACCCCGCATCCTACCATCAGAGAGACATGGGACTCCCTTAATATTTGTTTATTCAAATATGCTTGCGTGCATAAAAATATTCTACATTTGCACCAAAGTATATCTCTCTTTCACTCCCAATGCTCCATAGAGTTCATCCCATCCTTTATAAATTTTAGTTTTTGTTTAGTATTATTGTCATTTTTCCATTATGGCAGGCTTCTTCTAGCCACCTAGGAATAGAAAATGTAATTAGATATAAATTTGAGGCCTCTTCTATTTTAGAAAGAGCATCATGTACTAAATTTTCCTTACCCTTTTTGCAGATTATCTCAAAATTAAAACTTTGCATTTTTTCTTCTCATTTTTGTTAATCTTCCAATGAAATCCATAGCTTCAAAAAATACTTTATGCTATCATGGTATATCTTGACTTTAAAGTACCTCCCAATGATATACTATCCCCATTTTTTATTGCATGTAATATTGCTTCCATTTATTTTTCATACGTAGATTTCGCCAAATATTTTCTTTGAATTCCTTGCTTTTAAAAGCCAATGATATCCCTTATTGTGTTAATGTTACGTAAATTCCTTGTCCTAGTGCTTCACACTCTACTATGAATGTTTTACCAAAAGTAGGTGCAACCGATGTTGGTGTAGAAGACATGGCATCCATTAAAAGAGAGAATGCCAAAGTAGCCTCATCATTCCATATAAATGATATTTTCTTCAGGAGATATGTGAGTGGACTTGAAATGCATGCATAATTCTTAACAAATGATCAATAATATCATGTAAGTCTAAAAAATCTTCTAAGAACCTTGATTTTCTTAGGAATAGGTCATTTTGTAATAGCTTGCATCTTTTGAGGCTCCAACTTCACTCCTTCCTTTAAAACAATATGAACCAAATACTCGAATTCTTATTTCCCAAAAGCATATTTGGATATTTTTACATAAAAATGATTGTTCTCAATAATTTATATAACTTTTCCACATGTTTAGTGTGGTATTCCCATGATTTATTATAAATATGTGTATTATCAAAGAAAACCAACACAAATTTTATAAGATGAGATCAAACAAAACTGTTCTTAAGTGGAGCTCGCTAGACTTCAAACAGCCATAATTCAAACCAAATTCGCGTTCCAAAATAGCCTGCTGACGTCGGCCAATTTTGTGACGCGAGAACCAAATGAATTCCGCCCTAATCTTTTTCGGGTCCGAAGTTGGGCTGGCGTAAGGAGGGAGAGTTGTGACGCGAATTTCTTATCAAATTTGCCCTAATCTTTTTCAGGTCCGGATTTCCACTGCACGAGCGGCCCAAACAAAGATCCGCTCCAATCAATTTCTGCCACGTGTCCTCAATCAAAACTTGCCCTGCTCCTGGCTGCGGGTGCATTCGATGGCGTTTAAGGCGATGGGACATGGATGTGGTGATTTAATATCAATCACATTAAGTTTTAACACTGTTCAATTAAGTTCCAAGGTTTTCACATCAAATCTGCATTAATTAAGTTTTAACACTGTTCAAGATCGGACCTCCACTCCTGTTAGCGATTTCGCATGCTCCAATATGATCTAGCCTTCGGCTCTCATTAATGATCAGAGATTAATTATGATGGGCGTCCTTCGATTGCATTGCAGTCAAGTCGATAAAATGACGTTTCTCTATGGTTTTTCAGACGAGCTGGTTGCTGGGTTACACTGCCTGCTCACTGTGACGAGAAGGAGAAGTGGCCAGCTGAGCTGCTGCTTAGACCTTGCTGCATATCTGCATTTCTCTCGGTCTCGTCTGTGTTTGTCTTCCTCTGTTTCTTGGAATTCTGCTTCTCCGTCTCCTCTTGTGCCCACCTCTAGTGAGACTGCACCCATGCCTCGCCAGCGTCAAAGGATGCGTTGCCACAGGGGGAGCACTAGAGGTCAACCCCTGCGCGCTCCCTCCAACCCCTCAATCGAGTCATCTTCCGGCCAGTCCAGTGATTATTACGCAGGTCACTATCCAAATACTAGGAGTGGGCGGGGTCGGGTTGTAGGATCTGGCCACCGTATGGATTCCCCTGCTCCTCGTTTCCCCACCGCTAGTTCACCTTCTCCCACGACGCGCACTGCGCAATTTTCCTTTAATTTCTCTCTCAATTTCCCACGAATTACAGCTTCAGTCACTGTGGTTTTCCACGAGAAGGCCCAAACGGAGGAAGAATGCACCCGTCCGGCGGGTCTAAGCTCGGAAAAATCCGGCCAGCATTCAGGCCTTCAGGAGGGGAGTCGTGGCATGAATGTGGAGGTAGAAACAAGCGATCCTAGACCTTCCGAAGGATGGTGCCGAATCGTCGAGGAGACGGAGGAGTAGTTTGGTTAATTTTTTTTTCTTGTTTCGTGGCCCACTTAATTGGGCTGCTTTTAGATTATTTTACTGTGCTGGACCTTTGTAATATTTTTGAATTCTGTAAATTAAACGTTCAAGACTGGTTTCCCCGTATGAGGGAAGTCTTCTTAATTTTTTGATTTTTTGATGACAAATTTGCCATGAGTCTGGGCAATGATTTTGACTTCGGTGTAATTTTATTCCCACTGTTAATAGATTAACTTTACTTAGAAAAAAAAATGTTGCCCTGTTTCTATTTTAAACCTGTTTTTTGAAATACAGAGCCATGTTTATATGGTCTACGTATTATACTCTTTCTTTGTATATCTACAGGAACCTTTTTGCTATGAATAGGGTGGATGTTGTAGCGGGCTACTAATGGAAACAAGTGAGCCTGAACCTTACATCTCGGATGCAACATATGGTTACCAATTTTGGAATCAAGCGAGCTTGATCTTACAAGCGAGCCTGGGTTTCTGCAGATGGTTTTTATTTCCGGGAACAAGCGAGCCAGAACATACAATCGACCTTGGGTTTATACATATTTTTTCTCTATCATGGATGCTTTTTGTGTGAGGTGTATATCAACAGTACATGTCTCTGCACATTTCCTGTATCCACTTTATGATACTATTTTATGTGTTGACAAGTTATCACTCTGCCTTCAAAACTAGCGATGCTAGTTTATTGATATGGTCTGATGGTCCTTTTATATTTTGGACATATCACACTCCTCACATGATTAGCGTTTTTCTCTGTTCAAGGATTTTGGGTACTTTAATTTGTATTTGGAACAATGGATGTCGGTACTCTATCTGTTGCTTTAATATTCTACATACTGCTATTTCACTTTCTTATAGATGCCTCGGGCATATTTGGATGCTTTCTCAGATTGTCGATAATCTCCATGTGGACCGTTACTGGGTTTTATATCAAGTCCCTGTATGTGACATGGGGTATTTTTCTATCATTGTCTTGGGTGGGACTTCCACTTTTCTGGATGGATATTTGGGTTCCAATCTTCAGATGTGAAAATGTAATGACTTCATGGACTGTTTTACTTCATATAATATATTCAAAACAACGATTTTTCTCTTGTGAAAAAAAAATGATTAATGTTTATCACTCTGCCTTCAAAACTAGCGATGCTGGTCTATGTTGCTGGTTTATTGATATGGTCTGATGGTCTTTTTATATTTTGGACATATCACACTCCTCACATGATTAGCGTTTTTCTCTGTTCAAGATTTTGGGTAGTTTAATTTGTATTTGGAACAATGGACGTCGGTACTCTATCTGTTGCTTTACTATTCTACATAATGCTATTTCACTTTCTTATAGATGCCTCAGGCATATTTGGATGCTTTCTCAGATTGTCGATAATCTCCATGTGGACCGTTACTGGGTTTTATATCATGTCCCTGTATGTGACATGGGGTATTTTTCTATCATTGTCTGGGGTGGGACTTCCAATTTTATGGATGGATATTTGGGTTCCAATCTTCAGATGTGAAAATGTAATGACTTCATGGACTGTTTTACTTCATATAATATATTCAAAACAATGTTTTTTATCTTATGAAAAAAAATGATTAATGTTTATCACTCTGCCTTCAAAACTAGCTATGCTGGTCTATGTTGCTGGTTTATTGATATGGTCTGATGGTTTTTTTATATTTTGGACATATCACACTCCTCACATGATTAGCGTTTTTCTCTGTTCAAGGATTTTGGGTACTTTAATTTGTATTTGGAACAATGGGCATCGGTACTCTATCTGTTGTTTTACTATTCTACATACTGCTATTTCACTTTCTTATAGATGCCTCGGGCATATTTGGATGCTTTCTCAGATTTATCGATAATCTCCATGTGGACCGTTACTGGGTTTTATATCAAGTCCCTGTATGTGACATGGGGTATTTTTCTATCACTGTCTGGGGTGGGACTTCCACTTTTCTGGATGGATATTTGGGTTCCAATCTTCAGATGTGAAAATTTAATGACTTCATGGATTGTTTTACTTCATATAATATATTCAAAACAACGTTTTTCCTCTTTTAAAGTTTCATTTTTTTTTAAAATTGAACCCGCCGTCGGTATACCGACGCCTTGTAAGCGTCGGAATTGCGACAGCTAAAAAACATCGAAAGAGCGATAGTATAAAAATGTCAGACGAGCGACATTCAAAACGTCGGAATTGTGACAGTTTACAAATGTCAGAAGAGCGACGTTCAAAACGTCAGACCACATTTCGTCGGAATTGCGACAGTTTACAAATGTCGGAAGAGCGACGTCCAAAACTTCGGACCACATTGCGTCGGAATTGCGACCGTTTACAAATGTCAGAAGAGCGACGTTAAAAACGTCGGACCACATTTCGTCAGAAGTGCGACAGTTTACAAACGTCAGAAGCGTGACGGTTCGGGAAACGTCGGAAGAGCGACGCTTTTTTGGAAGCGACGGAAAAAGTGTCGATAGTGCGACACTTTTTAAGTGTGTCAGAACTGTGATGGTATGGAAAACCACATTTTGCCTGCCCTCGAACTGTCGCTCTTGCGGTGACTATGTGTCGGAATAACGACGAATTGGCCATCGGAAATTCCGCCAAATTTTCTAGTGTTTGGACAAAATTGGGAGTTGTTTGAAAAAGGGGAGCTTTCTTGGGACCATAATTTTTTTTTGCTTGTTGCTTTATTTTAGGTATTCTTTATCTTGATGGAAATAAAAATTGTATATTGATCTGAAAGCTCTTTATTTAACTATTATAATTTTGAAAAATGGATAAAATCACCAAATAACACATTGGAAGTTGAAGACCAAAAATGTGAGAAAATCAAGTATCATGAACATTGTTTAGGTTCACATGTGTGAACACCATCCTTTGATAACATAGTAGGATTTCAATATCCATCCTTAATCACTTGTGCCTATGCGTATCCATTGATAACATAGTAGGATTTCAATGTCCATCCTTAATCACTTGTGCCTATGCTTATTTATGTAAATATTTTTTTCTTTCCTAATTTAAAAAAAAATTGTGTAAAGACTTTGAGTTTATCAAAGATTATTGTTTCTATAAAAAATCTTCACTAATTTTGAGTGTTAACTATCATTGTTTTCTTTTCCCAATGTTTATTTGGTCATTTTTTACATACTTTTTACAAAAACATTTTAAAAAGGAATTATTGATACAATTGATTTTCTCAACTACACGTATTAATGTGGTAATAGAACTAAAGGCCAAGTCACATTTAGGAGATATCATTCAATTGTGAACCACATTTTTACTCTTCGGTAATTGTAGAGGAATGTCTCAATAATAAAAACAAATCTCTTGTGTTGTTTTTTTTACTTTAGAAATTTTTTTTGATACTATTCCTAAAGAACAGTTATGCAATAGACTAGAAGAGATAATGGTTCCTCTTGAGTCAAGGGTTGTTGCGACAAGGCTATATGAGAATGTTTTTGAAAGCTTAGGATCACTGAGGGTTAGTCAGAAGAAATTAAATGTAATATTAGAGTCAAGCAAGGGTGTGCCTTATCCCTACCATTTTTGGGCATTTATATTGATAAGTTAAAAGAGCATTTGGAAGATAGAAGTTGTGTTGGCCCCATGCTCATTGGTATGGTCATAACTCCTCTCTTTTATGTTGAAAATATTGTTCTTTTGGCAAGGAGACATTACGATCCTAGTAAGAAACTCAAAATCCTCCAAGATTTTTGCTCCAAGATGGATATGACCGTAAAAACTGACGATACTAAAGTCATGATAACTAAATCCAAAAAATCACTTACGATACTCTTATTTATGATAACAACTCCTTTGAGGAAGTTCCTTCATATGAATATCTAGGAATCAACATCCATCATAATTTCAATTGTAACTATAATATTGAGAAAATGATAAATGGAGGTTAGAAGGCTTACTATGGGGTTGAAAACAATTGTAAGTTAGAAAATATTTGGATTTTGGATTAAAAAAAACTCATCTTTGAGAATCTTCACTCTTGTTATTTTATATGGATGTGAGATTTTGGATTGTAGTATATCTAGAGAGTAATGGAGGAAGATGAAATATATCCAAAAGAAATTTATAACCTACAACCTCAAGATAAAGGGAAACACTCCCTACTCTATCCTCCTAATTGAAGCAAACCTTTACCCCATTAAAAGCTCGACTATGAATACATATCTTATTTATAAGGAGAAGTTATACAAATAAATTCCAAGAGGTTTCCGAAAATTGCTTCTAACTCTAGCCAAATGCCTCACCATAGAATCAAACCAAGGTGACATGAGGATGCTGGACCATTCAAGAATAAAGGATGAGATCATATTGCAGAATTTAGATAATATTAAAAATATCATTCCTTCCAAATTTAAGGAGAAATTGCAATGAAATGAAGAGTTAGAAGGAAAAAAGAAGCTATAATATTATAAGGAGGTGATCAACCCCAATCCTGAAAACCAAAATGATCTCTTTGTCTTGACTAGTGTTAACAAGAAAATGAACATTCACCAAGATTAAAACTAATTATCATGAGCTTCATAGTGAAATTGGGCATTGGTCAATTTCGAAAATGCCATGAGATGAAAAATTTTGTCACTTGTGCGATCATAAGAAAGTTAAAGATGAAAAGAAATTTATCTTAGATTATTCATCTTATACTCACATTTTATCTAATTTTCAAAATATTTGTCACACTACCAACCTTCTTAACATTTTATCTCAATAAAACTATGGTGATATGAGAATGCTTCTCTCACTTCTCTTTGAGCATAGATATAAAATGTTAAATAATTCTGATTAATATTTTACCTTCATAAGGTCTGTTCCATCATATAGGTTTAACAAACATTCATTATCATAATCATCATATTTTAAAAATAAATTAAGAAAAAGAGAAAAATACAAAAAAAATAAAATATAAAAATAAAAATTAAAAACCATTTGTTTAAAAGATAAAATATAGATTTAAACAACCATCGAAAGTGGTAGGTTTGATTGGAACTCGACTATTTATTCGTTGTGTTGTTATTTATTTTATTTCTTTGTTGCGCTTGGAAGGTAGGATGGCATGACTCCGTTCATGATTCTCCCGGCCTGGTAGGGAACTTTCAACCTTTCACCCATTTTCCCGGTAGGCGATCTTTGAGTCTCACTTCTTCCTAGCTAGCGTCCCCCTCCTTGATAGTTAACCTCTTGCTTGCCTCCTTTCCTTCCTTGGTATGGCTTCATCATCCTTCTTGGACCCATATTATCACCCAAATGACCACTATTACTCGGGTAGTTCAAGATCCTCATCCTCGTACGGTGTGCATCTTGCCTGCCTGCTTGCTTGTCTGACTTGGATCGATCATTTCTGGGGCTTGATTTCAAGCGGATGCGTAATTTAGGGCCTTTCAAGGGTGCGTGATGATATTATGGACATGATTTTTGTGATGGATGGATGAATTATTGATTTATGGATGCTCTTGGTTGTCTCCGTTCATCGGATGAACTACGCTGCATCTCAACATCCTACTTTGACTGATATTTCCTAGTTTTCTATCTGAGTTGGGGATTTCCGAGTCGTCTGGGACTGGTCACAGACCGGGCCTAAGGCTCTCCCTTGCCCATAACTGGGTCCAATCACTCTGCATCTGACAGTTTGTCCCATCAACTTGGATGGATGGGAGAGGGAACCCTCATTCTCGGGAATGGAATGACAGAACTAAACTTCCTTCTCTCCTACCTGGCCTGACTTGACTGAGGGAAACTATTTTTACACAAACAAGGGGGATTATTTCATCTCTTGCTACCTCATCCACTTCTAAATTGGTCCACTTTCACTCCACTTCATCCTCCTTGTCGCCCAAACCGTCCCTTGATTTGGTATAAAAACATTTTTTTAATGTTTTTACAACTTTGTATTGAGTCTCTCTCTCTCTCTCTCTCTCTCTCTCTTGTATGTGTGTGTGTGGAAAAAAACCTAATAATTTTATTATATAAAATAAAATTACATCTATATATGTTAATAAACACTTTTGCTGGCTAATTCCAAAGACTATTAGCTATAAGACAAGAAGATACAAACAAGGCAACTAAAATTTTCAAGTACATAAGTGCAATCATGGAGCCAAAAAAGTACAAAATTATGTCCCTTGATAACTCATCATATATAAAAAATAAACATAGAAATACACAAATAAGATCCTGCATATTTTCTAGTGACCACTGCTATAACTCAGGAAAAGTAAAAAAATAAACAGAGCTTAGTTTAGTTGGAACCATGAAGCATGAAGATATTCTAATTGGATCATAAATTTTTTCATGTATCTTTCAACCGTTTTGTCTAGTGCCAGTGTAGCTTTTGAGAGGGCTTCCACTTCTTTGATACTTTCCTTGTAGACATGTTCAAAAGAGATTTGGGTGAAAAATACATAAATATGATATATCCTTTAGAAGAGAGACCGAAGTGTGTATTTTTGGAGGTGCTAGATGTATCTGATCGAATAAATGATCAATTGGGAGTATCCAAATATTTGAGTCAATTGAATTTATTTCTCTTTTGATAAATGTGGGACTTTTAAAATCACGATTTTAGCACAATTATTTGATGATGGACACAAACCAATTGAAAAAATAAATTATGTGTGAGTCAAATAGGTGGATGACCCCCCCTGCATCCCCCATCAAAGGAGATCCTTGTCCCATGCCATTACAAAAATCCCATGGTATATTTTGGAATATTTGTAAATCACACCTTGGGTAAGGAGGGGAAGTATGATATGAACTTCATAAAGCATCCAAAATTTCTAGACTTTGAAAAACAATGTGAATAAGATAGGGAAGTTTTCCTTTGAAAAGGGAATGGTTGCAAGACAACCATATGTCCCAAGAATCAGAGAGAGGGAGAACCTTATATTTCTTTTGTAGAGGAATAAAGAACCAATTCTGTAAAGTTTGCATAATAAAAACCCCTTTCCACTGAAAAGAGATCCAAATAATCTTCTAAATTTTATACCACACTTCTTTGGAAAAGGGGCAGGAAATCACAGGAAGAATATTGTTTCTTCCTCCTTATAACATAAAAATAATCTCCTCGGACCATGGGTATACCTATTTTGAAGAATATCCTAACTAAGAGCATTGTTATTTATTAAGAATTGCATGAAATTTTTTGATTGGTATGACAATTTAACTTCCACAATTTGTTTCCCCACTACAAAATCAGGCCAGGGAGCACATTTGTGCAAGTGTAATGTATCCAAATTTTGGAGCATAACCATCAAAATGGTTTGGAGACCAAATAGGTTGATGTGCATGATCCACTAGGAAGATGAAGGTGTTTGTAGGGATATGATGTAAGCATACCAAACATGTGAAAAATCACCATTGAGGTTTAAGTCCTTGCTATGAAGTCAAAGGGTGTGCCCTGAGATAAAGTCATGTCTCATTACCTGATTTATCAAGTAGAAACCACCTCTATTTAGTCTCTCAATGAGAATATGGGGGGTGGGGTGGGAATGTTGGTTCTAGAATCCAATCCAAGGTTCCTTAACAATGAGAAATTGAGAGTGACCCTTGATACACCAAATCAATCATCTATTAATGACAGGAAAAAATTGGATAATTTCTTTCCATCTTATTGAATTTTTTGTAAATTTTTTCTCAAGGTCCCTTATCCAATCTATGATTGAGATGCATGGGAAGTATTTTACTTTTGTTACCTATACCCAAAGGAAAAATTCTTGTATAAGTCTCGAAACACTCTTAACATCCCCGACTTTTGAGAATTAAAACATATTCTTCAATCCCAAACCTCACAACACCTTTGGATTAACCAATATTTTCTAAGAAGCAAGAAAAAATAGATTTTTGTCCTCACATATGGTCCAATGAAACTAAAAATATAATTTTTAAATTTTACATAGGATTTCTTTTAGAACCCAAACCCAATAGGTTTAATAAAACAATATTAATTCAAATACCGATTTAACTAGAACTAACCTACTAGCCCAAGAAAGCCATTTATGGCACCAAACACGAAATTTTCCTTCATTTTTTCCATTAGCCAAAGCCAATCATTCTTATCATAATAATTTATATTTAGATATAACCCTAGACATTTAAAACTAGAGTTGATGTCCAAGAAACAATGGAGATAAAACTAGAGATGTATGTAATGTCTATATTGAACACACCCTAGGGAAACATGGCATATTTGTTCTTGTTGATGGTCATGATAATAACATTACATAAAGTGGAGAGTATATCCACCAAGTGCTCAATACTTTGAATGTTTCCTTCATATAAAAATTATAATTTCATCCACAAAGAGCAGGTGGGAGATAAATGAAGTAGGGATAATAGCTAAACCTTTTATCATACATATGTTCTAACAATCCATTATTAGGCACTTGAGAGTCTTAACCACCAAAAGGAAGAGAAGGGGAGAGAGTGGAAACCCTTGTCTGAGACCTCTTTCTACATTGAAAAATGTGGTGTATGGATTGTTAATAAGAATAGCAAGATAAGTGAAGGACATGCAATCCATAATTCAATAAACATTTAGCTGGTAATAAAAGACCATGCGGATCAAGACAAATATAATGCATAAATAACTAACTCTATTGAAGGCCTTCAAAATATCCACCTTGAAAACTACCACTTGTTAACATTCCATATGAATTTAATGAAGGAGAAATACCAATGGCCTAATGTATTTTTCTTCCCCTTAGGAAGCCAAATAGTTTGGGGGCCCATGTTATATGAGAGCATGTATTTAAGCTTGTGATCAATGATTTTGTAAATGGAGTGGCACGATGAAATGGGTCTGAGTTGCTCAAAAGAGATCAAATTATTTAATTTTGGAATTAGAGAAATGAGCATAATGTTTAAAATAATCTAAATTATAACCCTGGTCCTAGAGTACTCTAACTAGATTGTCCCCAATAAGTCAAAAAAATGAATGTACAATTCCATCACGAGACTATCTAGGCATGTGATATTGTTTTTTTGAAAATTATGGAGAATACATGGAAGCTCATATTTTAAGATTTATAACATAAGATGTTGTTTATAATAATGATTTATAAGTCTATGAAAAAGAGAAGTCACCCTCAAAATGGAATCTATAGAAGCCCCAAAATCCTCTTTGAAGGGGCTTGAGAAGTGGGAGAAACCTTCCTCAACAATGCCTTTGAAATAGGTAGCTATATTTACATTGTCTTTGTTGATGACCCAAATGGAATTGATAGCCTTCCAATGATTGGGAAGGTGATGAAAAAATTCCATATTTTCATCCCTCGCCTAAAGCCATGTTTCCCTACTTTTTATTCTCCCTTCTCTTTTCCCAAGAGAGTGATATGATTATTGTCCTATAATTCCTTGAGATGTAGATTTTGCTACTTATAAAGAAAACCCATACCCTCATTAAAAAAAAAAAATTATATTGACCCTTGTCGATGTGTTTTCACGTTACACATAAACTAAAGCGATTTTTGTTCATACTTGAACCTATATCCCTCTAGATCGAGACCAAATTTTGAAAGATTGAAAGAGATAGACGACCTTCACTTATTGATTATGAAGACCCAAAAGGTCCTTAATAATTTAGAGTCAATTTTGATGTTGTAGTGATTTCTCACATAAGGTCAATGGATATGGTTTCTCCTTTTAAAAGGATATTAAAAAACAAGGAAAATTGTTGTAATCATCCTCTCATTGGATATCCCCGTGTCAACTTTGTCTAACACTTAAAAAAGTAAAAAAAAATAGGTCGTATACTTGAGATATTGTCAATTTGGTCCAAAAACCCATGGAGTTAACTTACCCACATCCTCTTTATTATATCTTCCTCAATTATACATTTCATTATTTTTCTTCAATTATCATCTATTTTCAATTTATCGTTATTATTTTCATTTTCTATTTTCCCATCCATTTTTATAATTTTGAATAATTGATTATTTTTATGCACAACCATTTTAACTTAAACATTCTTTGAATTCAACTTCGCTCCATCACTTTACCTCATCTCTCCACAAGCCTGTATCACTAATTTTAAACTTAATAATTTTTCGTATATCTCCACACCTAGTCATTTTTCTTACTTTTTTCTTCTTAACATTACTTTTAATTGTCCACATTATTCTCATTATCTACATATTCTCCTCATCCACATTATTCTCTAGACTTATATTATTATCATGCATTCTCATGGAACACTTCCAAATTCCACATGGCATGTATCTCTAGGTGACTTGGAAGGTATTGATGAGACATAGATGATTGGGCATTGAGTTGGCGACAAAAAATTTACATTACACACAAGCTATGTGAGGATCCATAACCCTTTTTAATTCATACAAAAATAATATGGGAAAAAAAAATTCCCTTCTAAAATGTTATAAATTCACTCCCACAATGCACGTGGGATAAACAGGGTGGATTTATAAATCAAAGGCTAAGATTCACATGGATCAAATTAACGATTGTTGAGTTACTAACTTTCATAGGCTATAACTTGAGTTCTTAATGTCCAAATTGGGAAAATGAGAGCTCGTTGGAAAGATATATATGTGAATAATATCTTGGAGATAATTTCCATAGCTGAAATGGTATCTATCATGCCTAGAAAATTAAATTATAAACGGGACCATTTTTGACTTGGAAGCACATTACTTAATTTTTTTTTTTTTTTATCATTTACCAAAGAAACTTATTTAGTTAGCACAAAAGGGGAGGAACCCTAACTGTAAAGTAGTTCCAAGATAATAAAGAAAGGATTATAAAATATATGTGAAGAACATTTGGAAAGAGAGAGAAAACCCCCTTCCAACATAGTAAGTAAAGTAACTTCCTAGTTGAGTCTCTTATATATTCTTCTCAGTTATCAATCATCCAACCTTTCATTTCAAAGTCATTTTGAATAACAAAAGAAAATTTTTGATTTTTTCTCTCTTTTCCTTTCTAGTTTCATTTGCATGGTCTGTCCATTTGGAGAATTGAATTTTAATTTTATGAATATTATGAACTCTTTTAAAATATTTGTATTTGAAGTTCCATAAAGAACTCTTAAGAGTTTATAGCTAATGTGATCTTTTGACTTTGAGTTTTGAGCTTGATATTTCAAGTGTATAAATTTATTCATCCCTATGAGTTTAAATGGAAATATCATGTTAATTTCTATGTAAATATGGTTTGTTTCCTTTCATCTTACTCAATGACATGGCGTGTTTCACTTACTACTATGCTAAAAGGAAACCTCTTCAAAACCTTTGCTTTACTCTTTAAAAGTATTATGATGTGAATATCCTTGTTAATACCATTTCCATGAGAAGAGTATTTGTAGTCTTCATATGCAAGCCCCATAGATAAAATATTTTGCAGTGATATTTATTCCCTTTTCATTTTGTGTATGAAATTATGTGTTTTAAAAGTAAATCTGCTATATGAGAGCTTGTTGAAATATTTTTTGGGGTTTCCTCTTTAACAATTTCTAATTACATTCATTGGGGATAAAAGAAGAATATTCCATCTATCAAGAGAGGAGTGCCATATATATAAGAACAAGGAGAGTATTTTTTATCCCCCCAATATTTTTTCTCAATACTGACTTTTTTCCATTATCAGGAAAAAAACAACATTTTTGGTGATCGTATTTGGGAGCAATTCATTTCAAGAAATTTGATACTAATTTTTGAAGATAATATATTTTTAAGAAACTAGAATCTGTCTTCTTTCAAATATTAGAAAAATAATTAGTAGATTTCAAATTGAATTAATTAAGATGAATTCAGTTCTCGAAATCATTTTTCAATGAGCATCAAATTTCCTTCAATATTATGTTATTGAATCTTAATGCATAATTGAGTTATGGAAAATTCTAGATAACCAAAAACCACCTAAAATTTTGGTAGATGAGATCCTTAGTGACTCCATTATTGAAACACTGGATTTTGAAGAAATATGCCTTGGTGAATTCACTAAAAATATCCCAAATTCACAAGAATATCTATATGAAGTCTCCATTGAATTGTTTATTTCATGCTATGATGATATTCTGTCTTCTTCACCAATCCAAACAAAATTTCTTTAATTTATGGTAAAGGAAAAAGGCTCACAAAGAAAGAAATATTTTCATAGAAGTCCTCTCAATTCGCAAGGACAATTTCATCCGTTACAAATATTTCTAGGGAAAGTTTCCCATATTCGTTGGAGATACTTGAAAAGATGCAGAAAATCATTTGGTTAAATTTGGTAGTGCCTACGATAATTACAACACGGCTAGAGATTATGTTGTTTGCATATTGTTCATCCAAACTCTACAAGGAAACGATCATGAAAGGTTTACTTCATTACTAACCAGAACCATCACTAGTTGTGATGCATTAGAAAATTTGTTTGTTAAGATTTTTTCTCAAGAAAGGACCCATATTCTCTTTTCTTGATGTTGGATGAAATACAAATGAATGTGTAAGAGACAACAAATTTTTTTAACTATGATATTTATGAAATCCCTTCATGAGATTCCTCAAGAAATGTTTCCAAATAATTTCGTCATTTTTAGATACAATGAAAATGATTTTCCTATGAATTAGATATTTTTATTGAAGAAAGAGGGAAGTGTAGTTCGAAAGAGTTATACTCATGAAAGCAGTGTTGATCTCTTAAACTTTCCAATATTTCTCTAACAAAATTGAGAAAAGGATTTAGAAGAGAATTTTGATGAAAGATGTGACACTTTCTCTACATCAGATTATTTTCCCCAAGCTAAAAGTGAAGACCCTAATGTATCAATAAACAAGAACACCATTCGCCACATGCTGTGAGAAAAGGGAAATTTGGATTTATCATATGTTCTCTTTGAGAATGATGTTGAAAATGAGTTTAAGGATGGATTTGATGAACCTTCACTAGATGCACATGAATATGGGGAAGTTGTTACAATAGATTATTAATGGCCACAATTTGTTTGTATAAAGCCACAATAAGGATGTCAACATGGGATGAACAAAACTTATGTTAGAAATTATCACTTTTCATTAAACTTTCAAGTTGTTGATTTCTCATCTAGAGTTGAGTCTAAAGTAGAAGAGGTATTCCTGGAATTAAAAAAAAATGGAATTCAAAACAAGAGGGATATATGGTATATGCTAATTAAATTTTTGGAAAGCAAAAAAATCCATCCATAAAATACTCTATGGATTCTCAATAGTAGTTTATTTTTTAAACCTCACCTTGGCACTATTGTCATTACATGACATATGAGCCTTTTTGAAAAATTTACAATAAACAAATGCTTTCAACCATGGTTAGGAGAAAGAAAATTAGTTGGTTACATTGGAATTTTACTTATACTTGAAAGTATTCCTTTTCTCTAATTAGGTTAGGACAAGTATATTGTTGATTTCTCATGTATGCAATTTTAAAAATTTTTCCCCAAGAATTATTTGTTGCATCAAGATAATGGTTTGGATGAATCCATATCCAAATGGAGAAGGAAGTTGGTTTAATTTTTGGGTTCTCAATAACCCATATAGGTTCACTATCTTATGGTTGGAGCTAAATGTTTATGTGTTTTCATGTCACACATCAACTAGAGTGATTTTAGTTCATGCTTGAACCTGTATCCCTCTAGATGGAGACCAAATTTTGAAGTCTCGAAGTGTTATATGACCTCCACTTATTATTCATGAATACCCAATAAATCCTTAAAAATTCAGAGTCAATTTCAATTTTGTAGTTATTATTCAAACAATCCTCTTTATTCTATCTTACTCATTTTTCCATTTTATCCATTTTCTTCATTTTTCATCCATTTTCCATTTATCATTATTATTATTTTTTATCCATTTTCCCATTCATTTTTAGGATTTTTAATAAGTGATTATTTCTATGAAAAAATACTCTTTTTCCTTCTCTTCTCATTACTCAACCATTTTTACTTAGTCATTTAAACATTTTAACTTAGTCATTCTTAGTTGTAAGGAAGGCTGGAATTGACAAGTTCCTTCTCTTCTCATTACTCAACCATTTTTACTTAGTCATTTAACCATTTAACTTAGTCATTCTTAGTCATTTAAAAATTGGCAAGTTCTTAAGCGTAGTTGAGGAAGGCTAAAATTCTTTGTGATTAAAGGTTGCATTCATCAGGAACTGCGTGAGAAAGGCAAGCTGTCTGGAGACAATAAATTGGCTTAGGAACTTGCCAATTTTTGTATGACAGTGAGAGACAATTAGCTCATGTACTGAGAGCTCTTGGATCGGAGCTTTGTATGTAATTGTTTCATGATCCATGATATAATACATAATAGAAGATAGTTGGGTTTTTAGCTATAAGCTTTCCCCGCGTAAATTATCTATGTTATGTGTGACTGATCTTTCTTCATGATCTTGTGATTGGTGATTTTGTTTTAAAATTACAAAAATATTTGTAGAAGTGATTCTATATTTAATATTAGTATATTGTTAGATCAGGAGAATCTAGGACATACATGAATTTTGTATAATTTCTACATGGTATCAGAGCCGTGTTATAATTTTTCTACATGGTATGAGAGCAAGAATTATTTGGGTGCGCGAGTTTGTAGAGAATATCTGAAAATTTAATGCAAAATTTTCAGAAAAAAATAGCATATTTGGATTCCTTGCGAAAAAATACCCAAATTGAAAAAAAAATCGGTCAAATCAGAGCTCGGATGAGGGAGATATTGTCGATTTAAAATCAACTCTTTTGTTAGAAAAATTTGCAACGACAGGACAATTACAATGTGCGCGAGCCAAGAACCTACATGCACTGAGGTACAATATGAATGCAAATATTTGAGGAGCAAATAAGAGGTTAGTGACTTGGTGGTTGAGAGGGAGCCTCTCAACATGCAGCCTTAGAAGTAGTCTCATAAGGTTGAGGAGCAGCCACAACTGGAGATGCAGAAGAATCTCTATCGATTTGATGTAGATTCAATTTCTATAGAGCTTCCAACCATTGGGAAGTGTGAGAAAGCCATGCAATTGACCCTTTAGAGGGAGATGGATTTGCATGAAGGTAAGAGTGAAATTCAAGATGTGGAGCAACCACATGCGGAGGATCATGGAGTGGGAGAAACCACTCATGGAGAGAAATTTAGAGCCAAATGCACAGAGGGAGCGCATGCAGCTATACCACCAGGTGAGAGGTGGGGTGACATGCATGAATAATCCCAAGAAGAAAATTTGGGTAGGATTCATTGAGATGGTATGGATCTCATGAATCGAACATGGCTACGAGGAGCCCACATATGTCGTAAGATGTCATGAGGACATGAAATCAAAGTGACAGTGTCAGATACTAGAGCGCAGATTAGAGTTGGCAGCAAGTGCAAAGTGCATGGATGCAGGTGTCAGCAACACAGAGGATATGGTAGACATGTGCAATAGCTAGCAGCAAGTTAGAAGACTTTGATGACAGATGCATTATACTGATTCAATTTTTTGGAGGCTATTCAGTTTCGGAAGTGTTGCACACAAAGGTTGCATGTGTGATAAACACTAGTGAAGTGTTGCATGTGTGAGAAACACTATTGAAGTGTTTCATGCATGAGTTGCATGTCGCATGCATGGAGTTGCATGTCGCATGCAAGGGTTGCATGTCACATGCATGGAGTTGTATGTCGCATGCAAGGACATTCCTTTCTTGTTGAGAGGGAGTGTTGAAGTTTGCAACAAGAAACAGTGAAATTGGCATCCGGAAACAACATCCATGGTCCTAGTGAAAATTAAGCACCTACACTAGGATGGGGCCCACACAAGATATTTTTAGGTGTATGTCTATTTATAGATGTATGTGAATGTCTATTTATAGATGCATGTCTATTTTTACTATGCCTTAATATAGATGGACACTAAACTATAATCTATTCTCAATGTGGACTTGAAAATAGTTAACTGAAGTGGAAAATCAGTTAGCTAAGTGAATTTCGAGTTAAGAGGTTAGTTTGTGGGACATGCAGGTTGAATTTAGTTGTAACAGAGTGATTCTAGTTATAACAGAGTTGGAAGCATAGTGGTGCATGAGTTGTGCAAGTTGTAAATTAGTTTAACTCAGTTAAGTGAGTTAAAGTCAGTTGTGCTAGTTGTAACTGTAGATACACTAGTGAGAGATCAAGTGAATTAAATATTAATTAATTCACATTTAGTGATCTCACATGCAACTGATGTTTTTACTATTATTAACTGCATGCATGGCTGATCCAGTGGAGACCCAGTTGAGTTCTAGGTGAAAGTGAGGTGTAACTATAAATTGTGATATTAGCAGGCTACTCAGGTGTAGTTAAAACACCACAGGATTCCCATGATACTTAGCACAGTTGAGGAACGTTGGAATTATTTATGATTAAGGATTTCATTAATCAAGAATTGTGTGAGAAAGGCAGGCTTTATGGAGACAATAAATTGGCTAAGGAACTTGCCAATTTTTGTATTAAAGTGAGAGATAATTAGCTCATGTATGGAGAGCTCTTGGATTGGAGCTTTGTATGTAATTGTTTCATGATCCATGATATAATACATAATAGAAGATAGTGGGGTTTTTAGCTATAAGATTGCCCCAGCTAAATTACCTGTGTTATATCTGATTGATCTTTCTTCATGATATTGTGATTGGCGATTGTGTTTTAAAATTACGCAAAGGTTTGTAGAAGCGATTTTGTATTTAACAGTAGCATATTTTTAGATTAGGAGAATCCAGGACATACATGCATTTTGTATAATTTCTACAATTTACACACAAGTCCACATCAATACTTTACCGCTTAAACCATTTTTCTTATTTCTCTACATTTAGTCATTTTTATTACTTTTTACTTTTTAATCTTACTTTTACATCTCCATATT
Organism: Pinus albicaulis; assembly: GCA_034641835.2. Classification (NCBI taxonomy): domain Eukaryota; kingdom Viridiplantae; phylum Streptophyta; class Pinopsida; order Pinales; family Pinaceae; genus Pinus; species Pinus albicaulis. The sequence continues at coordinate 490,258,716 of CM076578.1, forward strand.
ATCCTTCTCATTTGCATTATTTCCAATACTTAGATTATTATTATGCATACTTATGGAACAACTCCCAATGACATGTTGTGGTATTCATGGGTGACACTTGGAATGAATTGATTGGACACAAATGATTGGGTGGTGACTTCCCATGATGATTGGACATTGGGGTGGTGACCAAAATTTTACACTACACATAAGCCATGTGAAGATTCATGGCTCTTTATACTTAAAAAAATAAATATAATGAGAACTATATTTCCTTATAAGTTTTTATAAATTCCCTCCTCCAATTCATGTGGATAAATGGGGAATATTTGTAAATAAAAGGCCAATATTTATAAATCAAAGGCCAAGATTCACATGGAGAAGATCAATGATTACTGAGTCACTAACTTTTGGAGGCCATAACTTGAGTTCCCCATGTCCATTGGTGAAAATAACGCTTACTAGAAAGATATATATGTGGATAAAAACTTGGAGATGGTTTCCATTGATGAAATGAAATTTATCATACCAAAAAACTTAAATTACTGTCATGAATATTTTTGATTTTGCAACAAATTACTTTAAAGAATCACTGATTTAAAGGAATTTTCTAATGTTTAAAGTGAGCCTTTTTTGGGGAATGAATATTAAAGCTTATATGTATGAATAAGACTTAATTAAGTTGGTACAAAAGGGGAAATCCATAATATTAAAACAATTCCAGAAGATGAAGAGAGAGTTATAAACAAGATGTGAAGAACATTCAAAAAGAGAGAGAGAGAACCCCTTCTAGCATAATAAGTAAATTAACCTCCTAGTTGAATATTTTAATATATTTTCTTAGTTAGAAATAATCAAAACTTTCATTTTAAAGTCATTTTGAATAAGAAGAAGAAATTTCTAACAATTTTCCTCTTTTTTCTTCTAATTCTTTTCATTTACATGGTCCATGAAATCCCAATTCAATCCATTTTGGAAAATGCACTTTAATTTTATGAATATGATGAACTCTTTTAAAATATTTGTATTTGATGTGGCTTCATAGAGAACTCTTTAGAGTTCCTAGTCAGCGTGATCTTTTGAATTTTAATTTTAAGCTTATTATTGCTAGTGTATAACTCCATTCATCCCTATGAGTTTAAATAGAAATATCATGTTAAGTTCTCTGTAAATTGACAAGTTTCCTTTCATCATGCTCAATGACATGGTGTATTTTACATACTGATATGTAGGAAGCCAATATTTTCACAACTTTTACTTTACTCTTTAAAAGCCTTATGATGTGAATATCATTTTCAATACCATTTCCATAGGAATTATTATTTTTTGTCTTCATATGAAAACCTTATGGTTAATATCTTTTGCAGTCATGTTTATTCCCTTTTCTTTCCATGAATGAGATGGTGTGCTTTATAATTAAATAAAATATAAGAAAAATTTGTTGTAATATTTATTAAGTTTTTTTCTTTATCACTCGCTCGTTACATTTGTTTAAAGACATAGAAATAATCTTCCATCTATCAAGAGAGGAGTGCCACTTGTATAAAAATAAAGAGAGTCTTTATTATCCCCACAAGTTTTTTTTCTCAATCTTGGTCATCTCCCCTTGTCAAGATAAAAAATAAATAGGCCTTAATGTACGAGAGGGAGTAACTATCCTTTTCACATTCCTAAGTAGACCAAGAGATGGCCACAACTTTATCCTTTTTGAAAAATTCCTGAAATTGAACAGAGGGAGATTTCAAACTTGTGGGATTCAAAGGCTGCCAAATATTCTTTATGGATTAAATAAGTGAGGAATATTACATTCATTTAGGGTTTAATTTGAAAGGGTTAATCGGTCGTATAATAACATTATTTGTTGGCTTAGGGTCATTCTCAAGAAAAGACCCTACAAAATTTGGTAGTGACCTAGAAATTACATTAGGTGATTCAAGGGGAGTAGTAGAAATATTCTCCCTCACTGCATCATCTTCATGCATGACAGAAGGTGACCAAACACAATTGTTGATGGCGTGGGAAATAATTCCCAGTTTTTCCTGTGATTTTTCTTGCAATTTTTCCTCAAGATCCTTCAATTTCTTCTTTAATTTATGGTTTTTCTTATTCAATCCATGATATTGTGTTTAGAGTGTAAAATAAGAGGGTTCCATGTGCATCTTACCCAAAATGAAACTGAAAACTATTTTTCTAGTGTGCTTGACCAATCCTTCTGAAGCTTGTTCATGTTCAATAATAACATCCATTTCCATAACAACTAGACTCTTTGTTGGTTCTTGTTTAGCAACAACCTATAGCTCCATAACAACTGAAATCTCTGTTGGTTCTTATGTAGTGGCATTTAATTATTCCCTTCTTGATGCCAATGTTGGTTCTTGTGTAGTGGCATTGGTCTCAACATGGATATTCATTTTGTTTGCTTGTGACTAAAGAGTGCATCCTTCTTTTCCCTGGGTTTTTTTCCTAGGTCCCTTGATTCATTAGGACCAAATTATTTCCTTTAAAGGACAACTTTCAATGGTTTTCACATTGCGTGAATTAAGAATAGAGGAGGTCGATTCTAGATCTTTCCCTTCTATAACCATTGAGAGTTTATTTGGTGTTACCTCCAATGGTTGTTCCTCTTCATTTGTTAACAAAGGTATTTATTTGTAATAGGAAACCATTCCTTCCTATTGGAAGCACAACTTAGTAGTCACCAACTTGTGGCAACCCTGTGTTTGTGGAAAAAAAATTCCTATGTAAACCTTATGTGGAGCGTGTGAACACTGGTCAATGTTTTCTGAATTTTTTTTGCAAATTCCAAAGCAATATAGACATTGAACCCCATAATGTTTCAAGGTATGCCACCCATCCGACATTCTGAAAAATCTAACATGCTTCCTCATTCTATTGAAATTTCATCAAATTTAAGGGTTCATGTTTGACAATGGAACCACCCATGGTGATTTTTTCCATAACAAGAGTCATTATATGGCTAGTGTAGCAATTATCAATTTCCATGGGATCAAAAAAGAAAACACAACACTTATTAAAGTTGCAAAGGGGAAGGCGGTGGACCATAATTTCCAAATTAAGGATAGAAAGGGAAGGGTGATGGAGCATAAAGTTATAAATGATGTCATATGTTACCGAATATGGAAATAAATTTTCCATTATGCATAAGTGTAATTATGATGTTAGAAAATTAAAGAAATTGTGGCTATCACTATGGCTTAAACAAGTGAGGTAGCTGTCCTGGTGGAAGAAATGACTACACCCTCGGTCACCCTAGCTGAAAGGATTAGACATCATTGGCTTGTGAATGTGGAATGGGGTGATTATATGGTATATTTTTCCCATAGATAAATCCATTTAATTAAATATTTGAGTGGATTGGCCATTTGAGAAATATGGCCATAAATATCCATAATGTTTAAAAAAAATCCTTAAAATAAACCCTTGAATTGTAAAGTGGTGCTTGTAGAATCTCCATTTTTTGGCGGGAGTGTGGGTGGGGAAGAAGGGTTGGGCTAAAATTAAAACCTTTTACAATCACGGTATTAAATCTCTATATTTTCATGAACAAAAAGCTTAGAATCAACTTTTGAATTAAAAATTAGGGCTACTAGTAGCACCCCTTTCTTTAGGATTAAGGTTGTAACTTGTTTGAAATCGCGATCTTGACAATCAATTACATTACAACTAAAATCTTAAAATCAACTCTTATATTGAAAATAAACACTATCAATAACACAAATTTTAAAAGACTTTAAAATTACAATATTTTTAAAACTATGATGTAAAAATGATATTATTACAAATAAAATTAAAAAAATAAAAATAATGAAAAAAGAAAAGAAAAAATGAATTTAAATATTTAATAAAATTAACTTTAACCTTAAAAATATAATTTTTCTATATATAAAATAAAATTTATAATATATAGATAAAATAAAATATAATATATAAATAAATATAATATTTAAAAAAAACATTAGAGTGTTTCACTCTTTCTTTTCACCTTTTCTTTCCTTTCCCCTTTCAATTTTACCCCCATAACCCTTTTCATATCCCTTGCTCAGTGCCTAACAAACAATATAAGCGAACAATTTAACTCGGCACTTATATTCATAAGGAATGGATAAAAGAAGGAAGAAAATTTTGGGTTTTTTTTTAAATGAGAATATATATATATATATATATATATATATATATATATATAGAAGTGAAGTATTTAAAATATTTTTATCAAATTAGATTTATTTATTTTTTATAATTATAATTATATATAATTATATTTATATATATACACTTTAATTTAATGTCTTTTTTTTTAAATATTTTTATTTTATTTTATATTTTATAAAAATGTTTATATTATGAGTTCAAAAATGTTGTAGTTCTAAATTTAAAAAGTGTGTTATTAGTCCCCGCCTTGCTAGGGACTATAGCATTCACCTCATGCCCAAGTTGCTTGGACTGTGAATTATTTGGCCGTGTTTTTTCAATTGTAACCAAAGTTTCGAGAAAATGATTAATATTTATATTTTTGTATAAATTAAAAAATATTTTTTGAATTTTTAGTAAATATTATTTCTAATTTCCGATTGGCTGAGGAAGCTACGATGGGACACAATTCCCCCAGTGGAGGGCATTTTTTTTCTTTTTTTCTTTTTTTTCCGGTATTTATTAGTATCTGGAAATTCATTTTAAAATTAAAATGAAAGTAATTTTGAAAGTAGCGATTGTGTTGGTGAGTGCTCTGACACTGGAAATGTTATATTAGTGTTCTACTCAATGGTGTAAGAATTAATGCAGTTGGAGGTTTTTTGCATACGTGGGGGAGGGAGGGCTGAACGCATCTCCAATTAATATTATTATGTTTCCATGTGTACAATTTTTACTGTGTTGAACACAGAGTATGTGCGAGAGAATGAGGGTCATTTGTACAGATGGGGGTGCTCCGACACTAACATTTATATGTTCAATGATGTGAGAATAAATGTGGTTGCTAGTTTTTTTCAATGCAGGGAGGACGTTGAATGAACCTCCAATTAATATTATTATGTTTCATTGTGCTGATATTTTCCTGTGCGGAGGATGAAGTATGTGCAGAAGAATGGGGGTCCTATGCATAGATGAGGGTGATAAGACATTTTGTTGGTGAGTGCTCTAACACTGGCACTAATCTTGTCAATGATGCAAGAATTGATGTAGTTGCTGGTTGTATGCATTGGCTTGGGGGAGGGTTGAATGAACTTCCAATTAATATTATCATGTTTCCTTATGCGGAAATTTTACCGTGCGAAGGAAGGAGTATGTGCGGGAGAACATGGGTACTTTGCACAGACTCGGGTGCTCTGACATTTCCTTGGTGAGTGTTTTGACATTGGCATTGCTCTAGTTAGTGTTGCAAGAATTGATGTGTTTGCAGGTTATTTGCATATTCCTTTTACTGTGTGGAGGATGGAGTATGTGTGGGATAATGGGGGTCTTTTTGTTACTTCTATTCTCAATCATTCCAAATTGATGTGGGCAAATACTTTAGATAGGCCGGGTGGGGGGTGAAAAATTTCAAATTAATATTATTATGTTTCCATATGTGGAGCTTGTACTATGTGGAGGAAGAAATATGTGTGGGATAACCAAGTATGTGCTTTGAAAGAGGATCTTTTATTGTTCAAAAGACAAAGTGATTTCAAATCTTATATGTCAATTCATGCATTAGATGTGTTATTATTTTTGACAGATTATATGTAGGCTTGTTGGTTGTGAAAGAAATTTGTTAATGTTACTCTTTACATTGATCACTTTTACGCTGTCGCTGTAACAATTATGGTAACTGCTGGAATATAAAAGCTACTCGTATAATGAAATATTAAATAAATTGTTTTTTCAATCTGTGTGAGGAAGAAGTGTTGTGTGTTAAAACGAATATGTGAACCATGCTACGAGTGAGTTAATTGAGTAGCAATTTGTTCCATGAAAAGTTTGGTTTATGTGTGCAAAAATAGATAATGTATGAAACACTCCCATGTTTCCTTGTGCGAAGCTTTTATTGTGCTTTGAATACGTGTAGAGGGATTGTGCAGAGCATGGAGGTTCACACAATGAAAACTTGAAAGCTTCATTCGCACTCTGGCACAAGACCCATGGTTATTTTATTATTAATAGATTGTGCGGAGTGTGGTGGTTTGCACAATGAAAGCTTGAGAGCTTCCTCCGCACATATGCATTTGTGTTATTTTGAAAGTATATGTTAGTATTAATATTTTAATATTTGAAAATCATGTTTCTATATTTGATATCTTGAGATATTTGTTCACACTCTGGTACAAGACCAATGGTTATTTTATTATTAATAGATTGTGTGGAGTGCAGAGGTTTGTACAATGAAAGCTTGATAACGTCTTCCACATAATGAATTTTCTCTGCAGTCCTACACATATGCATTTGTGTTATGTTGAATGTATACATTAGTATTAATATTTGAACTCTTTGAAAATCATGCTTCTAGATTTGATGTTTTATTTCTTTTGTGATTTTCTCATTTTATCTACGAGTGGGTACATTGACTGAATACGTGGGAAAGGGCATAGTTGGTCAATTGAATGCTGAGAGGAATGGTATATACCCACATAAGTGTTTTCTATTAATCAGAGGACAGGCATCGGGATGATAAAAAAATTGAATGACAACTTTATATTTGTAAGATGTTTCAGACGCAAAATAGTAATAGGTGGTGATTTCTAGGGAAACAAGTAGGAAAGTATTTGAAATAGCTAGTGTAGTGAGGAAAAAACACTATTTGCAATGATATAAACAAATAAATAATTTTCCTCTGGTTGTTACATTTTTGAATTAATTAATAATAAATAATAATAATGGGACAAACATTGGAAAGATAGAAAGATCTGGATGTCAGCTTTATCTTCGATATAGAGATTTCATGACATATGTTAGACATAAAAATGTAACAAGTGGTGATTTATAGGGAAATGAGTCGAAAAGAATTTTTAAATCGTTGGTGGAGAAAGGAAAGAAGCTATATGATGATATTGATAGGATCATTTTCTAATCATTTACGTATTTTAATAGCGGATTGCTTAACATTTGCTCATTGTTAATTGCACTTAAAATCTGGAGTATTGTCTGAGCTTCTATTTCCTTACATAAACTATTATCTCTGAAGTTGAGATTGCATATTCAATGGTATCTCAATGGAATTTCTATTAAATCGTTGATGATAACATTAGTGTAGAAATAAAAAAATCTTTACAATACTGCAAGCTTTTAGACCGATTCATCTTTGCTGGTTTTCTATTCACATTTGGAATTTTCTTAGCTAATTATCACAATCACAGCTAGTTCAAACTTATTTTATATGGTAAATTTATGTTTCTTATGACACATATAACTGTGATATTAAATTAGTGGAAAAGTGCGGAGTAAATACATGCGATTGTGATTAGCTTTGGTATGTCTGATTGCTAATTATCGAGAGTGTCATGTGTAACCGTTTTGACACAGGAAATAGTAACAATTGTGGGAGAATGAGTGTGCAAAGCAAGGGACATGTTTTGTATGTGCGTTATTGAATTTCATACCAAGGGAATTTTATTAGAGGTTAACATTCGAATACTGGAAAAATTAGGTTTCTAAACAAATATGTAAACATAATACTGATATGGGATTTTCCTTGTGCATAATCATTGTTAATCATGGATAATTAATGTATGCGGATGTACATAATGTTAGTTTATATTCCTTGATTTGTGTAGTTTACCTAAAGTCATTGATTTTTTTATTTCGAATGACTTCTAATGTTAAATAACATTTTTCATTACTATATTAGTGATTTCGAATGTTTTCTGATTCATTTGCCTAAAAATCACTACATGCTACTATTATGAATTTGGAACATGTTACATAATATTTTTATTGAAGATAAAGCTATCATCCACATTTTATCTTTTTGATGTATGTTCTCTTATTAACAGAGAACATCGCCGTGGTAAGTATTAGTGCTTTTGGAATTCAATTTACTAAGTACGTACATGCACACATATTTATTCAATGTACAAGGTATCAATGTTTTCCATTTTTATTGTGCACATACATTCTTCCATAAAACAATAATTGTTCGTATCCATTAAAAAGACACTTAATGTAGTATTGCATAATAGTAATAAGCATTTAATCCACGAAATGTTCATTTTTTCTAGTTTACAAATTGCTTTTTGCAGTTTTTCTTGATACATTACGAATTAAAGTTTATGTTTCCAGTAATTAAATTATTTTCACATCAGAAAAATAAAATATATTAAGTTAAATATGTTTATGCGGCATAAGGTCCCCACTACATCGAAACTACATGTCAATTTTAATGATAAATAAGTGTGTCAAGTCATTCATAAATCAAATTTGGTTCAGTTTTACATAGTAGTGGGGACCATCTATCAAGTAGATTCATCATAGAAGATAGCTGAATATGTGTTGGCATAATAGTTATTTGTGAATGTCCTTGTGTAATTTCATATTTATAGCTATTATTGATAGTTTTACGAGACTTGAAATTTGACTGTAAAAACAATGGAAATTATGGCACGTCCCTGATAAAATATGGCAGAATGTTTTTGTAACTCTAGGTCACAACCGTCAACTTTCATGATCTTTGGTGTCGATGGGGTTTTTGATGATGATGAATCCATTTCCACTATAAAAAGACATGATTCAAACACTCATGCTACCAAATTTTTATTGAAAAAAAAAATGTCAGATTGCGGTGATTTTTGGCCATGCGGGGAAATTTGCCGCCTTGGTAGACAATGCATATTATTATATATCATAATTTTATGTTTCTTATGAAAAATATATTAATGATATTGAAGCATGAGAAAAGTGAAGAGTAAATGGACATAATGCTTTTGGAATTTGGTAAAATTTTCCCATTTCTTTTCGTAAAATTTGGATTTGGTATCTTTAATTTCTATTTATTTAGTGTGTCATGTGTAATAATTTTCACACAAGTAATAGTAACAACTAGTGTTTGTGAAGAAAACAAAGAATAGTAAAGTGAAACTTATATTATATTCTTTCTACGACTAGTCACGTGCGGAGGGGCGACAGCCTGTCCTGTACGTTGCGCTGGGAGCAACAAGAGGGTCACAGGGGGGGTGGCAGCCCCCCCTATTCGGGGTCCAAGGTAGCGCCCTAGAAAATTTTTTTGGACCTTATTTTCTGGTGGGCGGACCCGCCTATGGTTTTGTGCATGGGTTTTCACATGGTTTTGGGGCATTATGGTTTTCGACCCATAGTATTTTGTAGATTTGGTCAAGGGAACTACGATTATGTTCTGATCTAGGGTTAATAGATTGGGGTTTATGTATGCTTCGGTATGTATATATATGTGTTGTAACACTAAAAGGAATATAATGAAAAATCAAGCTGGTCATCCTGATTTGGGATCCAGGGGAAAATCTCTGTGTATATCTGTTTTATGTTTTATGCTCTCGCTATTGTTTATTTTCTGTTCTTAAGATTCATTTGCAGATAATTCCTGTTCAGGGTTAAAACCTACATTTGTTATCAAAGCGATTTCGGCTTCAAGGGGACGCCTTTGCTACTGAGGGGTTTTTTTACTGGGACCTGAGGTAGACCCTATTTAGTGGGAGATCTGCGTGATCGATTCTTGTGGTGAAAGAAGATGGCAAGTGGTGGGATGATAGAGATCGAGAAATTTAATGGTCAGAGTTTTGAGTTGTGGAAGCTCAAGATGGAGGATTTGCTGGTGGATAAGGATCAGTGGATCGCGGTAGATCCGGGTACTAAACCAACAAAAATGTCAGATGAAGACTGGAAGAAGCTAGATCGGAAGGGAAAGAGCACAATACAGTTTTGTGTCTCAGATTCACTATTGTTGAATGTATCTGGGGAAGCTACGGCGAAGACCTTGTGGGACAAACTTGGGACTTTGTACCAATCTAAGTCTCTGGTGAATAAATTGTTCTTGCGGAAAAATTTGTATAACCTGAAGATGAAGGATGGAGACTCGGTGACAGAGCATCTAAACGCCTTCAATACTGTGGTAAGTTAGTTGTCATATGTTGATATTAAAATCTTAGATGAAGATAAGTGCATCAGTTTGTTGTGTTCTCTACCAGACTCGTGGGATAGTCTGGTTATTGCAATAGGTAGCAATACAACTACCTTGAATTTTGATGATATTGTCTAAGCCTTGTTGTCAGAGGAAATGAGACAGAGAAATATGGAGGGCCAGAATGGAGATGCCTTATCTGTACAAGGAAGGTCCCAAAATAGAAACAAGAATAAGGCTTCGAGTGGGAGATCTAAATATCCTGGAAAGTTTGTAAAGGTGTGTTGGAAATGTGGAAATGAAGGGCACTACAGAAAGAACTGCAGATCTAAAGCTCCTGAGAAAGGAAAGGGATCTGATGATGCTCCTTTTGCAGAGGCAAAAACCACCTCGAATGAAGGTGGGGATGTGTGTTTGGCTTCTTATTCAAATACACATGTAGATCATGAGTCATGGTTGATTGATTCAGGTGCATCCTTTCACTTCACTCCCCATTGGGAGTGGTTCTGCGAGTATGAGAAATATGATGGTGGTGATGTCTTCCTAGGGGATGATAGGAAGGCCAGAATCATTGGAAGTGGAAAATTCAAGCTGAAGCTACAAGGTGGAAGGATTAGAACACTTCCTGGTGTTCCACACATTCCTACATTGGCCAGAAATCTGATTTCTGTAAGCAAGATGGATGATGTAGGTGTAAAAATAGTGTTAAAGAAAGATACATGTAAGATGGTTCTGGGAGCACTGGTATTAATGTGGGGAGTTCGGATTGGAACTCTGTACAAGCTTCAAGGCAGCATTTTTATTAATGGGTGCAACAGTTCTGTGGTTCCCGAAAGTGGAGCGGAAAGCCTAGCGGTCTCTAGAGAAAATACCATGCTATGGAATCAAAGGCTTGGACATATTGGAGAGAAGGGCCTTCGAATACTGCATGGAAATGGTATGGTAGAAGGAATGTCTAACAGCTCTCTGGATTTTGACTTCTGTGAACATTGTGTATATGGGAAGTAGAATCAGGTGAGTTTTCCTTCTAGTGCTAAGAGGGCGAACAAGATATTAGAGCTTGTGCATAGTGATGTGTTTAGACTTGTGTCGGTTCCATCACTAGGTAAGTCTGTGTACTATTTTCATTCATAGATGAATTCTCAAGGAATACATGGATATATTTCTTGAGGAATAAATCTGACGTCTTTGATAGATTTAAAGAATTTAAGGCTCTGGTGGAAAACCAGACAGAGAAGAAGATAAAGGTGTTGAGGAAAGATAATGGTGGGGAGTTCTGCAAGAAGTAATTTGAAGAGTTATGTAAGAAGTGTGGTATAGCACGGAAAAATAATACTCCATACACACCTCAACAAAACAGAGTTGCAAAAAGAATGAACAGAACGTTGATGGAAAAGGCAAGAAGCATGCTCAGTGGTACCGGGTTAGGACAAGAATTCTGGGCAGAGGCAGTGGAGACTGCATGTTACTTGGTTAACAAATCACCTTCATCAGCATTGGAGGATAAGACTCCACATGAGGTATGGACTGGTAAGAAACCCTCTCTTTCACATATGAGGGTATTTGGATGTGATGCATATGTAAATGTTCCAAAGGAGAAAAGGAGCAAGTTGGATAATAAATCTAAAAGGTGCATCTTTATTGGGTAAAAGGATGGTTTAAAGGGTTACAAGCTTTGGAACTCAGAAACAAGGAAGGTTGTGTACAACCGAGATGTGGTGTTTAGAGAGGTGAAAGATGTTGTTAAACATGAAGTCCTACCAAAGGAACCTGAGAAGATAGAGTTTGAGCTAAAGGAGGATGAATTAGACTCTACAACAGAAGAAGACTTAGAAGAGGATGAGCCACAAACTCCAGCTATGAGAAGATCAGTTCGGGAAAGAGAACAACCAGAAAGGTATAGTCCATCTACTTTCTATTCAAATTTTTCTTTAACTATAACTGATGATGATCCCAGAACCGTTAGGGAGGCAGTAGATTTAGAGGATGGAAAACTCTAAAAGGAGGCCATGGTTGATGAAATGGCATCCTTACATAAAAATGAGGCATGGGATCTGGTGGAGTTGCCGGTTGGAAGGAAGACCATTGGGAGAAAATGGGTGTTTAAGAAGAAGATGAATGTAGAAGGCAAGGTGGAGAAATACAAAGCTTGGTTGGTAGCAAAAGATTATTCCCAGGTGTCGGGAATTGATTTTGGTGATATTTTTTCTCCTGTTGCCAAAGTTACTTCTATTAGATTAATTTTATATGTTGTTGTTGCATTTGATTTTGAGGTAGAACATATGGATGTGAAGACAAAATTTCTTCACGGGGATCTAGAAGAGGAGATCTACATGAAACAACCTGAAGGCTTTATGGTTAAGGGTAAGACATAACTGGTATGCAAGTTAAAGAAGTCTCTCTATGGGTTAAAACAGTCACCAAGGATGTGGTATCAAAAATTTGATACCTATATATGGGTACTTGGCTTCACCAGAAGCAAGGAGGATCACTGTGTTTATTTTAAATTAATTGGTGACTGTGTTATTTATTTGGTCTTGTATGTGGATGATATGTTGTTGATTGGAAATAACAAAGAAATTATCCAATATTTGAAGACCCAACTATTCTCCAAATTCGACATGAAGGATCTTGGTGCTGCAAAATATAATTTGGGCATGGAAATTAAAAGAGACCGAGAAAAGAGGAAGCTTTGGTTAAACTAGAGGAAGTATGTCGAGACTATATTGCAAAGGTTCAATATGTAGGATAGTAAACCGGTGAATGTTCTGATTCCTGTAGGTGTAAAGCTGTCTGCTGAACAGTGTCCCAAGACACAAGAAGAAGAGGAGGATATGTCTCATGTTCCACATGCAAGTGCAGTGGGTAGCCTGATGTATGCAATGGTTTGTACTAGATCAGACATTGCACATGCAGTGGGAGTATTGAGCAGGTTTATGTCAAACCTAAGGAAGGAGAATTGGACAATAGTGAAGTGGGTTTTCAGATATTTGCGTGGCACTAGTGATTATGGCTTGTGCTACCAGGGAAGACCAGGATTGGAAAGAGTGTTGGAAATTCGTGGTTTTGTTGATGCAGACTGGGCTAGAGATCTGGACCAAAGAAGATCTACAAGTGGGTATGTGTTTAGCCTATTTGAAGGTGCAGTCAGTTGGATGAGTAAAAGACAGTTTGTAGTGGCTCTTTCAAATATAGAGGCAGAATACATGGCAGCCACTCATGCAAGAAAGGAAGCAGTTTGGTTGCAAAGATTGTGTTCAAGTATGAGGTTGGTGCAGCAAGCTATAAGGATAGACTGTGATAGCCAAAGTGCAATTTTCTTGGCTAAGAACCCTGCTTATCATTCAAAGACAAAGCACATTGATGTTCAATATCACTTTGTGAGATATGGTTGAGGCTAAAAGGGTGTTGCTGGTAAAAGTGGACACTTTGAAGAATGTTGCAGATGCATTGACGAAGTCTGTGAGCACTCAGAAGTTCTCTTGGTGTAGAGAAAAAATGGGTGTTGCAAATCTGGGCTAATGACTCAGCTCTCTTGTGGCCCCCTGTGGAAAGAAAACAACAAGTGGGAGAATGTTGGGTATGTGTTATATTCTTTCCATGACTAGTCACATGCGGGGGGCGGCAGCCCCCCCTGTTCGGGGTCCATGGCAGCGCTCTGGGAAAAAAAATTTGGACCTTATTTTCCGGTGGGCGGACCCACCCATGGTTTTGTGCATGGGTTTGCACATGGTTTTGGGGCATGATGGTTTTCTACCCTTGGTATTTTGTAGATCTGGTCAAGGGAACTACGGTTATGTTCTAATCCAGGGTTAATGGATTGGGGTTTATGTATGCTTCGGCATGTATATATATGTGTTGTAACACTAAAAGGAATATAATGAAAAATCAAGCTGGTCGTCCCGATTTGGGATCCACGGGAAAATCTTTATGTATATTTGTTTTATGTTTTATGCTCTTGCTATTGTTTATTTTATGTTTTTAAGATTCGTTTGCAGATAATTTTTTTTCAGGGTTAAAATCTACAATTTATAACTATTATTGATAGTTTTACGAGACTTGAAATTTGACTGTAAAAACAATGGAAATTATGGCACGTCCCTGATAAAATATGGCAATTTTTTTTTGTAACTCTAGGTTACAACTGTCAACTTTCATGATCTTTGGTGTCGATGGGGTTTTTGATGATGATGAATCCATTTCCACTATAAAAAGACATGATTCAAACACTCATGCTACCAGATTTTTATTGAAAAAACAAAAAATGTCGGATTGCGGTGATTTTTAGCTATGCGGGGAAATTTGCTGCCTTGGTAGACAATGTATATTATTATATATCATAATTTTATGTTTCTTATGAAAAATATATTAATGATATTGAAGGATGAGAAAAGTGAAGAGTAAATGGGCATAATGCTTTTGGAATTTCAGAAAATTTCCCATTGCTTTTCATAAAATCTGGATTTGGTATCTTTAATTTCTATTTATTTAGTGTGTTGTGTAGTAATTTTCACACGAGTAATAGTAAAAACTAGTGTCTATGAAGAAAACAAAGAATAGTAAAGTGAAACATAATTTGAAAACATTATTCATTGACATAGTATTTTTTACTACAAAGCGAAAATGGGTTGGAGGGGAAGGAAAGAGGCTATTTGCAGTGATATAATTAGCTCACTTGTTGACATCGATGATAGATTTGATTGGCCGACAATGTATGAACAATATGTAAATCTGTCAATAGAAGAGAAAACAAGTAATAATATTTGAAGTAATGGATTAGCGAAAGCTGGATGTGTTCCAGAGGTCTTTGATTTCAGAGAAAATATTTATCTCTGTGCAAATAATTATGATTTAAGAATGAGGAAAATTAATCTAGGAGAGATAAAGGTTCCTCTAAATCCAAATGCATTCATATGGTTCCTCAAGTTACCAGAACCGAACAAGCATTTAGATTTGTCCGTTGAAAATAGTTTCCTGAAGTCAGAAGGACGTGAGATTGGCATTGTGCAAGAATTCATTTCTCCAACTTCTAAGGTTCCTTCCAATATTTCTCTTGTAGATTTTTATTTATTGAGGAAACCATTTAGTAATTTTTGTTGGCTCTTTTCCCTCTGTGCTTTATGAGACATACAAAAATAATTGTATTTTTTATTGGGATGATGTCATTTTCAATGAATTAGCCATTCAATTACATACATTATCTAAGAACAATAGATTATTGATGATGGCATATCTGATAACAAATCTCATGTTAAGGCATGTCTTTGATGGTTTACTATGTAATCCTAAATTCATTTTTGTGAGGAACCAATGCAGTTATGGTATCCTATATTGTGGAAAAAAAATCTTCTTTAATTTTTTTTTTTAATTCAATATATGTTTGTATTTCATGGTAACTGGACAAGAGCCTTCTCGAATATCTATAGAGGCTGATGTTTTCCTATCTAGAAAATGGGAACACGAGGAAGGAGAAATAAATACGGTTATATGAACTTATGGTTTTGAATATAGGCCATTTCTGTTATCGAAGTTTGTTCTAGATATGTATTTTATTACTGAAGTCTACAGGAAATATCATCATTGGATACTTACATTTGAACATAAAAAGAAAATAAAAATATATTTCTTTTCCGCTTACTGTTGGAAAAGTTACTGTGAATAATATGACTTACACTAATGTTCTTGGAAAGTATTTAGATGCTTTTAACTTAGGTGAAGCTGAATCTATTGAAGGCTTTGATAGAGGAACACTTTTCATAGAACACCTAGAGTCTATGAGGTAAGATAAATTTTTTCCAAGAACTAGAGAGAAGAGAGAGGAAAGTTACAAAGTATCAATGAAAGATCATAAAATTCTAGTAGATGCTGAAGAGATTGATAAAAAGAGATCATTGGAATGGGAGGAAAATATAAGAAGAGAAGCACAAATCCTACGGGAAAATATTAATCTTGCATAGTACTGGTCTGACTTCATCTCCTATCCAAAAAGGGAAAAAATATACTAGAAGCGAACAACTAGTTGGTGATAGGTTATCAAGTGGCAGGGATGACAAAGAGCCTCTTCATAGAGTAACTCCAGAGAGAGCATACACGACTAAATCAGCTAGATCCAAGAGTCTACTTGAAACAAGGAGCATTGAAGAGGCCATGAATGTGGAAGTTGATAACATTGTACTACCTTATTAGGTTAGTACTTATTTGCAAGAAAATATAAAATAATGGAACAAATTTCCGAAGAGAACATTACTTTCAATGAACATTCTATTACATTGCAGGATCAAAATTATGACAGGGGAGGTAAGAGATTGAATATTGAAAGCATACAACTTTCCAACAAAAAGGTTGTTGATAAAGCAGAAATAAATGTTGATTAGTCTAGGGATGTGATGCCGGGGCTGATGAAATTTCATCAAGCTAGTGGTGAGGCGCTTGCGGATTCTATTGGTTGAAAACAAGTAGAAATATAAAAATGAAGGAAAAAATAAAAGAGATAGAAGATACTTTGAGCTCAAGTCCTTTTTTGAAGACTCCACCAAAAATATGTAGACCACCATTGAAAATTTCTAGTCTCGACAGATCTCATATATTTGATAAAATTTTCAATCTTCTTAATGCAGTGAAATCATAAATTATTAGTAATATATCCGAAAGATTGCAAATTATTGAATCTGCATGGAAATTTGGTTTCGATATGCGACATTTAAAGCATAGAACTAAGCATTCTGTTGAGTTGGTCAATAGTGATCTCAAGGGAGACAATGAATTCGTAGACACAAACCTATTGACTTTTATTCAGAAGCTTGATTTACTGTCTGAACTAGAAAAATATAAACAAGGGATTTCAGATGCTGATCAAACGAGGCAGATGAAGGCTACATGGTATGAGAAAATCAGAAAATTAGAGGACATTATTTCTAAGTGTGGAGGCATACAAAATCGAAGAGCAGATGCACATCTCAAGGCGATAATTATTGCTCAGGATTTAAATGGTATGTGCATTACATATGAGTTTGGATTAATTCCGAAAGATAAGTTGATGGTGGATTTGGAGAAGTTGAAACAATCACAGGAAAAAAATTTCGATGATATAACTAATTTTACTACAAAGGAAATTAAGAAATGGCTAATTAATTTTGTTAGTGTTAATGAAGAGTACTCTGCCTTGTCTTTGAAATTGCAAGAAGAAACTATAGAAATTGAGGAGGAGATATTCAATGAACATGTTAAACAAGACATTATTGTCGCTTCGATGAAAGAATTCATTGAAGCCAAAGTGAAGGAATTTGCTGCAAAAAGCACGATTCTGAGAGATAGCTGAGAGCTAAATGATATCAGGTTGTGCTTTTGCATATTTTAAGTGTTTTAATACATTAGAAAATTTGTTTTTATTTACATAGCATTTAACTATTGAAAATTTCTAGGCATGTTATGATGGAATAATCTACTTCCTGAATGCAATCCTTGTTATTTGTTGCAGATGAATTTTAGAGATTACGGTTGACGAGAGCCTAGTCACACTCCCCTTTGGGATGAATTCATTTAGTTTTCCAGCTTAAGTATTAGCATTTTCATAAATGATTTATGCAAGAGAGGCTATTTTCTGGATCATGGCTTTGTAATCATAGCTTGTTTGAATTCTGATACTCTCTTTTCTATTTCTTAGTATGATTACCAATTATGTAAAGGATTATGAGATAAAGTTTCACATGGGATGTTGTATAGACTTGAGTTCTGGAACGTTGTACAAAAAACACTAACTGAACATGTTTTTTCCATTATTTTCTTAGAGATTTTATATATTAGCTAATGTTCAGTAATGGATGATAGTTAAAATGGATTTATGTTTATTCTGTCTTAATACTGATTTTTTTTACGAGTTATATCACTAATTCTTAGATAATGTTTTGCATGTGAACTTGTATTAGTCTAGATTCTTTAGTGTTTCTTAATATCATTGATTGAACAAAAGTTCATGAGACTATGCTTTTGGTATTTTATATTTTATGTAATGGTGTGAAATTGATGACAATGAAAATGATTATTTAGAAGGATTTTTGGTTCAAAGATATCTATTGTATTTGTGATGTTGATTTTAATGATAGCTATATTGATTAGAATTTGAATATGGATAAAATTGTTGTTGCTATTAATATGTTCGTTATTTTTCAAGGCTTGTGAAGCACAAAGACTCATTACTCACTTCTAGTTTTGTTTACAATGGAAATGAATGTTTGGAAAAAAATTTGGTTGTCAGATATTTACTGCATTTGTTGTGATTAAAATTTGAATATGAATATAATTACATTTGTTGTAACTATGTTGATCACTATTGAAAGTTGCTTAGCTAGAAATATTGATTATTCTATCCCAATTGTCTTTATTTATGAATGCATCTACAAAAGAGAGAATTGGAGATATCCGTGTTTCATTGTATGAAGTTTTCATTGTGCGTGGCTTAGAATGAAAATTTTCATTATGCAGAGTAAGATTATTTCGCAGAGTAAAAGATTCTTACAACAATATATGATGATGATAATAATAATAGTAATATTACAATAAAATATGGGTTCTATTTTTTCAAAGCATTGAGGAAAAAACTCCATATTGTTTTTGCAATAGTGAATTGCAAATAAATCTTTGTGAGTAATTTAATTATATACATATACAATTTGTTTTCTTAAAGAAAATAAGTATTTAAATAAGTTGTGCTAGATACATGAACCCATTTTATTGTGCAGAAATTTTCTTGTCCCAAGCTCAAATTAAAGCTTATATTGTGTGTAGGAAGTTACTTCCGCACAATGACAACTTTTATTAAACAACTATAAACCTAAAAATCATAAAAGAAAATTAAATTAATTTAAATTTATGATGTTTTCTAAGCATTGTGCAAAAAACTCCATATTTCATTTTGCAATATTCAATTGTAAATGAGTATTTGTAAGTAATTTAATTATAGGTGTGTACATTTTATTTCATTAAAGCAAGTATTTAAATAACTCGTGCTAGATATAGAAACCTGTTTCATTGTGCAAAGATTTTCTTGCCTGAAGCTCATATCAAATTTTACATTGCGCGTAAGAAGATACTTCCACATAATGAAAGCTTTTATTAAACAAAATCAAACTAAAAATCATTAAAGTGAATTAAATTGATTTAAATTGATGATGAAATCTAGATTATTTAATAATAACTTTTTCAATTGCAAAATAATCAATATTAAATGAAAATTCATTTATTTTTGAATATATGTAAGAAAGCTTTGACCTAGTGGGCTGAGAACTATAATTGTATGAGGAGTTTTCATTATATAGAGAAATATTATCTCTATTTCAAGTTTGTGCTTGAATTTTTACTGTTATTGAACCCATACTAATGCAATTATGTAATTATAATCAATGAAGAGGGGCAAACTACAAATGGAAAAGGTGCGAAATTACAAAGTAACATTATGTACAATAGGAAGAAAGATGAAAAAAAAAAATTTCATTGTGCAAAGTGCGGTTTCATCATTTTAGTATACAACATAATGACATTAACGTTTCAGTATCTTTTTGGCGAACAGACGAATCAACACATAATCAAGAACGTAAATGTTATTACCTATAAATTGACATCGATATAGTAGTGGAGGCAATTATTGACAACTTGTAAGTTAGCTGTCATCATTAGAAAAAAACACATTTAATTTGTTTCGTACATGGAGCAATTGGTTTTCAAATTTTGAGATTTGTTTTAAAATTATTTCCACTATTTCTCAGAAATTTCTACTTTTCTATTTTTGAATTTCTATTTATTCAAAATGTTCCATCAAACTTATTTCACATGAAAAATAGTAACACATAGTGGAAATGGAAAAAACATAAAATTTAGTACTATAAAAAATTACCGCGATACAAAAAATCATGAAGCTTGCCAACTATAATCTGGTTTTCCAAAAATATTTATGGGGTTTTCTAAAAATCATGCCATAATTCATACTATTTTCTAGGCGGAATTGTGGCCTATTTAGAATATGTGAATTATTTCTACTATTTACCAGAAATTTCATATTTTCTATTTTGAATCACTATTTATTGAGTGTGTCCTATAAAATATATTTCACACACATAATATTAACAGGTGGTGGTTTTTTAGCATATCGATAAATATATACCTAAAGCGTAGTGAAAACATTACTAATTGACAAAATATTTTAAATGTATAGAGAAAAATGGCTATGAGGGGAAAGAAAAAATCCATTTGCACTAATACAATTAAGTCACTTGCAATTATTGATCAGAGCTTTCAGTGGTCGACTACATATCAATGATATGTGAATATGTCAATGCAAGATAAGAGTAGCGATAATATTTGGTCTAACAGATTATCAAATGCTACACGTGTTCCAGAAGTGTTTAATTCCAAAGAAATCATTTATTTGAGGCCAGATAACTTTGATTTAAGTACAAGAAAAATTATTCTAGCATCCATAAATACTCTTATTCCTTTGACTTCAAAGGCATTCAAGCTACAAATTCTAGATATGTGCTTAGATTTGTCAAAAGAAAATAATTTTTTAGAATCATAGGCATGTGGCTCGAACATCATACTAGAGTTCATTTCACCAACTTCTGAGGTTCCTTATGATATTTCCTCTCTAGATATTAATTTGTTTAGACGACCATTTAGAGAGTCCTGTTGACTGTGTGCCCATTTAACTGTCCAAGAAACTATGGCCAGTGTCCTGAGAGCCATCCTATATCTGCTCCATTATTCATATGAAAAAATTGTGCATTCAACTGGGCTGATATTATTTCAAATGAAGTGGATTTTAATTACTAAATTTGTTCAAAAGCGGTATATTCTTCATGATGGCATATTTGATAATAACCTTATTAATCTTGAGTTAGGTCTTTGATGACTTTCCACATAACCCTAAATTAAATTTTAATGAAGAACCAATGCAGTTCTGCTATCCCATATTGTGGAGGCAAAAAAATACTTTAAATTTTGTCAAATTCAAGATATTTTTGTAATGCAATTTATTTGCATGATTATTGGACAAGAGCCCCATCGAATATTTGGCGAAGCGAAAGTTTTCCTCTGGATAAAAGGGATACAGGAAGAAAGAGGAAACCATTACCGAAATTTTGCGGTAAAAAATGGGCCTCAAAACAAAAATGTACAAAAAAATGAACTTTATAAGAACCAATAGGATTCAATATGATGATGTCAAATATGGGGAACGATTCACCATTTTGGAGTAAAAAGGTAAAAACATAAAAACATAAAAAAAAATATTTTTTCAACTTATCTCCCTACATTTTTTCTAAAATTTCGAATGGCAGCACTCGTTGGATGCAGAATTTGTTAGGATTTACTGCAAAAATAATAAACAATTTACTGAGAGGAATACACATAAAAGGCCTGCAAAAAATCATAAACATAAAAAAATATATTTATCCAGGAAATCCCCAAATCTAGGCAAAACCCAACCAATGAAATTTCATTAAGCATTGGTCAAAACCCTGGCCAATCCGGCCAAGTGAGCCTTCACCGCTCACCTCCAGGCCTACATTACAATGAAGTCTTCCCAGCCTTTTATAGGCTTCATTACATGCAATACCATAGGCTGAAAACCATGGGTACACAATACCATGTGCCCCAAAACCACTACTATTTACCCTAGTCAACATTGACTCTACCCCGAGTCAAGTTTACCCACTACTCTTTTTTAAAGCCTTTTGGTTGTGAGGCCTTTGTCCATATTAATAAAGAAAATATAACAAATCTTGAGGCAAAATAAAAGAAATGTAAATTTATTGGATATTGTGTTAATGATTTTGGTTATCACTTATATGATTATGAACATCACAAAATAATTAGGAGCATAGATGTAATATTCAATGAAAAGGTCTTGTATAAGAATCAGTTGCAGGAAAAGAAATAGGAAAAAGAAAATAAAGAATACACAGTTCTTGATGAGATCATAGAAAAAGTAAAGGTGCCTGAAAATAATAATAATCAATAGCCACAACAACAACAACCACCACAACAGCAACAGGCACCTCAAACACCTGAAACTGGTGTCAGAAGATCTACCAAGATAAGTAGACCCCCTGAACGATACTCTCCTTCATTATATTATTTATTGTTGACTAATTCTATTGAACCCAAATTTTATGAAGAAGCAATGCAGGTTGAAATTAGGAAGAAGTGGGAGTTAGCCATGAAATAAGAGATGGACTCCTTAATACATAACCAAACTTGGGATTTAGTCAAGTTGTCTGCAAGTAAAACAAAATTGCAGAATAAATGGGTTTACAGGTTGAAGGAAGGAGAGGGAGGAAAAGAGAGGTACAAAGCTAGACTTGTGGTGAAGGGGTTTGTACAGAAGAAAGATATTGATTTTGATGAAATATTTTCTCCTGTTGTTAAGATGACTTCAATAGAACTATTTTAAATCTTGTAGCAGCAGAATATTTGCATCTTGAATAGTTAGATATAAAGATAACATTTCTCCATGGAGATTTAGAGGAAGAGATCTATATGCAGCAACCTGAAGGATATGAGGTCAAAGGAAAAGAAAATTAGTGTGTAGGTTAAAGAAGAGCTTGTATGGCTTAAAACAGGCTCCAAGGCAGTGGTATCTAAAATTTGACAGGTTTATGTCTGAACAAGGTTATACTAGATGCCACTATGATCATTGTGTTTATCTGAAAAAGAAAAATAATGGAAGCTATATTATATTGTTATTGTATGTAGATGGAATGCTTGTTGTAGGGTCTAACGTGTAGGAAATAAATGTGCTCAAAAGAAAATTGGAAAATTCATTTGCAATGAAGGATTTGGGAGCTGCAAAACAAATCCTCGGTATGAGAATAACTAGAGACAGGAAAAGTCGCAAATTAACATTGTCCCAGAATGAGTACATACAAAAGGTGTTGAAAATATTTAATATGCAGAATGAAAAACCAGTTAGTAGACCTTTTGATAGCCATTTCAAACTTAGTAAGGAGATGTGCCCCAAGACCCAAGAAGAAATGGATTATATGTCTAAAGTTCCATATGCATCAGCAGTTGGAAGCTTAATGTATGCAATGGTATGCACAAGGCCTAATATTGCACATGCAGTGGGAGTTGTAAGAAGGTACATGAACAATCCAAAAAAATAAAATTGGATGGTAGTGAAATGGATTCTCAGATATTTGAGAGGTACCACAAATCAATCATTATGCTTTGGTGGTTCAAGCATTGCTCTATAGGGATATGTTGATGCATATATGGAAGGTGATAGAGATAACAGGAGGAGCACTACAAGGTATGTATTTACTGTAGGTGGAACAACTATCAGTTGGGTTTCAAAAATTCAAAGTGTTGTTGCACTTTCAACAACAGAAGCATAGTATGTTGCTGCTACAGAGGCTAGTAAATAAATGATTTGGTTACAAAGGTTTATGGATAAATTGGGTAAGAAGCATGATATGGGAACGTTATACAGTGATAGCCAAAGTTCCATTCATCTTGCAAAGAACTCAACATTTCATTCCAAGACTAAACACATACAGCTCAAGTACCATTTCATATGGTTAGTGTTGGAAGATGGACATTTGAAGCTGGAAAAGATACACACTAGCCAGAATCCTACAAATATGCTAACAAAAGTTGTAACCAGGGATAAACTGAGATTATGCTCAGTTTCAATTGGTCTTCAAGTATGATGATGAATATGAGAAACAACCAGGTCCAAAGTGGAGTCATTGTCCAGCAAATGAAGCAGTGATGGAGTTGCTACAATTAGTCTCCAAGTGGGAGATTGTTGGGTGTGGAGCCTGATTATCTTCTTTATTTTGTATCACAATGTTGGAACCCTATTCTAAATGGGGTGGCAACGCCGCCCATAATTAAATGCTGCCTAGGGGGTCTAGGGGGGTGACTGCGACTTTATGGAGCCCCCCCTTGGCGGGGGGTTTCGGGGGCAGCGCCCCCGAAGCTAAAAACATATGTAAAAGTGCCTTGTAAAAGTATTGTAATTTCTAGTCAATCTGGGCCATTCATTAGGTGGATGATATGACGGTAGAATTTATGTTTAATTTAGGGTTTTTTTCCCTAGAAGGCAACCCCTCGTTTTGTATGAGGGTATTGTATTGCGGTTGTGTATTGTATGTGTATTCTCAGAGCGAGAAACATATAGAGAGACTGTGAGAAAGAACAGAGGATATTACAGCGGATCTGCTATAGGTTGTGTCTCTTCATTTTGTTGGATAATAGGAAGGAAGGAATGGCTATTCGGGGTGGACGTAGCCCAAACTGGGTGAACCACGTATATTTATGTCTCTCTTCTTTTATGTGTTTTGTGTGTTTGTGTTTTCTGCATATTTTATGAGTTGCATTGCTCTGTAATATGTAGTTTTCTAACAGAATTTAAATTTTCATCCAAGGAGTACCCATGTTTCATACTTTCGATGGGCCCTACTATAAGAAAAATGTGAAATACAAGAAAAAACAGATTGCAATCACGTTTTTTCATGTATTTCAAATTTTTTGTATAGTAGGTTCCATCGCAAATATGCAACATGGGTACTCCTTGGATGTAAAATTAAATTCTGTATGTAATGAGTGATCACGCTTGAAATTTGAGTAAAATTGTAAGGAGATAAGTTGAAAATATGAGTTAAAAAAGTAGTTTTTTTTTTTCCCTCCAAAACTTGATGAGATAATCAAATCTTATTTTATTATTTCCAATATTATTTGATAATATTCCTTATGATGCCCATTTTAGACCTTAAAATTTATCTAATGAATATGATTATTAGATTTTATGGGTTTCAAGGTAAACCAATATTTCTTTCAAGAATTGTTATAGATAGGTATTTTGTTCAGCGAAGTCAGCATGGAATACTACAATTGACAAGTTAAATTTGAACAGAAAAAAGAAAAAAAAAATATTTCTTTTCCATTTACCATTGGATGAGTAACCATGAATAATGGAATCCACCTTTCATAGCTTATGAAGTCTTTGCATTGTTTTAATTTCAAATAAGTTGAAGTTTGGTGGGACGTTTATCTAGAAGGCCTATTTATCCCACATCTAGGTGCTATAAAATGCAAGAGCTTGTTGAAAATACTTGAAAATGAAAGAAAAAAGAGTCACAGTGCTCCAAGAAATAATCAAGAACTGACAATGAGTACTAGAGAAATTTTTGAAGGCACGAGCATCAACACTGAAACAAATTGCAAATAAAGAGGCAGAAAACTGGCATAATCTTCAGTTTGCACATTCGAAATTGCTCCGACTTCATATTTGAGTGAAATATTTTTAAAAGATACTGAAACTGAAAATTTGATTCATGGTCAAGTATCAATTGACAAGGATGATAAGGAGCATCATTGTACATTTATTCCAGAGAAAATGCATATTACTGAATTATAAAAATTTAAAGGTCTCTTGAAAACAAAAATCACTGAAGAAGTTATCAACGTGGAAATTGAAAGTTGTGTGCTACTTGATTGGGTCAATATTTCTTTGAAAAAAAATCAAAAAATGATGAAGAAAATCTCCAAATAAGTTTCTATTTTCGATGATCGTTCTGTCACATTTTAAGATGAAAACTATAACAGGGACAATAAAACATTGAAAATTGAAAAAGTAAGGATGCATAGTAAAACAATTATTGATAAACTAGAAACATATGCTCATATGTCTAGAATTGTAGCCACCGGTGTTATGAGATTCCATGAAGCTATTGGGAATGCACTTGTAGTTTCTTTAAGAAACGAGAAATAAAGAACCTCATACTAAAATCAATAATAAAAGAGATGGAAATTCCCACTGCTAACATATCTCATGGATCTATGAAAGCTTTGAAACTTGTTAATGCAATAAAATTCATATTTTCGCTAATATATGAAGAGGTTATAAATCATTGAACATGCATAACAGGAGGTTTTTTATCTTCTATGGTTATCACAGGAAATCAACTCAGTTATCAGTTTGGTGAGAAATAATATTAACAAAGACAAGCATTTTGTTAATAGTGACTTACTTGCTTTTAGTCAAAGGCTTGAACTGTTGTCTGATTTGGAAAAAAAAACAGAGAAATTCCAAATGCTAATCGAATGAGGAAAATTAAAACTGTATGGTCCTGAAGAATCAATCCATTGGAAAAAATTATTTATGAATGTGAGAGCATACAAAATAGAATAAGTGATTCGTTTCTAGAGGTGATACAAATTATTCAAGATCTATATGGCCCACATGTCATACATAATTATGAATTGACCACAAAATATATGCTAACATTTGAACTGGAAAATATAAAAGAGTCAATGGAAAAATAGTTTGATGATACAACTAATTTTACTTCAGAATAAATTAGCAAATGGCTAGTTGGATTTGTTAGTATTAATGATGAGAATTCTATTTTAGCTACTCAATTACAAGAAGAGGCCATGGAGATTGAAAGGATGATATTCAATCAACATGTTAGGCTAGAGCTTACAATGGGTCCAATGAAATAATTAATTGAAACTACATTGAAGAAATTGGTTCAACATGTCATGGATGCAGAATATAGCTCTATTGAAGCAATTAGTGTATATGAATTCACATATTCTAAGTGTCCTTAAATATTCACATATTCATTTTATGTTTATTAGTATTTATTCATCAATATTTATTAATTTCATTAATTTCACTTACTCTAGTTTCTCAATGCAGTTCCTTGTTTTCTTTTGCAGTTTCCTATTTCCTTATTACGATTTACGATATCCAAATCTTAGTTCCCATTGGGACAAAAAAATTTAATTTTCCCGAATGTAGGTCCAGGTAGTTAAAGATAAGGTTCCAGAATAACATAGTCAATGAGCCAATGAACTAAGCCATTGAGCATTTTCATTTCCAATATAAGCGATTCCCACTGAGAATTAGAGTTCTTAATGCTTTGCATAAGATCTTGCATGCATATGTTTCTTCTATATTTATTTTAATCATAACTGTGATGATTGAAATTTGAAACTCAATACAATTCTTATTACTGTGATTGTATTCCTTAATGTTAGAGACTTATGCTTTGAGCTCCTGCATTAAGTCATGGATGGATATATGCCAACAACATGAATCATGAAATAAGTTATGTTCGCTATGAAACTTGAATATTGTTGATTGTATTCATATTTTAAATTTGTATGGAGTGTGGTACTATGAAAAAGGCTTTTATTACACTTTCTTCGTATCTCCCTACTATACCTAATGGAATCTTTTTATTTTATTTCAAAAAATGAAATTGATAATTGATTTTATCTGATTTCAATTTTGATTTGATTTTGCCTGGTTTTGTGTGAAACTACATAACCTTTGACCAATTAATTAGCGATGGAGCTTTGTGCGGAGATATTTCATTGTGTGGGAAGATCTCATTGTGTGGGGATATTTCATCATGCGGAGAAAATTTATAAACAAAGAAATAAGATTCTACTACACATATTTCTTTTAGCACATTCTTCCATAATAGGGTAATGCATTGCTCACAGTGAAAGCTTTGCCGAAGGAATTTATTTTTCCCTCCACACTTCATACAATGAAAACATTGACTATCCCATCACATAATTAAAGCTTATGTATCTCTGCATTTCCATATAATTCTTAGACATACTGTTGAGGAGATACTTGTGCAAAGTGTGGACCTGTCGATAAAAGCTATATGCGGAGGTAAGAAAAAACATAGGAGTGCTTCGTACAATAAGAATTTTGACTCCACTTCCACACTCCACTTCCACACTCTACAATAGACTTTTATTAACATTAGACTATTACTAAAAAAATATAAACATTAGAATATTAATAAACATCAACATTAGACGTGTTGGAGTCTCAAATTTGAATAGAGATTCCCGTTGTGTAGAGAAAAGTTTCCTCCATAGAACGAGAGGAAACTTGTATCCTTACAACTTCAGGAACTTATTGCCACGTCAAACAACACTGCTAGGTGATAACCATTTTTTCAAATATACTTAATTGTGTTCCCAATGAAACCTTTTTGACAATATGAATGAAATTTACCACTTCATAATTAAAAAACAAAAGTTAAATACTTTTACCGTGATTATCAAGTTTTCTCAAGAGGAATAAGAAGTGTATGAAGCATTTATTTTGTGAAGCAGTGTGCATATCCTTACTTGTGCAGAGCTTTCTGCATAGTGAAAGTTCCACAGAAGCAAAGCTTCGCACAAGTGTAGAAAATATTTTCGTGAAATCAATTGAAAACTATTGAAACTCCCATCTCTTACAATGCGGATTTGGCTGAAATATATTTCTACATAGTAAAAAAATTATCGTAAAAACAAAACCAAGACATTATAGACACGATAACTATATACCTAATTAGCTAAATATGCAAGAGTTTTAAACAAAAAATAGTTTAAAATTAATTTCGTCTATGTGGAATAAAAATTTTTCACAGTAAAATCTCTGTTCACGCAAGCAAGCTCCACACAATGAAACATAATAATAAAAGATTAAAAATAATAGTCTAACATTAATTTCATCCATGCCGAATAAAGTTCCTTATGCACCCCCTGTTCTCCCACATATACCCTGTCCTGCACACATTCAAATCTCCACACAATGAAACATAATAATATTAATTCAAAATTTGTTCATAGTTAAATTAATTAAAGTTCCCCTTGCATCACCGTTTTGCCGTACATATCCCTTCCTTTGTATTAAAATATCCCCACACGGAAAGCTTCAAACAATGAAACATAATCATATTTCATTCCAAAAAATGTTAGAAGAATTTGTAAGCGAAACAAAATATTAGTATATGCCACAAAAAATGGAAATATTATAGTATCCATAACAACCTAATAAGCATTTCAGGATGCAGAAAACTTTCAACATCATCACATTGCCACAAAATCATTTTTCTCCGAACATTATCAGAAAGTTAACACTAAACAGTTCTCTGCAAGCCACAACTCCAGAAAAATGACTGTCCATCTCCTTGTTGCACCTTCATATAAGCGCACTATAATAGAAATGAGTCTCAAACTATTTAGTCGAGAAATAATCTAAGAAATATCCCACTTTACGATGCAAGGAACAAAAGCAGGTCCATTCACATAAGCACCATTTTTTCTACATCCTCATTCTCCTGCACATACCGTGTCATCCACAAAGATTTCACAAAGATTCATAGCTCTATAATATCACAAATATACACAATTCCTCTCCCACATAACTAAATCTATGAAAAATTAATTTTGTTGTTGCTCCGAAGAAGCACAAATAATAATATAAATTGAAAATTTGTTCAACGCACCCCCCGGTCCCGCCTTTACAAAGGAACTACAAACACATCAATCCTAGCACCAATGGGCAGAGAAATAACAGAATGATAGAGCACTCAAAAAATCACAATAAATAGCATAATAAAAACCAACGAGAACTAAATGATTTCATGAAAATACATATTGGAGGAAATCATAGAAATACAAAGGTAATGATCTCATTGATTCATGTAACAAAATTTCTTGAAAATTTGACAGACCTTTAAACTACTATTTAGCGTATTGTGCTCCTGAAAAAAGGAAAAATAGTCTTAGCCTCCAAGACATATTGCTGAAGGGATATAATTTTTTTTTCTTTTAAATTTAATTTGATAATGAAGATTCCCCGTTGGGGGTGTCTAATCACCAGGACATGTGGGAGGGGGGAATTTAAGGCTCGCGCAGTCCCCAGCCATGTGCCCAGAGACTCAACACCCTCCCACTCGCGAGTGGTAAAGAGGCTCGTGGTAAGCGTCCTCACGACATGTAAGTTTATTGTTAAGCGTGGGATGTATGTCATTTAGAGAATTTGGTTTCTGCGGGTGATGGTGAAGGTCGATGTTGTGGTATGTGTAGAAGGGCATCTGCTGGCCCTCAAGCCCTAGCTTGAGATCCACCGGCTTGAGATGAGGAGGGTGTCAAGTCCGTCGCATAGTGGTGGTGAGAGGTTGGTAGCTGGGAGGAATCCTGGCAATGACACGAGAACACACCTGCTGCACCAAGAGGCAGATGAGGGTGGTGGCGGTGAATTTAGAGTGGAGGACATGTCTTTGGATGGGAGATCTGGGTTTCTAGCCTGGGTGGCTGCTCAAAATATTTGGACTGCGCAACAACAATTCCTCCGTGGCCCAGTCCCTGAATGGTTCTACCATGGGATCACGGAGCAGTCCGAATCTCCTGCAATACAAACCTGCGGGTGGTGGAGCTTTTGCACCTCCTTGGATGACAGTGTGGAGACTGGTGGCGGCTATGTGTCCCTCGTCTACGGGGCTCGAGACGTGGTTAGAGACAAGCTCAACCGAAGGTGCAGGGGTGGAGCATGGGTTTCACGGGCTGAGGGAATTGGAGCGACTTGACGCTACAACCTAACATAACGAACATAAGAGGGTGCCTTTATTCCAAGAGAATGTGGACGGGCTCTTTGTGGTTGTTTTGGATGAGACATGGACAATCATGAGGTACTACGAGACCCGATCTCCCACTCAGAGTCTACAGAGAGACAACATTCAACAAAGGCCATAGCAGTTTATCTAGCCCAATCTCCAAGCCAGATTGAGGCTCCAGCCACCCTTGAAGCCTTTTCCGCTCATCTCTAGCAGATCCATCTCAATATGGACACCCTGCGTGAACAAAGGTACGATGATCGAAAAAAATTAGTGGCCTACATCAATGTTGTCCAAAACTTGTAGATGGAGACCCTTGAGGCTCTGGAGAGTCTGCGTCATTTATTGAGGCGATCCCAAGACCACCTCCGAGCCCTGGAGACCCAATTTGATCACATCAACTATCACATGCACCATCAGGATCGTCTCTTCATGGCTCCTCCGCCTGCCCCCTGCACTCACCCCCATGATGATAGTTTCAGTATTTTTTTTGTAATTTTGCAGAAAACAAGCAAGTTCTTTGAATGCCTTGGCAAGCACCCAATTTCTACAAGAAATCCATGCCTTCTAGGTTGATTGAATGTAATCAAGCCATGGTGGCTCCTACTGTAAATTTTGTTTTTTTCTATGATAATATAATACAGACTTTGACCGAAAAAATAAAAGTAGCTAATAAAGATATTGCCTGCCATTAGAGAACTTTTGAGGTCTAAAATGAGCCTCCTAAGAAAAAAGTACAACCAAAATAAAATTTATAGAAACCAATAGGATTCAAGATGATGATGTCAACCATGGGGGATGATTCACCAATTTTGGGGTAAAAAAGTAAAAAGGTTAAAAAATAATAAAACAACAAAACTAATTTTTCAACTTGTATTTTCAACTTATCTCCCTAAGGTCTTACTCAAATTTCGAGCAGGAGTACTCATTGGATGAAAAATTTAATTCCTCATCCAAATAGTACCCATGTTGCATACTTTCGATGGACCCTATTACACGAAAAATGAAAATACATGAAAAAGCGTGATTGCAATCACATTTTTCATGTATTTCTCGTTTTTCATATTTTTCTCATTTTTAATGTATCAAGGTCCATAAAAATTATGCAACATGGATAATCCTTGGATTATGAATCTAATTATGCATCCAACTAGTGTTCCAGCTCAAAATTTGAGTAAACCCATAGGGAGATAAGTTGAAAATATGTGTTGAAAAAGTAGTTTTTTCTTTTTTCCCTCTAAAATTTGATGATTTAATCTAATATTATTTTCTTATTTCCACTATTATTTTATAATTTCCTTAGGAGTCCCATTTAGAACTCATAATTCCCCTAATGAAAATTCAACAACAAGATACCTATACAGAACAAACTTCGGAAACAACAATGACCTATATTCAACACCCTAAGTTTGTATAACTGAATTACTTTCTCTTTCCTCATATTCCCCTTTTCCAGATAGAAAAACCTCAACCTCTACAAATATTAGAGGAGGATATTTTTTAGTTACCATGCAATACACTTTCCTTAGAAACACATATTGAATTAAAAATAAAAATTAAAGCTTTCTGCTTCCACAATATAGAATACCAAAATTGCATTGGCTCCTCGGAAAACATCTACTTTGGTAGCAATCTTCGGTTATTTTTAACATGTTTCTTTGTGCGAAGATTTTTTGTGAGGAGATATCATCGTGTTTTGGAGGGAGGGGGGTGGCGTTACTTCAACTAGTGCTCTATCTCATTTTCCCATATCTCACATCAAATTAATATTTCAAAGCCATTTCTGTATACTTATTCTCTTATGAAACATTTTCATATGATAATAATAATAATTCAGAGAATAATATTCTTCACAATGTACAATGATGCATTGGATCAAATTTATTTAAGGACAAATTTTTATTGTTAGTAGCAGCTTGTTCATGAACGAAATGTGTTGACAACTTCCTGCTTCGCTGGAAACTATAATACTCATATCATGGTCAAAGTTCACTAGTTGTATATTTTTTTTACTACGTTTTTTCCTATCTACATGTCGAACTCCATTGAATATACAATACCTATGTTCAATATTTATAAGGTAACGTGAAAATTGTAACCACTAATTTTGGTTGTGTTTTCCGTAGAAGCATTTCCTAGGTGTTCATCATGTAATCTTTTTAGCATACACGTTATGACTGCATGTTAAATTACCTTTTTAACAATATGGTTACAAATAGAATCGTCGTGTGGGTTGTACATTATTGTTCTAGTAGTTCCACGCCATGAGGGATTATCTATGCAAGTTCATTTCGAGAAAAAATGGAAAACATGTAGCATTATTTACAGGTAAAAAATGTATTGTTTATTCTATATGCGAGTACTTAGAACGTTTATACAATATTTGGTACAATCATGTAGAAATGAAATACAAAGCTCAAATATTGCATGATGTGATAATACTAAATACATTAACACAATATGCACTATTTTCATATAGTTCTTACATCTGAATTACTTTCGTTCTATGAAAGTAGAACCTCTTATTTTTCTTATTTCTTTATATTTTATATAACTTGTATCGTCATAGTAGTGGAAATGAACACAAGCAAAACATATATCGTTAAGGACAATGATAACTTTTCCAAGAGGTACATTTATGTTCTATTTATTGTACCTTGATTATATATTCATTACACAACCAAGTGTGTTTTTTTTCCATATTTTTAATGTACTATAAGTAAAAGAAAAAAAATTTAAATTTCAAGGAAACATATAACACTTAGAGATGCAGATGTAAGACAACAATTATAAGGAAAAAAGTACTTTGAACATTTCTATAAAATATTTGTATTTTCTAAAACTAAAATCTATTTAGAATTTATGTACACTAGTAATGACTTTGCATTATCTTATTCTATTTTCATTAGATATTTATTACTTAGTTTCAATTATAATGTCCCTTTAAGCAGTGATTCCAATGTATTATTTGTGAATAGGCAAACATTCAAATGATGTCATAGTAGAGATGGACGAGAGCGTAGAGATAGCAATGATTTGTACTACAAAAATAGATACTGCAACAGAAAAAATTAAAGCAACAGAAACCAATGAAGAAATAAAGGAAAACATGTAGTTTTGGGCACGTTTAATTAACTGTGTACCGATTTTTTTTTTTGTCTTTTTTTTTTTAAATTTTTATCTCAATTCAATGCTCATGAATAGAAAAAAATAAAGCGAGTCTACGCCATTGTTGATTGAAGATGTCAATAATAATATAACTAGGAGTATTTTTCATGGCGACATATTGAACATTTTATGACAAAGCAATACTACGTGCAAGCTTAACATATAAGAAAGTAAAAATGACAATAACATTGCTTGTGCCAACATAGTTAATTTAACAACATGAGTCAAAAATTATTGCAAATGCTAGTGTTTCAATTAGATATTTCAAAATAATTCCTAAGAATAAATATGATAGTGGTGATTATGAAAAAATATTTTCTAAATAGTTTTAGTAGTGTAGAAAAAATTTGTATTGTTTGTGCAGAGTACCGATTATTTCCAACTATGATGATTGCAAATATGTCGCGTAATTAATATGCATTTCCAATTGGCACAGTCACTACTATTTCAATTTCAATAATGCACATAACAATGAAATATGTATTGGAAATCAAAGATGACAATGCAGAACAATATAATGCAACAATAAGCTCTAATTTATTTCAATGTTTTATTGTCACAAAGTTATTCTCCATCTGTTTTTTTCATCAGAAAAAACAACTTTTATTGAAATACAAGTGAAGTTACATATGCGTAGATTATTTTTTGACAAATGATACATATGTAATAGGTTAAAGTACATGATAAACTTGTTTCATCATGTGTTTCAATTCAAAGAGAAATGCAACAAAATGTTTTTCCGTTGATCTTGCTAAAAAATATAGTTAGAAAATAAGAAAGTGTTTTCCAAACTTCACAATTGACGGTCATATTTCCATTGAAATCAGGAAATAAAGCCAAAAATATAACAACCTGTTTTTCTCACCGAGTGGAATATGCGTGGTAAACTATATTATATTGTTCATATAGACATAGATAAAGAAAAATAAATAAAAAGACATTTGGTTTCATGTTACTACGCCTCTGTTTTCTATATAAATTTTATAGTACTTCCAAGGATACCTTACAATGAATAATTCATATATGAATCCATTCAAGAATAAATGTGCGAAGTGCAGTACTCCAATTACAAGTGCTAGAATTATGAATAAAACTATGCTTTATTGCACCGCTTGCAAGCAAGACTCTTGCTTCCTTTATTTCCATCGATTAAACTGTATCATACATGAAAATGAAAGGATTGAAATACAATGTATTATGAGGAGCATGGAACTGGAAAAAGTATTACCTGCACTATGAAAAATTTCCTATGAGAAATACCGTGTAGGCAAATAAAATGTTATTAAGATTTTGTCCAATTTTGAAACACATGGAACATTTAAAATAAACCATTAAAACATAGTTATACGTATATAATAATGATTTTCTTTGTTTGCATTGTCAAGAAATCTAGTAACATTAAAGTTCTCTTTGCTTTCATTTCCAAGCATCCTAGCGTTGCCTTAAATTTTTTGGTTCAAGAATTGCATTTTTTCTCGAACAACTCTATTTTACTCGATGATTTGGATCTTATTTCACATTTTCAATTAATATATTACACGTATGAGAATAATATTAACAATGTAATCATTAGAGAAAACAAGGAGATTGCTTCTAGTAACTTAAATTCTAGTATGACATCATAAAAAAATGTATTCCATTGAACTATTTTGTTCAGGATCTATGTTCTGTACTTTGCTATGTTGTGTTGATTTCTTGCATTATTGTTCCTTACATTGTTTTATTGATTTATCAAATTTGCAAGTTCTATAACTAGTCATACAATATTGCAAGCTAGTTATGTGACATTTTACAACTTGGTTAATCATTTTCCGGTGAGATTGTTATTAATTAATAGACTTTACAATCACAATTTTATTTGTTTACAATTTCGACCAATCCAATATTATTTCTATTAAAATATCTATTTAATGCAATATATATATATATATATTATTGTCATAGAGATCTGAAACAAATTTCTAAATCGAATAAGAAAGATTACAATATAAATTATAAAATATGTTGCATTTATATATACGTTTGTAATCCAAAATAGTCTGATATGTTTTTTTTTCTTTAGATTTGTCGAGAATATTACAATACATAGCCTTTAGCATTTACTGAATTTCAAAATTGGCAACAATTTATTTACTAATTAACCATTGTTTCTGGATATTAACGCTTCTAGTGATTATGCTTCAATAATGGAGATATGATTTCTATGTTCATGTTTTTCAAGAGATATTTTGGAAAATTTCTTACGTCATCCAATCCATATTCGAGCCGCGTATACATTTGTTGAAGTTCCAACGTTTTATCTACTAGAATTAAAATATATTGACTAAGCATTAAGATATATTGGCTAAGCATTAAGATATCCTGGTTCTCTGCATGTGCATCTTCCTCTGTGTTGTTTCCATTGTTTCTTTGGGCCATTTAATAAAAGAAATAGAAAATTTATAAAGAAAAACATTAAAACACTTAACAATTTCAAAACAAAAAAGAAAGTCAGTTGCAAATAACTTACTAATGAGTCTAGAACAAAATGAACATTGAAAAATTGCTTTGGTAGGAAACATGCCTACATATAATGTGTTAGAGGCAATAAGTCATCTAAATCACAAAATGACATCTAAGCTATGAAACAACATCTAACTACTATCAATTTTAATGGTATTTATTAACCAATGATCGTCATCAATATGGCTAGTACTAATTTTCTTGATATTTATTTAG
This sequence comes from Pinus albicaulis, assembly GCA_034641835.2. Classification (NCBI taxonomy): domain Eukaryota; kingdom Viridiplantae; phylum Streptophyta; class Pinopsida; order Pinales; family Pinaceae; genus Pinus; species Pinus albicaulis. Next base: position 490,295,073 of record CM076578.1, read on the forward strand.
AAAAGGTTGTTCTAAAATCTGTTACTTTAAATCATATATGTTTTACATTTTAAATTCAAACTTGACATAGTACAATTAATATGATTATGTTTCATGATTAATCCATTTTACATGCTTTATAAATCGATACCAAGATACTATTTTGTTAATATCCTAAACCAAATTATATTTTGATTAACTAAATCTATTCTACCAATAAATAAAATTATTTTTCGTGTTTATTCATTGATCCAATGCGTATTCAACACATTTACTATGTTAATGTGCCTTGCTGTAAGCCAACTTTTAATTTTCGGAAGACGAAGTGATTTTAGAACTTAGATAAAATTCATGACTTGGATGCCTTATTGCCTTTGTCACATTATCCAAATATTAATTGAACTGTGTTCACTAAAATAAGTAAATTAGGTAACAATTTATAAATTCATATGATTTTTTTTTCGTTTTGCATTAAGCTAAAAAATAGCATTCCAAAACTATGATAAGTTTTCTTGCACAATAAAATATTTTTTTGTTAACTTTTCACTTTAACAACCTAACAAAACTTTAGCGATCTGGAAAAATTTCAGGATAATTACATTGCCAAAAACCATTATGCTTTGACCATCAAAAGAAAGCGATGAATGAATAACACCATCCATTTCCATGTCCCATTTCATATAGGCACAAAATAATATAAATGAGTCTCAAAATATTTAGTAGAAAAATAACCTTCAAAATATATTCAATATTCCATTGTAGAAATGGAATCGAGTCCATTTACATAACTATCACTTAGCCTCCAAGCTAATGTCTAATACATAAAGTGTACTTCCTCCACATATCCTCCATTTACAACCAACCTTTATGACTGGACACATGTAGATACAAACTACCGATCACTAACACCAACACTGACAACATCTCTAACCGATTATGCTCTCTTAAAAGAACTATGTGTTCTTCAATTCACTGAATAAATATCGAAGGAAGTATTTTATGATATCAGTCGATACAATTTTATTGATATGTTTGAAACCAATAATCATTACACAATATGTCAAAATATATGTTATTAAGAATTTTGGGGATAACATAATTGCGAATTTATTTTATGAATATATATTAATATGAATGATAAGCATTAAATAATTGTTCAATGCTAAGTGAAATTTCCAAGTTTTCGCATCTTCATAAACAGTACCGTCTCAACATAGTTTTTGGATATAACACACTTGTCCTTTCTCACATTCTTTAGTACTAAATGATTCCAACAATTTTTACATTACCAGTTATCATTCCAATAACTACGTAATAAAATATGTTATAAACACTAACGTTAAAATACACAAATAACAGGTACAATATGCGATATTAAATTTGATATATGAAAATTGATATTGTATATTGGCTATTAAGTGATTGTAAAAAACTGTATGTTAGCTTTGAAATTTTCAGCACTCACTCTCCGCACTCAAACAAAGCTCCGGACTCACGCATGTGTTTCGAGAAAAAATATACAAAAGCCTTTAGTGTGGAGTTCATAGTTACACACAATGACAACTTGAAAGATTCCTCTCCACAATGGACTTTCTCCACATGTAACAACCATTGTTACATTCATAAAAATATATATATATATATATATAACTTTCACCTAAACACACTTAATGATTCATTATTTATTCACATACACAACCTATGGCATATTCGACACAACTTAATTCCGAAGTTGGTGACCATTATATATATATATATAGAACTATTAACTTAATTACAATGAGAAAAGAGCTGAAACACATACATATATGCTCTTATTACATATAACCTTAACTAATACTATAGTCATTATTTGATTTCTTTTGATGTGTTATCCACCTGTCCACCACTTATGTTTTTGCTGTACTTCGCATTCATAGCGCACCGAAATCTCGGTTAATGATTTAATTCTTCAACACGATATGGCACATATCATTGTTATGGTAATTATGAGGTCTCGAAATATCCACCCATGTGATGGAACTGCAATTAAAGTTTTAAATCTATTTAGATCTTACACCGTGGATCTGTATAGCATAGATCCAATGGTGGCAGTGAAACTTAGGGTTATGAGGTGTTGAACTCGCCTTGATAACCGTTTTCTTTTGGCTTTCGGGAATTCTGTCATAGCTCTCTGGAACAAGAACTCCCATCTTTCGTCTTGGCCTTCTGTGGGAGGAAGCCCTTAGCTATTTTTCATCTCGTCGCTCAACATAGAGGTATATCGCTTATGCATCTCATCTTGTTCGGGACTTCTTTATCATGGACCAGTTCCGCATCCACCAAATGGTAAGCAGTTCCTGACTCTACAATTGTTTGATTTTTTTGTTTACTGTAACAAGTATGGTTCACCATAGTTTTCTCTTCCGTAGGGTTGATGCATTATTTTTGTTTTCCTAATTTCTCATCAATCTAACACCTAACCTTTCCTCGTGTCTATGTTGAGTGGCTAATGTTACAGTGAGCCAATCTCAACCCTTTTCGGGATGAGTTTTCCGCGTATTCGACCTGCTTCAGCTATGGAAATGAAGGTTGGAGGAAGGTAACACAAGTTTCATTTCCTAATGTCAATTTTAGGTTTCCTTCATTTTCGTTTTCTCACCAATGCTTACCCATAAATCCATATGGTGCCATTGTAGGCTAGAGAAACCCAAACGTCTCAAAAGAAATAATAAGAGGTAGGTTACAACTGCATTTACTTTTCTCTAGGGTTTTCTTCTCGTTAATTATAGTTATGGAAACATTATTTAACTTGTATATTTCTTTATTGACAGGTAGATATTTGGAAGAAAACTGCTCAAAGATTGGGTTCCTAGGTCAAGTTCATTCCACCATCGCTAAATTATCTTCCTCTCGTATTTAGCAAGTACCTTTCTTTGTATTTTGGCTCGGAAAATATGCATTCCTAGATTGGAAGCTTAAAACTTAATGAAATCTACATTTCTCGGCTCCTATAGTCTTGCACTTGCACACGGCTTTGCCTATTGAGGCTAGAAATATTCATTTATAGTTCAATAGGGTTTATACTGGTTCAGAATGTTTTATAGTGTGGCTTGAACACTAAAAAAATTTCGATTATAATTGTTTAAACAGTTCAGTATTTGAAGGCAATATGGCACTGTTGAAATTCTGTAGAATTCCTCAATTCTGCGTTTTTAAATTTCTGTTCTTGTTTGAAGCTAAACTGTATGGATAGTTACCTTTCAGAGTTAATTTTATATACAAATTTTTTTTAGGAAACAATGTTATCATTCCTTCGATATTTTATTTATATTATTGCAATGATATTTTCCTTGTTTTCCATTATAATAAAGCTATTCTTTCTGGGTTTAATGTAAAAGGCTTCAAAGCAGTTTTATTCTTTATATTTAGTAGAGTATTGACATTTTCTATTCTTGTTACCTTTCCAGACTGTAGTTTTACTAGATGTATTTATTTCTTTAGAAATGTTTAATATATTTTTAAGGTCTACCCTGTTAACAGGAATAGATATATTTCATAGCTTCTATTATGTTAAATTACTTAGCTCTTGTCCTTGTCAGCAAATCTATGTCTTACAACTTTTATTAGCTTAATGATTTATCTACAGTTTCACTGCTATAACTATGAATGTAGTTTTAGGAGTCGACCAGACTGACTGATTCATTCTAGTCCGTGTATATTTATGGGGTCGGAACAAGTATCCAGTATTCTGGAGCCTCTTAGGTTCTAGAATCGGATAATTTTCTCTACTGATTCATATACAAGATTTTCTCTATTTCTAGTTTATTTCATTATGCAACATTTACTTAAATATCAGGAACATTTGGCTGTTCTTTGCCTATAATACTGCACCTCTCGTCCTTACTGTAATAGGAAAATTACTCACTAGGAATTTAATTTAATATAATTACCAACTTTGTTTCCTTTAAATAACACATACTACAACATACAAAATTCTGTTTCCTTCTACTATACTAAAAATATTTATTATGTATCTAATACCTAAATCTAATAATTTTACACAGTAATTCTTTTCTTTTAATAGCTATAGATTTTCAATAATTCTACTGTATACAAAACCATTTAACCAGAATCCATTCTTCCTGAAATATCAATATCATTCTACTTCAGTTACCCTTTCAACTTTTAGTAGAATCTACTTATTTGTGATTGACTGTGGTTTTCCACCCTACCGTGGATGAGGCGATTACGTCCTCACCCCCCCCCCCCCCCCCTTTGTGCTCCAATCCTAAGTCAAGTAGGAAGAAAAAAACATTGCATGGAAGAGATCTCGGGACTCCGGTCCAATCCACCTTCCAGAAAGTGCAGGATAGTTGAGAGTTTTTTCCATTGGTTCTACCAACTCGGGAAATACAACTCTCTCTCCTTTTTCACTTCATAGAACACAAGTCAGAACCCTTATTCCTCACATGGATGTTGTTTTTATTCACAGAAGAAGAGTAAATGACTAAACTTTTTTCATTCAATTATTTCTCAGTTGGAATAAATATTTTTACCATTAGTCTTTCACTCTATGGAACTAATTCCATAACCAATTTAATTAATCAAATTTAATTTATGCTCATAATGTATTATTTTCAAAATAATAACAAGAAATGTCTTAAAGTCTTAACAAATAACTTTAACTAATAGTTAACAATTAAGCCAGTGGTTACAACGCACTTCCACACATTTGCCTAATTCAAAAACATGACCATAAACAAAGCTTCTGCTCAATAATGCGAGAATTGTTGTGGTTTCTGGTTCTTTGCATGGGCTCGGGTATGGAATGGGCGGGGCAGATGAAAAAATCTCCAATTAATATTTTTATGTTTTTGTGTGTGGCTATGGGTGGAAGAATGATCCAAGACTCCCAAAACAATTCATATTTTTATTGTACATAACTTTGTTCACACTCCGCAGAACCTTTTTTCAATCGACTAGTAATATTTAGAGATATAGAGACATGAATTATTTATAATTAAAATGTTACCCATAATGTTGTATGGGTCCACTGCTTGCATCAGCGTTATTGAGAAAACAAAATATGGATTATTTAATACTGAAATATTAGCAATAAAACAATTATTTATAATCAAAATATTACCAATAATATCATATGGGTCGACTGCTTTCCTCGGTGTTATTGTGAACAACAAATATTAGTTATTTAGTACTAAATTATTAAAAATAAAAGCCTTTAGTGCGGAGTGTGAATATTTTCACAATGAAAGCTTGACAACTTCCTTCACACAATGGGCTTTCTTCACACTCTGCACATGTGCCTAATTTCAGAAAGATAACCATAAACAAATCTGATCAATGATGCGAGAATTGATGTGGTTGCAGGTTCTTTGCATAGGCCCGCAGGGGGAGGGGGGGGGGCAGGGGTGGCTGAAAAAATCTCCAATTAATATTATTATGTTTCCTTGTGCTACTTTAAAAAAAATCATATTTTAATTATACTTTGCACAAACTTTACTAAATTGACTACTGATATCTATAAAATACCAGTATCTCCAAAGGATTCTTCCAACAAAACTGAATATAGAGATATGTATTAATTATAATAAAAAAATTACCAATAATATCGTATGGGTCCAACGCTTACCTCAGAGCTATTAGGAATGACAAGTATGGATTTTTTAATACTAAAATATTGGTAAAAAAGTCCTTTAGTGCGAAGTGCGGAGATTTGCACAATGAAAGCTTCCTCTGCACAATGGACTTCATCTGCACTTCTGCACATGTGCCTAATTTTACAAAGATAACAATAAACAAAGAGATATTCAGAAATACAGAGATAAACATTATTTAAAATTAAAATGTTAACAATAATATCATATGGGTCCACCACTTTCCTTGTTGTTATTGTGAACAAAAAATATGGATTATTTATTACAAAATATTAGCAATAAAATCCTTTAGTGTGTAGTGCAGTATGGATTTTTATTTGCATAGGATTAATATTATTATGTTTCCTTGTGTGGCTATGTGCGAGAGAATGATTCGGTAATTTCAAAACAATTCGCATTTGAGAGAAAAAAACCAAAATACAGAGATATGCATTATTTATAGTTAAGATATTACCAAATATTGTATACTCCCACCGCTTTCCTCTTTTTTATTGCAAACAAAAAATATGGATTATTTAATACTAAATTTTATCAATACAATCCTTTAGTGAAGAATGCGGTATGGATTGTTCTTTGCACAGGCCTGAGAAAGGGGTGGGGGGTTGAACAAGTCTCCAATTAATATTAATATATTTCCTTGTGCAGTTATGTGCGGGAGAATGATTGAGGACTCTTAGAAAAATTTGGATTTGAGAGATGGGAAACCATACTGACCAATCAACGTTTTCCCTCTGTTTCTCTAGTTTGAATAAGATAATCATATTCTTGTATTATAATTAACTTAGTATAAAAGCATATCATGCATGTATCAAAAGTTCTATGAGCATGTGAATGCCTGCTATTGAGGTATGTGAGTGTGGAGGTTTATGTTCCTTGTTCCACAGACCATCCTTCTGCACATATTTGAAATCGTTAAGTTTTCATTTCCAAGCAAGACAACCCACATATGACCCAATTGTAACAACAATAATTTAATAATGTTAAATCTAATGATTGTTATATATAACATTCTTTTTATTAAAATAATAAATACACTTTTTTTTAATTATTATTTAAAAGTGTATTTTACAAATAATGCTTCCTTCCCACGACATCTAGGACCCACATCAATTGATAAAAACTTTGAGTGTCAATGACTAACCAAAAGGAGTTATTGAGTACATAAGTAGTTGTGTTGAGGAAGAATGTGTGGAGGAAGTTGTACGAAGGTGTTTGTGCATGTGCGAAGATGGTTGTTTGGAGGAAGTGTGCATGGAGAACAAATGCATGTGTAAAGAGCTTTCACTTTGTGAAAATATTTGTGCAGGGAGAATAAGTTATTTAGAAGTAGAGGCAGGGATTATGCTACGACACAACAATTAATCTTGTTACTAGTAATTATTTTGATTAAAAGGATTTTAAAAATTTAATTGTAATGGTACTAGTTACTAAGATTATAGTTTCGAATAAAATGCAATTTAAACCCACCAAAGAAGGGTCTTATTAATAACACCATTATTTAAAGTTGGGGGTCGAATTTTAGGTCTTTTTATCAATATTGTGGAGATTTGAAGTTATGCTTCCAAAAGGCAACGATTTTAACCTTGAAAAAATAGGGTGATTCTAGGAACACCACCTTTTAATTGAGGGGTTGAATATTTAAGGTTTTTGTTAAAAACATTATTAAGATTTAAGGTCATATTTACAAATGTAGTAATTTTTGAACCTCAAAAAATGGTAATTTTGGTAGCACAATTTTCAATATTGAGGTTGATTTTAAGTTTTTTGTTTGCAAAATTATAGAGATTTAAGATGATGATTGCAAAAGGTTGTAATTGTAATGTTTAAAAGAGGTGTTACCCTCAAACTATCACATTTTTATTTATGATAATGGTTGAACAAGCTTATAATTTTAACCCTAAAAATATTTTATTCTTAGAGTACCATGAATCAATTTAAGGCCACGGTTGTAAAATATTGAAATTTTAATTACGAAGAAATGTGTTATTCTTAAATAACCATTTATTGATTTAAGTATTAATTTTGATATTTTAACTAAAAAATTATGAATTTTAGGGGTAACAAGAGCGAGTTTTGGCAGGGAGAGGGTGGGAGGGGGTTTATTTTCCCCGATGTATCAAAATAATTAACTTGTTCTTGGGGAATAGGATCTTGATCAAATAATCAGGTTGAGGCTCATGCCCAAAAACTACCCATCCTTTCCATCATTGGGGATTCCAACATTATTATTTGACACCTTGTTCTGGGATCTCTTCCAAAACCCTTACATCTTCAAAATATTATCAGGAAAATCCAATTTTTGCTAAAAAAATTTCACCATTTGAGTTACACCATGTTTTATGTCAACATAATAAGGATATGAACAATATGGCTAACAAAGGCTCCTATTTGGACATAGGGACACTTTACATCAATAATCAAGATTCCTATTGTCTAATTCCATAGTTTTATGGATAAAATTTTATTCCATTTTAGTTCAATTTTCTTTTAGTGCCAAGTGGCACCTTGAAAGAAAAGTATGCATGCAAAATTAACTAGTCTCATGCATGACCATGGGAAGGATCCCCGATATCAATCCTTGAAGAGTCCCTGTGTGAGTTTATGGTGTTAATTTTTGTGCTAAATTGTTCTCTACTATAGATAATCACATTTTTTTTTCCAACAATATATACATTACATTCACCCCATATCATCATAATAAATTATATAGAGAGAACAATAAAATAAACAATGCAACGAAATATAAAGGAACATTATAATAAAAGCATTCACAATAGAGACACTAGTATTTTGGTTGGAGAACAGGGGAAAAACCCACAAGGGGGAAAACCCGTAATCAATTCTTCTTCATCTATTAGTCAATCAAAGTCCAACTGAGATACAAAGTACATCTATAATGAGTCACAATTATTTCAATAATAAACATAATAGGCCTCCTAGGGTAAACCTTGGATCATACAGGATCCTAATGGGATGGTAGGAGACAAGCCAATCAAAGAGTCTTCCATACAACTTCAGATTGTTAGGATTTACTGCAGAAATAATAAACCATTTACTCAGAGGAATAAACATAAAAATCCAACAAAAAATCATAAACATAAACAAAAATTTTTATCTAGGAAAACCCCAAATCTCGGTCAAAACCCAACCAATGAAATTTCATTAAGCATTGGCCAAAACCCTGGCCAATCCGGCCAAGTGAGCCTTCACAACTCACCTCCAAGCCTACATTACAATGAAGTCCTCAAAACCTTTTATAGGCACCATTACATGTAATACCATGGGCCGAAAAACCATGGGTGTACAATACCATGTGCCCCAAAACCACTGCTATTTACCCTAGTCAACATTGACTCTATCTCGAGTCAAGTTTACCTAACATAGATAAGGCTGCCTCCATATAATTGTGGGTAGCATATATCTCTGTCACAATCATATCTTGTCATGACTTCCATATATATTTGTCACAAGGACATGTCATACATCACTATCATAGATGAACAAATAGGAACCATTAGAGGAAATTTCAGCCTAAAAGTGGCCTCCTAAGGAAAAATAATCAAAATAATAGTTAAAATAATAAAATAAGAGTTATGAATTTTGGAGGGAAAAAAATAAAACTACTTTTTTTAATTGTATTTTTAGCTTATCTCCTTATAAGTTTACTCAAATTTTGAGTGTAGACAGTCGTTGGATGTATAATTAAATTCCACATCCAACGATTACCCATTATGCATAATTTTGAGAAGACCCACATTGATAAAAATTGAAGATACATTACAACACATTTTTTAATGTATATTCATTTTTTTCAATTTGGGTCTTCTCAAAAGTATGCATAATGAGTACTCGCTGGATGTGGAATTTAATTCTGCATCCAACAAGTGTCTACAATCAAAATTTGAGTAAACCTATGAGGAGATAAGAAAAAAATATAATTAAAAAAAGTAGTTTTTCTTCTTTTCCCTCCAAAATATTTACATGTACCTATTTTTAAACTTAAATTATTTTGATTGGTTTACATATTATGACATTGAAATCACATGAAAATTTCATTGTCACTTTTAGGCTAAAATTTCCTCTAATGAATAATCTATTCCTTATGTCACTATTACATGAGACATGCATTACTATTGTACATCCATTCATATTTATCACACGACCAAATAAATTGTCATACATAACTGTTAAGAGTCACTATCATATGTCATTTCCAAACTTCATCATCATAAGAGCAAGAGATACTGCTCAAAAGCCACTGCCAAATTATCATTGTCATTAGGGTTTTCCATAACAGGATACTGTAATACATATTAAGGGTCTGCCATACATTTTAGTTATAAATACACTACCATATATCAATATCACTGTAGTACATGACTTCCATAACACTGCTACACATGGATCCCACACTTCACTGCTATACATGGCTGTTATTGATGCCATATCATTGCTACCAAACACAAAGTTATGGGAACATATATGGTTGCTCAGGTATGTTGGAAAATGTAACTAGGTCTGGTCTTCATTTAATGTACTTGAGTCATCTTGTAATGTACTTGAAAAAAGAATAAATAAAATAATAATTATAATAATTATAAAAATAATAATAATTATTATTATTGTGACTTATTAAAGCATGGGTTTCATGCTTGGGTCACCATGTTTTAGGTAAAAGTCCCCATTGAGGACTTCTAGGATTTATTCTGAGTTAATAAAGTCACTGCACATTTAAAGAGGCCCTTCTTGGGCTTTTGAATCATGTAAAATGGTTTAATATCGAGTAACTATGAATTATGTGACCTCCACATCAAGTCGTCCTAAAGGGGATCATGTTAGCCTAAGAGATACCTATTCGAACTCACCTGTAGCCTATAAGAGGAAGGAAATTGAATTCATTTGGAGCACACTCTCTCACAACAAGTTCAATATCTCTTGTAGCTAGGAAAATTTTGAAGTATTTTTCCAGGAAGCCGAAATAAGTGCGAGTTTGGGGAAGTCTAAGGAGAAGAGGAGAAATGAAATTTTGGTGCCTCTCTCTCTCTGTTTCATGCCCTGGATTGGGATATTGAAGTATTCGAAGTTTTGTTGCTTCTGGAAGTCGTCTATTGCTAGAAGTTGCTTCCTAGTTGAAGTTGTTGGAAAGGGGTCGAAGATTTGGGAGGCTGACTTGGTGTGGAGGGAAGGTATTAGAGTTAATAGTCTCAAATAATACTATATAAAGGAAGAAGTATCTTGATTGGGTTTTCTCCTCGAGAGGGTTTTTTCCTTGGATTAGTGCATACATCTGGTGTCTATTGTTTTATGTGCTGCTACTTTGGTAATTGCTTGATGAACTAAAAGAAAGAAGATATAAAGAATAATAATAACAAGAAAAATCAAAATAAATGATAAAGAATAAGAAAATATTTCTGCCTTTATGATTTTATAACATGGTATCATATCTTTGGTGAAGAAGAAAAAAAAAGGCAGTCTTAAACACCTGATCAAGGAACCATTTAAAGGATCATCTCAAGGAAGGAATCTACCCCACTCTAGGAAGATGTATAACACAATCAAGGGATAAAAAAAACTTGAAGGAGCCTTAAACTATAGTTCCTGAAAGAAGAGAATTGACCTCATCCTTGAAAAGAATAAGGTACTAGACTTGGTCAAGGGAAAAGTAAAGAATCCTACAGAGGATTCCAGTGATGGTGACAAAGTGAAATAAAAGGAACTAGAATTATTAGCCATGACTCTAATGGTAGAAGGAATAAAGGAAAACCTTGTCCCATTCATATCCAACATCGACCATGCTCAGGAAATGTATGAAGCCTTGTCGAAGTTATTCACTGTCAAGTAGTTACTTTGAAGAATGAGCTAAAAACTACAAAGATGACTAAAGAAGACACAATGGCCTCCTTCTTTGTGAAGATAGCAAGAATAAGGTATGATCTTTTGGCCATTGATTAAATTGTTCCAGATAAAGAACTTGTGATCACTTCCCTATTAGGAGTTCCACCTACTTGGGGTTCATTTACTGTAGAACTTAACAGTTGGAAGGAAACTCCCATATTTGAAGAACTATGGATTTCCTGTAATAATGAATAATTAAGGATCTCATTAGAGGCCATTTCTTAAGGAATATCAAATGGCTACATTTCTCAACATAAAGGAAAGAAATGAAAAGGAACAAGAAATAAAGTTGACATGTCTAAGGTAGAATGCTATCAATGCCATAAGAAGGGACATTATAGGAGTGACTGTCCCGAAAATCCGAGAAATAAGAAGAGAGAAAGATATCAAGCGAACATTGCTGAAGAAGGAGACCCAAAGAAAGTCAATCTTGAATAATTTGACATTAGGGGCTTACACTACTAAGTCCTTTGCTTGTAGCTTTAGATATCTTATTTCATATTTTTTATGTTTTAGATTTTATAGGTTTCGAATATATGTTTGGAAAATAAATTTTATTGTTTTAGTACGTTTATAGGTATCCCTCAAGCCTTGGAGGGAGCCCTCAATAACTCCCAAATATAAGTATCTCATTTCCTTTCAGTTTTTGGTTTTATGTACTTATTTATGTTTTGATTATACTAATCACCTTTCTCCCTCTATTGATCTTGATTAGGAAAAACATATTCTATATTATCAAGGAATATGAATGAGGACCTATCAAGATAAGGTTGGTCAAGAAACAAAAGTATGTTTTAAAACATTGATTTCTTTACGATAAATTTTCATTCATTTGACAATATATTATTAATATTGCTGTGTCTAGATATAGTTGATCATAAAATGAATTGGGGGAAAATTTTTGCTAAAAACTTAAAGTGCTCAGAATTGATCGAAACTAGAATGACCGCGAAGTTCTCATCCCCATAAATCTGGCGCACTTCCTTTCATCAAAAAATGACTTCATATGAGAAAGTTAGAGCCTACTGTTCGCTTTACAAAACAGGTAAATTTAAAAAAAAATTCAAATAGGGTCAAAGGGGTAAATTTTTTTGGTCAAAGTTGGTTTTTCTCCGGCTAGTGGTGTGATGACACCTATTAGCTTATGGTTGGATCGAATTACTGGGCTCCATGTTAGTTTTTGGTTGGTTTGGGATGGACCAATGAGGTCACGATGCGTGACAAGCCTAGAGGCCTCCATGTGCCCCTCCAAAGGTTGAAAGGCTATGTAACGGTTGATCAAATTTTTTATATGGTGCAAGGGTGGAGGTCAGGCTCGACCTCGTTAACTCCCGCACACAAACACAACGCCATACCAAGTCTGCTATCACATTAGTTATTATAATGTATAACTGTCGGCACATATTTAAAGAAGGGTTTGTTGCATGGTGAGGGTAAGCAGGGGCCAGCCCCCAGTCCACGTGACCTATTTCCATGAACGCTGATAGGGCTTGAGGCTAAAGCGGAGGATTAACACCTTAATGTAGTTTAATTAAACCATTAACCCAATTCAAATGCGCTAATACAATCTTAATGCAGATTTTTATAATCACACCCTTAACGCTTAACTGCAACTTTAAATGCGCTTATCCACTAATTAATCCAGTATTAACTTGGCGAAGGAGTTGGGGAGTCCACCATTTTCGTCGGAACTCTAGATTTGGTGGAGTTAACTGGAGTTCTCTCTAGTTTTAGAGGATTTTTTCTAGGAAAAATTGACTGAGCCATAACTTGAGCAAATTTTGACCAATTTTGGCTCAGAAAGAGTTTATCCTAGAAAATTTGGATGCTCTGATAAGTTTAGAGTAGGTTTAAAGGGCTGTAGAGGATTTTAAACATAAATGTTTCCGTTTTTAGCTCATAGAGAGGCCCAAGCCAAGGTACTGAAAGAGGCATAACTTTTGCATAGAGAGTAAGAATTTGACTCATTTAGAACCAAAAAAGGGGTATTGGGGGTGTCCCAGAGAAATTGGAGTAGTTTTGAGAGCCATATGAGCCTAGAAATTGTCTGGATTCATATTTTTGATCAGTTAATCAAAGAGGGCCAAGCCATTGAAGCTGGTCCAAGGAGATATAGCCGAGGAGGGGTGAAATCCTTCATCATTATTGTGTAATGTGATTTCTATGTATTATATTATCTACTATTTAATTACTATTTATGTGTTTTTAAAAGCTAATTTATCTCATGAATTGATCATTAAATATACACAAATTTGACATGTAAACCCTCTCATGGATTTGACATAATCCTTAAGCACACTTTTATATTATACTAATGAGGAAGCTAGAAAATCAAAATTAGCTTGTCCATATTTAGATCAAGTTGGTATGAGAGCATAGTTTAGCTCATTTTAGCCCAAGTTTATCTTAGGTTTTGGCAAGGTTAGCTAGAAAATTAGATATTGGTTTTGTATTTGTGTAAGGAGAATTTAACTGTGTGCAAGTTTATGTGTGTAATATGAATAGAGGAGAAGGTCAAGATTGAGGACTCAACTCTCAAATCATAGCAAATAATATTTTTATGCATTACAAGTGTGATGGAATCTTCATCAAGTGATTTTTCTAATCAATCTTCCTTAGCAAGACTCTTTGGTGAAGATATGTTGCATAATCTCTTCATAATAAGAGACATGGTGCCAGATATGGTTGAAGATAGGAAGGAGAACACTATAATTCAAAAGCAGTTGATGGCCATGAAGGAGGAGAAGCAAGAGCTTCTTGAAAATATGCATGATATGGAGACTAAACTCCATATTGAAAATGAAACCCTAGCAAATATGCATGAGATGGAGATTCAACTCCATGATGCCAAGGAAACCATATCCAAGTATGTGCATGAAAATGAGGTATGCAAATCAAGTTTATCTTCAATTTCCTCTAAAGATGAATGTTTTGGTGATTTTTAAAGACACACTAGAGGAATAGGGTCCAAATTGTTAAAAAAAATGGGCTATGAAGGTAAAGGGTTAGGCAAACATGCACAAGGAATTATAAACCCTATTTTTGTTGAGGGAAGTTCAAGGTAAATGGGTCTAGGTTTTTGTGAGAAAGAAGATGGAGAATGCTCCAAAGTGAAGGAGACACATGAAGGTGTTCCAAGAAATACTTTCATTACATGTTCATTACCTCAAGATTGTGTTTGTGGAGAATACAACATGTTTACACCCAATTTGCAAGAATATGCTCATAAGCATGCAACTAATGGAAATGGAAAACATGAGGATGTTGAAAGCTCTAAAGCCATTGAAGCCATTGTTGTTATTTTTAAGAGAGCCACTACCTCATCAATGTCACCTCCTCAAGAGGCGAAAAAAGTGAATGTGTAAGGTATAAATCTGCCTTTAATCAAGTTGCTTCTAATTATGGCAAACATGGAAATTTCTCACATAATATTTGGAGAAAATTTACATGTTCCTTTTGTGGTTTAAATAACCATACTGTTTCGAGGTGTTGGAAGAAGATAACCATACAAAGGAAACTTTCAAAACAAAGGAGACAGAAAGACAAAGGTCTAATGGACAAAGGAAACCATGTTGAAAATAAGATGCAATTATTTTTCACTCATTTCCATAAGCATGGTCATCTTGTAGAAAAGTGTTGGAATTTGTATCCAATAATTCATTCACGAAATTTGAAGAAGGAAAAGAGAGATTTTGAAAAGAATGGAAAAGAGGATTCCATAATTGATGTGGGTCAAGATGATTCACATGGTGACGTGCAGCTGCAAGAAGCACCATTGAAGTGGTTTGGAAAGAGATGGTTAGATTTCTTAACCAATTAAGGTGTTTCATTTATTTTTATAGTTGATGCATATCTTGCCTTATTGATGCATTTCCTTTCTCTCGAAAGTATGCTACATATTGCATGAAGCAAGATGTTGGAAAAGTAGAGTTATGGTGACTCACTTAGATGCAACAAAAATGGAAATTTGTAGATGCAACTTGCATGTGAATGCATTTATTTTTCTATAGAATGTATGTTGCATGCTTACATCAGGAAGGTGTTTGAAAGTGGAGTATGTTGCTTCATTTGTTGCAGTAAAATTGGTCATTTCATCTCTTTAAGTACTTGTACATACCAATGGGATTCTTGTACTTGTGATTGTACTTGTGAGAGATTTGAGTATTGTATACATGCATGAGATTTTGTGGTGTGAACAATGGAATTTTTGATAGTTTCATTGTGCTTGAACATGCATGAGTGATTGACTTGTGTTGGTTGATTGATTTTTTAACATGTATAATGTCAACTTGAGAGTGTTGATCATTTGCACATGCATGTGTGTCGAATTGTGTTGGTCGATTGATTGTTACATGTATGTCTTATCGACTTATAAGAGTTGATTTAGCCTCCAAGGATGAAAGGGAATTGTTGACGAATTGTTTCATTAGATGTGAAATTATTGTTGTTTTGGGAAAAGAATCGTCAAGTTTTGTACATGATTTTGTTTGACTTAAGAGTCAATGGTTTGAAGACACATGTTTTGTCAACTTGTGTTTGGTCAATGGATGTTGTGGCTCATTTGCAATATCATTTATTTTAATTTTTCAAAATACAAAAAAAATGGAAAAATATAAAAAATATATGATAAAATACAGTTTCTCATACTTAAACTCAAAGCTGTAATGTTTTGTTTAAATTCGAAGTTCAATATTTTAAGAGATTCAGGAAGGTGGGTCCTAATGCCTCAGTTAATGATCAAGCAATTTTGTGAGTGGGATCCAAATATTTTCATGTCAAAAGAGAAAGGCGGCAACCCGCGGGCACAATTGACACATGGGTTAATGGGGCGGGTGCCTCTGCAGTTGACCTCGTTGAATGATGGGCCGATCAAGATCTATGGTCAATATTAACTGCAGGGGTAGGAACCTGATGAGTTCTTTGTACCTTTGAGGCCTCTCGTAGTGACTCAAGCTGCTGGTTGGCGACAACTTTCATCCACGTCATAGTACCATTTAATTTCTAAACCCCGCGCCACTTATTTAAACTAGTTCTTCTTTTCACAAGGCTAATGTTATTTCTCTATTCTTGTCAACCTGGTTGCACCTGTGTCTTCTATTATTGTTCGCCAATTTGTCGTTGTTTTCCACCCTGAGCAATATCATGGCTAAACATTCATCCCTTTCTAGCTCATCCAGCCATATTCCTCTCATGGACACTGAGAGGGATATCCGAGACACTGTTTTCTCTTTAGAAAACCTCCAATTTTATCAACAGGTTTGTCTAAAAAAAAAAGCATGTCCAATTTTCTCCGCCATGGTCAATTCAGGGGTACTGTTTGCATATATCCCAAGAATGCACATTTTTCCTGAGTTTATGCACTAGCTAATATCTGTTATGTACCCTGGAAAATGTTTTGTAATGAATTGTCTAGGAGAGAATGTTTTACAAGTCTCAGCCCTGTTAATTCATCCAGCCTTGTGTTACCTAGAGTTAGAATATTATGTTCAATTTAATGACGAGTCATTGGAAGCACATTATGATAGTCTTGTAGGTCAATAATTCAATTAGTTTTCCTTCTTCCCGAGGCCAGGTACGAAGTGATTTGTACCTGACAGTAAAGAATTATCCATAGATTTTTTTTTTATGCAGAAGTTTGGCTGGTGCTGAGGTGCATTTCAAAGATATTGGGAAAAGAAGACAAAAACATGATTTAAAAATCAGTTCTGGGACTGTTTGCAATGATGATGAAGCCAAGCGTAGTGATGGATATTCCTTCATATTGGCAAGAAGTTGTCAATACTCAAATCATGAATTTATCACTCACTGGGTCATTCAAGTTCCATTCTCTTATCATTTACCTCTTTTTATATCAAAATGTGGAAGAATTCTTCCATTTGGGGTTAAACATCATGGATGTAAATAAAAAGAGGCAGTCAGTAGTGTTTTGGACTGATGTAGTAAGAGAGGAACAAAATGAGGAGGGTATGTTTGATTTTGCAAATCATTTCATGTCTATTGCATATAATATTTTGAATGGGGTTTCTCCCCCGTGTTTCTTACCAAAGGCTCAAGAGTTTCTGCAGTTGGGGACAAATTGTAAATTTGGAGATTGGTATGTTTATGAAGACTACTCAGAGATTAGACTTTATGGGGTTGGGGTGGAACCATATAGGCTTCCTATATTTGTGACTATGCGATTATTTGCCTTAGAATTAATTAGGTAGAGTTTGAATGTTGACCAAATACATTTTGTACCTATGAAAAAGGGGCATATGTTTAAATTACCTATGTTTGTGGGTTCGTTTATAGTCAACATGAGACAAGCAACTGATGAGGTTAATATGATGTTAGATGGAATGCACTTACTATTAGGAGATAAGTGGGCTTATGACCCCCATAAAGTAATTTCAAATAGGAGAATTAAAAACGGTTACTCAGCATTTGTTCATGAAAGCACACTTGATATAGAGAAGCTAGAAAATAAGGATTTTGCAGGTTTTTTTGGCTCTAATATGTAGACTACTATCATATCTAAGAAATAAAACAGGAGGAGTAAAGAGGCAGTTGTTGATTCAGAAGAGGAAGAGTAGAAAGATGAAAAGAGAACAAAACTCAATGAAGACATAACATGTGCTCAACCTGGTTTCTCACTTCAATTAGGAGATGAGAAAAATGTCCCAGCCTCACCAAGAAGAATGGAGATGCTCAAGAGCAAGTACCTTTGATTAAACAATTATTTCTCAGATTGCTGAAATAAATCAAAGGATGAAGGCTAGCATGGAGGCACAGGCCGAGTATCAAATAACTCCAGACCAAACAAGATTGTTGACTGCCATGGATCTTGAAAAAGATTAGTTTAATATTCATCTTTCTCACCCCTATGATATGACCATAGGGTCATCAAATAATTTCAATACGGTAAATTTAATAGTTGATGTGAGAAAGATTCCTTTGCTTGATAAAGTAAATTTATATATGCAAACATGTCAACTGATAGTGAATAATTTGACCAAAAATAATGCAATGGATCTTAAGGCAGAGAATATGCTTGGGAAGGTGATCAAGCAACTGAAATTAGAGAAAGCCAATTCCAGGGCTTTAACAACACAAAATGAAGAACTCAAGAAGATAATTTTAAAGATTGGAGTAGATCCAAATGATAGGTCTAATGTGCATAAGTTGCTACAAAGTGCAGAATCAAAGATTTCTGTGTTGAATAAAAAGTTGAAGTTACCTACAGGGGAGCATTCTATGGCAGTAGAGGTGGCAGAAGTGGAAAGTGAGAAAGAAAGCCTTCTTTAGTAGCTCTTGCAGAAAGAAGAAGAAATTAATAAGTTGAAAGAAACTGTATTGTCATTATAAAATCAGATTGATTCTCATTCTTGCACTATCATTTTTCCATCTGGAAATGATGATCCAGCAGCACAGATATCTCAATTGAACATTGAACTAAAAATGGTAGAGAAATATCTCAAAAGGGAAGAAAATGATCTGGAGACAATAAAAAAAATAATGCAAGCCAAGGACGGGGAAATTAATAAATACAAGACAGATTTCCAAACAACTGATGTTGAGATCAAGAGTCTAAAGGACAAATTGAAGGGAAATATATCTTTGATACAAGCTAAGGACATCATTTGGAATGAAATCATTGAAGAAATGAAAGAAGCTTGGGAATCTCTGACTGTTATATCAGAAGAGAAAATCATTGTCAGAGATTTTGAAGAGCAAGTTATGGCAGACAAGAAGAAGACTATTAACAGAGCCATATGGGCAAATAAATTTATGATTTCATTGATTATAATACTGATCAAGAGTTAGAGGAAAATGAGATTAAATATATGATTCTATATTCTGTAGAGATTAACAAATTGATTGATAAAAATACTTACAGGAAGACTACTGAGAAGAATTTGATAGAAATTAAGGAAGTAGTGAACAAGTTTGACGATTTGTATGACAAAAGAGCTAGGGAAAGATTGCCATCATGTTGGGACCTAAAAGGTAGAATTTTATCATGGGATTATTATGAACCATTATTGGTGTTGGAAAAGAGTAAGGTGGATAATACTCATAAGAAGACTCAGATCCTAAAAGGAGCAACAATTATTAACTTTCTGCAGAGGCATTTTCAGCTATTATGGATGGTGAAGACCTTATTCATAGAGCAACCAAAATCCAACAGGATCACTACTTTTAGGTTGAAGTAACACAAGCTGATTAATTCTCCTAGGACAAACATTAAAGTGTGGAAAAAATGTAGAGCTTGGATGGTTGTTCTACCTAATGATCCTTCATCATCAAATAGAGACAAGTCAACCAATCAAGAGAATGTAGCAACAGTGGGGCCAATTCACATTCATCAAATAGATTAGAGTTTAAATTTTATTTTATCTTTATTAAAGAGATTTAAATTGTCATGAGACATTTTGATGATATGTAATAGGTATTTTAATAAGTTTCAAGTAGTTTGAGCAGTTAGGAGTAGTTTCAGCAGTTACAAACTGCTTTTACATTGTATTTAAAGAGAAATAGAAGAAAGGAAAATGTTCCGAGTTTTGGACCTTTAGACTACTGCAAATTTTGTACTCAATTTTCTGATGATTAATGAATGAAGATCAAGATTCTTGCATCTGTTGGTGTTGATATGTTTTCCAGTTTCCATTTTTTCTATTTCCTTCTATGAATAAAATGAAGTAATGTAGCTGTAGGTCTCTTTTTACATATGTGAATAAGAGTTAAATATCCTTAATGGGAGCTCCTTCCTTTTAACTACTATACTTTCTTAAAATTTCCTCTGAAGTTTAAAGTGATAGATTCTGTTCACCAGCATATCAGTTTGAGCTTCCTTCATGTTCTTCTTATCACTCCATTTAATATAAGTAGATAATGACATTGTGAAGCATTTGTTGCATCATATTTTTGAGGGTTTTAATAATTTATTTCTGAAGGTGATTAAACGAAGACCATTTGATATAATATTTCTACGACATAGATATATAAATATGTTGGGCACTGATTCCTTACCACAACCAAGGGATTGTTTCTTAAGATACATCATTTTTTGGCGCCATTGCTGGGGACAAAGAAGCAAAGTTCATTCCATGGGTTTTTGTCATATTTCCTCTGGTTGTTTAGAGAGGAGGAAATATCAGGCTATGTTTTTATTCCATAATTCTGGTGTATAAAAGGCCGCATACAAGGTCAGACACCTCACAATAGAAAGCTCCTATTTTGTCAGATCCTAAAAAATTGGTTTCTAAAAAAGCTCAAAAACCAAAAACGCTTTCTACACCTGATGCTACACTACCTGTACCTGGCAACAGTTCACATAACCCTTCATCTAAGGATATTTCCCAAAAACTCATTTTCTCGGAACAAGAATCCTTTTCCCCACTAGTCCATTTTCAAGAACCAAGGTTAGAAGAACAATATTTTGAGTTCGTTTCATTTACATTCACACAAGCTCAACCAAATACAATTGTTGGTTCTTCTGCTATTGTTCATCAACCCCTTCCCATATCATTTGTTTCACCTCATTCATCCACATTCACAACTAGTTCAGAAACCCCACCTACTCAAGGAGTGGTTAACCAAGGCATAAACATGGCAGCCCCTGCTTTCTTGATGAATAGGTATGCACCGTTAAATCTTCCACAACCTATGAATGCCATGCCCCAAGAATTCCTCAAGTTACTTCATCACTTTACTGGTGAAGATGAAGTGATTGCAGAACAACACTTTTCATTGTTTTGCACTTTTGCTGAGAATCTAAATGTTGAACATCTTGATGTAGTGATGAGACTTTTTGTACAGTCTCCGAATGGAGAGGAAAGAAAATGGTTTAAAGGTTTGCTGAATGGCCCAATTAATAATTGGGAGGAATTAAAGACACAATTCACCCAAATATGGGGTGAAAAAAGAGATTATGGTTATTCATTGATGGATTTTAATGCTATTAAGAAAAATTCTGATGAAAACATGACTGATTTTATTAAAATATTCAACAAATTGTATAATATTTTACCCATAGAAATGAAACCCCTCCTATTGGAGCAAGAGTAGTTTTTGCTGGAAATTTTGTGTCAGATTTTAGTTTCACTTTAAGATAGAGGAGATCTCCTACTCTTGAAAAATCCAAACTGATGCTTTGGAAATTGAAGCGAACATGACTGATGCTAGGAAAACACAAGAAAGCAGTCAGTTCAAGAGAAAGGCAAGGCCAAATAAGAATCACCACGGGATCAAAGGATTGATGATCTGACAAAGGTTATCAAGAATTTGTCAAATATGTTAGTGAAGATGGATTTAGAGAATAAAAACTCCCAAAGGCCCACACAACAAAACAAAGGAGTTTTCAATCCTCAATTTAGAAAGCAGCCCCTGCAAATCTTGAAAAGATCAAGATCAAGTTCAAGCACCACTGAACATAGAAGCATTACCCTCACAGTCTACTGAAGATGATCAAAGGGAATTTTAAGATAAGATATCTACCATGTACATGAAATAATATGAAGAAGAGGAAGAATGTGAAGAATAATACAAATAAGCTGAGGTGTCCTTTGACCAAGAAGAGATGGAAGATTATTGTAGACAATTTACAGACTTTATGCAAGCATAGTTGCATAAGAAATATGATTTAAGATCAAGAAAAAGATAAAGGATGCAGGATGATGAAGAACAAAAACAAGAGTCATTTCCTTCTCCTATGGCGACTCCACAACCATAGAACTCAGTAAAACAACTAGATAAGGGGAAAAAGCCTATGAATCCAGTAAGTGGAACTGAAAAACAATAGGCTGAGACTTCCCAAAACAAGTCTATTGATACTAATAATTTGGAGAAGGTTATTACTCTTCCTGAACAGATTTCTAATCCTAGCAGAAATCAAGAAGAACCTGAGAAGATTGTCAAACAAAATCAAGCCTTCAGTCTATCCAAAGAGCTAGAAAAGGTCAAAATCCAAGTACCCCTTCTTGAGCTAGCTAAGACACCAGGTTACAAGAAGGAGATTGCAGAATTCATTAATCTTTCTCAGTTTGATGACATTGGTGATACTGTGAATTTGCAAGAAGAAAAAATAGTGGTCACTTTTGGTCCTCATGTGGAAGAGGTAGATTCTTCTATTCCCCATTTTATATATCACTGCTTATTCATGATTTTATTCTTCATAATTGTATGTTGGAATTTGGTGCTTCACATAATCTCATGCCATTATCTATATTGAAAGAATTGAATTTACAAATTACTAAACCCTATAGAGACCTATATTCATTTGATTCAAAAAGGGCGAAGTGTGTTGGGCTTATCAAAGACATGGTGGTATCCCTGGCCCAAATTCCAGCCAAAAGTATCATGATGGATGTAGTGTTTGGAGATATTTCGGCTACATTTGGTATGATTTTGTCCAAATCTTGGGGATTGAAGCTTGGAGGTGTTTTAAAATCGGACTTCACATATGCTATTATTCCTGTGTTCAATGGGGAAGAAAGAAGGCTATACAGAGAAACAAAATTTGTTAAAACTACCACAAAGAAAGATGCAAGAAATTCCCCTATCTATGGTCAAGAGAAGGAAGATATTTCTTGTTTTATGCTGCATGAAGATGCAAAGTTTGTTGAAGACTCAAAGAAGCAACTCTCTTTAGCAATTTTACATAACGATCTTTGTTCAAACAAAATTTGGAAGTGTTATTTTGATGGTGCCTATTCAAAAGATGGCACAAGAGCTAGGTTTTTACTGATATCTCCAGAAGGTAATCTTTTGCCTTTTTCTTTTAAGCTTTAATTTGAATAAAAAATAATTTAGCTGAGTATGAGGAATTAATTTTGAGTCTTCAAACTTCTAAACAAATGGGAATCCAATGTATTTCCATTTTTGGTGATTCTGAGTTGATTATAAGACAAATTAAAAATCTTTGTCAAACCAAACATCCAAGGTTGAGATCATATAGGAATGAAGTATGGGACCTGATTGAGAATTATTTTTAAGCTTTGAATTTTCAATTTATTCCAAGAGAAGAAAAAATAATGGTGGATTCACTGACAGTTGCAGCTAGTACTTTCAAGCCACCTATAAATCCGAAACTGAGGTATGAGATTGAGTTGAGGCATAGAACCTCCATTCCTGACAATGTTAAGCATTGGCAAGTTTTTGAAGATGATGAGAAGATAAATCATTTCCTGACAATAATTGAAAATTTTGAATATTTTAAAATATATCAGGAAAGAAAACGGATTGATCAGAATGAAGACTTGAAAAATCTTAAGAAATCAATAGGTGATCAGAAAATAATCCAGTTGAAAGATAATATATTTCCTAGAGGATTAGTTCCTCTTGAAATATTGTTTGATTCAAATGATGTAGCACTAGATCAAAAGAAGGTACCTCAAGAGGGTGAGATGGAAGATTGTAATCTGGGAACTCAATAGGAGCCCAAGTTTGTAAAGTTATTCAAGGGTGTCCCTAAGAATTATAAAGAGAGTTACATTGATCTTTTCAAAAAATATATGGATGTATTTGCATGGTCCTATGAGGATTTGAAAACATATGATCTAGATATTATTCAGCGCAATATACCATTGAAGGATGGGGTCAAGCCTCATAGACATAAACTTAGGTAGATCAATCCCTTGATCCTTGCTCCAATTGAAAAGGAAGTGAAGAAATTGCTGCAGGAAAAAATTATAGTCCCACTCAGATATTTAGACTGGGTTTCTAACCTAGTTCCTGTGAGGAAAAAGAATGGAGAGATAAGGCTATGTGTTAA
Source organism: Pinus albicaulis (assembly GCA_034641835.2). NCBI lineage: Eukaryota > Viridiplantae > Streptophyta > Pinopsida > Pinales > Pinaceae > Pinus > Pinus albicaulis. The sequence continues at coordinate 490,319,355 of CM076578.1, forward strand.
CTTCAGGAATTTAAATAGGGCATCACTTAAATCCAATTATCCTTTGCCTAATATGGATTATGTGTTACAGAAAGTGACAGAGGCATATAGATTGTCTATGGTTGATGGTTTCTTCGGGTATAATCAAGTAGCGGTTGAAAAAGAAGATAAAAAGAAAACAACTTTTACCACACCATGCGGAACATTCATATATGCAAGAATGCCATGTAGTTTTTAACCCTGAATAGAAATTATCTGCAAACGAATATTAAAACAAAAAATAAACAATAGCGAGAACATAAAAACATAAAACAGATATACATAGATATTTTCCCCTAGATCCCAAATCTGGACTACCAGCTTGACTTTTCATTTTATTCCTTTTAGTGTTACAACACATATATATACATGCTAAAGCATACATAAACCCCAATCCATTAACCCTGGATTAGAACATAATTCTAGTTCCCTTGACCGAATCTACAAAATACCAGGGGCCGAAAACCATCGTCCCCCAAAACCATGTGCAAACCCATGCACAAAACCATGGGTGGGTCTTCCTATGAGTGGGTCTGCACACCAAAAAAAAATTCCCGGGCCACTGCCCTGGACCCCGGCAGGGGGGGGTGCCGCCCCCCCTGCTGTGCCTAGCATGTGAGTAGTCGTGGAAAGAATATAACACATACCCAACATGCCATTTGGCCTGATGAACACAGGTGCCAATTTTCAAAGGGAAATGGACATAACATTTGTGGGTGATAAGTTTGTAGTCATATATTTGGATGATGTGACCATTTTTTCAGGTTCAGATGATGAACACTTGGAGCATTTACAGAAGTATTTCCTGAAATGAAGAAATTTTGGGTTGTCATTGAATCCGAAAAAATCCTTATTTTCCTTGGAGGAAGGAAAGTTGTTAGGACATATAGTTTCAAATCAGGGAGTAAAAATTGATCTAGCAAGAGTTGAAGCTATTTAGACAATTCCCTTGCCCAGGAGTAAAAAGGATATTCAGAATTTTCTAGGAAAAAAAAATTTCCTGAGAATATTTGTCCCAAATTATGCTGAAATTGTCAGAAACATAACAGATATGCTGAAAAATAATACAAAAGTAAAGTGGTACAAGGATGCTAGAGAATCCTTTGCTAGGATTAAAGAAGCCCTTCAGGAAGCTCTTGTTATGATCAATCCATATTTTCAAAATGATTTCCAAATATTTTCATTTGCATCACCTAATACCATTCCTGTTGTGCTGTTGCAGAATAATGAAGAGGGCAAAGAAAAACATATGGAATTTTTCAGTAAAGTTCTTAGGGATGCTGAGCTTAAATATAAAATTTTGGAAAAACAAGTGTATGCTTTAGTTAAAGCATTAAAATCATTCAAGACTTATGTGTTGCAGTCTGAGATGGTTGCTTATGTGCCTAACTCTACTGTGAAAGATGTGTTGATTCAAAGTGATGTGGAAGGTAAAAGAGGAAAATGGATAGCTAAAATCCAAGAATATGACTTAGGTATCAAACCTACCAAATTGGTCAATACATTTGGAAGGTTACTACTCATAAAATTCTCAAATCAAGTTTTTACTGGCCCTCCTTGTTTGCTGATGTATACAGACTGGTTAGAAGTTGCCAAAAATGTCAATTATTTGCAGAAAAGAAAAGGTTATCTCCTCTACCTCTTCTCCCAATGTTTATTGAATAAACCTTTGGGCAATGGGGATTAGATTTTATTGGGGAAATAAATCCACCATCAAGTGGGTAGTTCAAATGGATTCTGACTGCCACTGACTATTTCACAAAGTGGGTGGAGGCAATACCTACCAGAAAGGCTAATGACCAGGTAGTAATAAAGTTTCTGGAAGAAAACATCATCAACAGGTTTGGGTGTCCAATCAAAATTGTAAATAACAATGCCCAGGTATTCAATTCAGTTAGATTCATTAATTTTTGTCAAACATATAATGTCATTCTATCTCATTCTACAACTTATCATCCTCAAGGGAATGGGCTAGCTGAAGCTTCCAACAAGACATTGGTCAAGATTTTGAAGAAGACAATTAATGAAAATCAGAAAAATTGGGATTCAAATTTCACATTTTCTCTTTGGGTAGTAAGAGTGACTACTAGAAGATCTACATGTAAGTATCCTTATGAACTGGTTTATGGTACTCAAGCTTTATTTCCCACTCAGTTGGCTAGATCAGTGATATATTTTCTTCAAGAAGAACAAGAAGAACCTAATGCGTTGGTGAGAAGACTGAACAAGGTTATAGAATCAAGTGAGAGCAAGAGCAAAGTCAGGGAAAACTTGATCACCTATCAAGAGAAGATGAAGTCCATTTTTGATAGAAAAGAAAAAGATATTTTTTTTCAAACTGGAGATTTGGTATTAAGATGGGATACCAGAAGAGAAGAGAAGGGAAAACATGGTAAGTTTGATCCACTCTGGTACGGCCCATACAATATTGTTGAAGTTAGATCAAATAACACATTTATTCTAGAGAATCTTGATGGAGAAACAATGGTGCTACCTGTGAATGGGCAACATCTCAAACATTATTTCTGACATTGAGATTTTATGGTCCACCATTGTACATATTCGGATTTCTCATTGTTCATATTTCATCAAACATCATTTGACTCCATGCCCAAAGTGAAGGCACTAATTTGTAGTTCTTAGTGTTTCGTGGTAAAAGCACTATCCCCAGGTGGAGCCAAATGTTGTGGCTCATTTGCAATATCCTTTATTTTAATTTTTCAAAATACAAAAAAATGGAAAAATATAAAAAATATATGTTAAATTACAATTTCTCATACTTTAACTAAAAGCTGTAATGTTTTGTATAAATTTGAAGTTCAATATTTTATAAGATTTAGGATGGTGGGTCCTAACACCTCAGTTAATGATCGAGCAAGTTTGTGAGCGAGATCCGAACATTTTCATGTAAAAAGAGAAAAGCGGCAACCCGCGGGCACATTTGACACACGGGTTAACGGGGAGGGTGCCTCTGCAGTTGACCCCGTTGACTGATGGGCTGATCAAGATCTATGGTCAGGATTAACTTCGGGGGCATGACCTTGATGAGTGCTCTGTACCTTTGAGGCCTCCCACAGTGACGTAAGTTGTTGGTTAGCGACAAATTTCAGCCATGTCACAGTACCCTTTAACGGTCTTTTAGCACGTCAACTCAACATTTAATTTCTAAACCCCACGCCACTTATTTAAACTGGTTCTTCTTTTCGCAAGGCTAATGTTATTTCTCTGTTCTTTTCAACTGGGTTGCACCTGTGTCTTCCATTATTGCTCACCACATTGTCATTTTTCGCCACCTTGAGTAATATTATGGCTAAACGTTCATCCCTTTCTAGCTCATCCAACCATATTCCTCTCATGGACACTGAGAGGATATTCGAGACAATATTTTCTCTTTATAACACCTCCAAATTTATCAACAGGTCTGTCTAAATAACAAATCATGTTCAATTTTCTCCGCCATGGTCAAGTCAGGGGTACTGTCTGCATGTATCCCAAGAATGCACCTTTTTCCTGAGTTTGTGCACTGGCTAGTATCTGTTATGTACCCTGGAAAATGTTTTGTAATGAATTGTCTACGAGAGAATTCTTTACAAGTATCAGCCCTGTTAATTCGCCAAGCCTTGTGTTACCCAAAGTCAGAATTTTATGTTCAATTCACTGATGAGTCATTGGAAACACATTATGATAGTCTTGCAGGTCAAGAATTCAATCAGTTTTCCTTCTTCCCGAGGCTAGATATGAAGCGGTTTGTACCTGATAGCAAAGAATTCTCCATAGAAGTTTTTGATGCAGAATTTTAGCCAATGCTGAGGTGTATTTCAAAGATATTGGAAAAAGAAGACGACAACATGATTGACCAATCAGTTCTTAGACTATTTGCAATGATGATGAAGCCAGGAGTAGTGTTGGATATTCCTTCATATTGGCAAAAAATTGTCAATACTCAACTCATTAGTTTATCACTCACTAGGTCATTCAGGTTCCATTCTCTTATCATTACCTCTTTTTATATCAAAATGTGGAAGAATTCTTGCATTTGGGGTTAAACATCATGGATGTAAATAAAAAGAGGTAGTCAGTCGTGTTTTGGACTGATGTAGTAAGAGAGGAACAAAATGAGGAGGGTCTATTTGATTTTGCAAATCAAATCATGTCTACTGCATATAATATTTTGAATGGGGTTTCTCCCCCATGTTTCTTACCAAAGGCTCAAGAGTTTCTGCAGTTGGGGACAAATTGTAGATTTGGAGATTGGTATGTTTATGAAGACTACTTAGATATTAGACTTTATGGGGTTGGGGTAGAACCATATAGGCTTCCTATATTTGTGCCTATGAGATTATTTTTCTTAGAATTCATTAGGCAGAGTTTTAATGTTGACCAAATACATTTTGTACCTATGAAAAAGGGGAATATGTTTAAATTACCTATGTCTGTGGGTCCTTTTATAGTCAACATGAGACAAGCAACTGATGAGGTTAATATGATGTTAGATGGAATGCACTTACTGTTAGGAGATAAGTGGTTTTATGACCCCCATAAAGTAATTTAAAATAGGAGAATTGAAAATGGTTACTCAACATTTGTTCATGAAAGCGGACCTGATATAGAGAAGCTAGCAAATAAGGGTTTTGCAGGTTCTGTTGGCTCTCATATACAAGATCCTATCATATCTAATAAATCAAGCAAGAGGAGTAAAGAGGAAGTTGTTGATTTATAAGATGAAGAGTAGAGAGCTGAAAAGAGACCAAAACTCAATGAAGACATAACAGGTGCTCAACCTAGTTTCTCACTTCAACTAGGAGATGAGAAAAATGTCCCAGCCTCACCAAGAATACTTGGGGATGCTTAGGAGGAAGTACCTTTGATTAAACAAGTATTTTCTCGGATTGCTAAAAGAAATCAAAGGATGAAGGCTAGCATGGAGGCATAAGCCGAGTATCAAATAATTCTAGACCAAACAAGATTGCTGACTACCATGGATATTGAAAAAGATCAGTTTAAGATTGCTCTTTCTCACCCCTCTGATATGACTATAGGGTCATCAAATAATTTCAATACTATAAATTTAACTGTTGATGTGAGAAAGATTCATTTGCTTGATAAAGTAAATTTACAGATGCAAACAGGTATGTAATGGCTCTCAAGGCAGAGAACATGCTTGGGAAAGTGATCAAGCAACTGAAATTGGAGAAAGCCAATTCCAGGGCTTTAAAAACAAAAAATTAATAACTCAAGAAGATAATTGTAAATATTGGAGTATATCCAAATGATAGGTCTGTTGTGCATAAGTTGCTACAAAGTGTAGAATTAGAGATTTCTGTGTTGAAGAAAAAGTTGAAGTTACCTACAGGGGAGCATTCTATGGTAGCAAAGGTGGTAGAAGTGGGAAGTGAGAAAGAAAGCCTTCTTAAACAACTTCTTGCATAAAGAATAAGAAATTACTAAGTTGAAAGAAAATGTGTTGTCATTACAAAATCAGATTGATTCTCATTCCTGCACTATCATTTTTCCATCTGGCAATGATGATCCAGTAACACAAATATCTCAATTGAACACTGACCTGAAAATGGCAGAGAAATATCTCAAAAGGGCACAAGATGATTTGGAGAAAGTAACAAAAATAATGCAAGTCAAGGATGAGGAAATTAATAAATACAAGAAAAATTTCCAAACAGCTGATGCTGAGATCAAGAGTCTAAAGGAGAAATTGAAGGGAAATATATCTTTGATACTAGCTAAGGATATCATCTAGAATGAAATCACTGAATAAATGAAAGAAACTTGGGAATCTCTGACTGTTATATCAGAAGAGAAAAGCATTGTTAGATATTTTGAAGAGCAAGTTATGTCAGACAAGGAGAAGACTATTAACAGAGCCATATGAGCAAATAAATTTATTGATTTCATTGATTCTAAGACTGATCAAGAGTTAGAGGAAAATTAGATTAAAGTTAGGATTCTATATGCTGTAGAGATTAACAAATTTATTGATAAAAATACTTACAGGAAGACTACTGAGAAGAAGTTGACAGAAATTAAGGAAGCAGTGAACAACTTTGACAATCTATATGACAAAAGAGCTAGGGCAGGATTGCCATCATGCTGGGACCTAAAAGGCAGTATTTTATCATGGGATTATTATGAACCATTATTGGTGTTGGAAAAGAGTAAGGTGGATAATACTCATGAGAAGAATCAGATCCTAAAAGGAGAAATGGTTATTAACTTTCTGCAGAGGCATTTTCAGCTATTATGGATGGTGAAGACCTTATTCACAGAGCAACCAACATTCAACAGGATCACTGCTTTTAGGTTGGAGTAACACAATCTGATTAATTCTCCTAAGACAAACATTGAAGTGTGGAAAAAATTCAGAGCTTGGATGGTTGTTCTACCCAGTGATCCCTCATCATCAAAGAAAGACAAGTCACACAATCAGGAGAATGTAGCAACAACGGGGCCAATTCACATTCAGCAAATAGATTAGAGTTTAAGTTTTATTTTATCTCTATTAAGAGATTTCAATTGTAATGAGACATTTTGATGATATGTAATAGGTAGTTTAAGAATTTTCAAGTAGTTTGAGCAGTTAGGAGTGGTTTCAGTAGTTACAAAATACTTTTACATTGTATTTAAAGAGAAAGAGAAGAAAGGAAAATGTTCTGAGTTTCAGACCTTTAGACTACTACAAATTTTGTACTCAAGTTTCTGATGATTAATGAATGAAGATCAAGATTCTTGCATCTGTTGGTGTTGATATGTTTTCCAGTGTCCATTCTGCCTATTTCCTTCTATGAATAAAATGAAGTAATTTAGCTATCAAGGAGGAGGTAACCCCTCCTACATGAGACATCCCTACTAGCCCAAGCACAGGTCTAGCAACAAACAAACAATGCTACTAACAAGCTCCTAGTTACTAAATGAAAGAATTGGATAAGAGCCTACTCCGGATTCCAACGCTGTTAGATTCCAAAGAAGATGTCCTCTGTCCTTCAAATTTCTCAAGTATCACAATCCTTCCTCCGATCTCCGTGATGACCACCGCACATGTATGAAATGAATGTATACATGCATAGAACCAAAGATACGAATTCAAACATCGGTCGAAAAAGATATTACTCGCATTAACATGATTGCAAAAGGAGTGGAACCATAATCATAGTCATCTATTAAAGTGATAAACGAATAGAAGTTACAACCGAGTTCTGACGTCGCAGCCTTCTTCGAACGGGTCCCCGGTTGTCCACGTCTCGCAAAGCTCGCCAAGGAAAGGGAAACCTCTCCAGAGTCTCGTAACAATGGTCTCCTTGCTTAATGGGCCTTAAGGGAAAGAAGGGATTCTTTACAGCACAAAGGCACTTGGGAAATAGGGAGATGCAAAGCTTCAGCACTTCAAGACTATCAGCCTTTTCAACCTTTCAGCCCCTTCATCAATGGATGAAGGCTATATTTATAGAGGAGAGGAGGAGGTTGGGATCCCTACAATAGTGGAAGGAAGGCCTTATCCTTTGGGAGGTTCCCCATAAGGTGGAAACAAGAGGCCAAAGGAGGAAGGCCGTGGTTATTCAGGCGAAACCACTCCTGATGACTCATCCACGAAGTTGTTGTAATCGAAACTTCGCCTCTTTTTTAAAAAAACTTTCCATAAACAGAGTGGCGCGGGTACAACACTGGGACAGAGCGCCAATTGGCGCGGGCTCAGTGTTAATTTTCCCCCATTGGCGCGAGTACATAACGGACTACCAGCGCCAATGCAAAAACATGGGTTTTTAGGGGTCTGTTCAGGAAATGATAAACAGGAGAAATGTTGTCCTCATGGAAAGGGATGCAATGAAGGTATTTTCAAGGCTTGACATTGCTCACAGGTCACATAATGGGTCCTCCATTGTGCGGGACGGGGAATGGTAAGGACGGTGACAAATTACTGTGTAACAGATGCCCCCTAAAGCATGAGGCCCGAGAGAGAGAGGGGTGAAATGCTTTACGAGAACATGTCCAACTGAAGGCCCGCCGTCGGAAAACCTGCACAGAAAGATACAACTGATATCTCAAGTACATGATGTATATATATGGTATGGACGCAGCCATCCGAAACAGAGTATACGATAATCCGGATCTAGGGTATGGGCGCAGCCATCCAACTAAGATCAAACAAATAGACTCAGGTATGGTCGCAGCCATCCAATCAATGAGTCATGTACATAATGATAATAATCCACAATCGCAGCCTGGATTACAACAGACACAATCCAGGGTCTTGCGCTCCATCTCGACCCAATAGAGTACAAGTTCAAGCATGTGAATATGTGAGCTGAAGTCGAACATGCAAGAACATCGTCTGATTACCGGCCAATGATGAAAGCTGTTAACAGACGCGAGAGAAACCACCAATAATGACAATGGTTCTCAAGGTACTACAGGTACAATCTACGGCGTGCGAATAAATGAGTTGATGTCGAACACCCGCAGAATCACTCGATCGAAGGCCAATGATGTAAACCTCTCGTCGAATGCGACGAACCTGCCATTGAGGCATGCAGGCTCCAAGGTACCATAAGGAATCTCTAGACCAACTTCCTGGATAATGAGTTGATGTCGACAGGAAGTGACCTTGATCGAAGGTGGGCCATAATGATTCCCACATCATCGACACGAGACAGAGGAACATGATGTTTTGTTGTGAATCAGGATCGTATGAGAAATAGAGGAAGGTTGATATTTGCAGAGGCCAACTTCTCTTGAACACATGAACGGCACGACAATGGACTTGGCAGTATTTGACATCAACGGATCAGAGGTCATGGCGACGAGGCAGTGAACAGATGAGAGGTCAAAAGAGATTACCCAAACCCATGGAAGCAAAGCGAAGCAGCGAGATGAGATGTCCCCAACCCGACACGAATGCAGACAAGTGCCATGTTCAAGAGCGACATACTGCCGACGACAACGACGATGGTTCCATTTTTTCCCCACCATTTCTGGCGAGTACCCCAATTATTTTTGATAACAAGCTTGAAGGGGATAGCATATGCTTGTGATATAAGTCCGCCCTTCGGGCGAATCCATCCTAGTGCATTTAACGAGTCCTAGGAAGGAGAAACTCGGAGAACGTCATTTCGACGGAATCCAATGTCATCAGGGTTTAACGAGTCCGACAAAGGAAGAACTCGGCGTCTTTTCATGTTTAGAGAGTTTGAAAAGACAGCGGAAAAGAAAACTCCACAGGTCCCTTTTCGTAAATAGTTTCCCAGATCCGAAAAGGTAGAAAACAATATCCAGGAAAACCTCCTAGTCGCGATAGGCTAGGGTATTCCTTTTTCGTAATCGATCCAGCCCAGCCCGAAAAAGGGTTAAACTTATACTGGGTGAATGTCGATTCGTGTCCATTTTAACGAGATCGAAATGACAAGGGCCTCGGCAATCTTTTCATGTTTAGAGAGTCAGAAAAGAGCTGAAAGATGACTCCTCCTGGAGGAACGAGTGGTATAAAGGGTAGCAACCGGTTCCGGTAATGGTGGAACTACTCTGAACAAATAAAGGTCGAGAGGCTGGCTAACAAGACCACTCATAGCAGCGGTTCCTCAGGAACGGGTAAAACAACCAAGTGAAGGCATATGATCGGCCAAGCAGATAGTGACGATGGAGCGAGAAAACCAAGGCTCATCTGGCAAAAACAGGCTAATAAAATGGCAATCACAAGGGGTAAAATGGGGATGGTTTCATTTTTACACAAGCTTGAAATCAGGAAACTCTGCTTGAAGTTGGTTTCATTTTTACACAAGCTTGAAACAAAGATAAACTATGCTTCAAACCGGTTTCATTTTTACACAAGCTTGAAACGGAAACAAACTATGCTTGAAAAAGTAAGCATGCCCCCAGCATGGTGACTCAATTCGAGGTACATGCCCCCCAAGCTTCATTCCATATGAAAGGCAAATGGAGTGAAGGTTCAAATTACGAGATCAAGAGAAAGACTCGATTGGGATTTTACGAGATCTAAACAAAGACTCGAATTGAATGGGAACGTGTTTCATTATTTTAACGAGGTTGACACATTAAAAGAACTATCCTCAAACACCTTGTTTCATGGTTTAGGGAGCTTGACACAAGACCAGGAACTGTGCTCCGACAAAACTTGTTTCATTTTTTAAGGAGCTTGACACAAGACAAGGAACTATGCTCCGACGACCTTGTTTCATTTTTTAAGGAGCTTGACACAAGACAAGGAACTCTGCTCCGACCAGACCTCATCATAATGAATAAGAAGTCAATGCTTCCAAGAGTTCCACTCCCGATGGAAGAAAAACATTCTGGAAGTCAGGACCCAATGCCCCCAGCACCTGATGCACGACGGCATCATCACTGGGCACAGGCACGGGGTAGGTAGACACATAGTTGACCTGCGGTGGGGCAGAGACAACAGGTGGATAAAAACCAGGAGGGGGTGATGGCGGACCAGTTTCCACATTAGGACCAAAGAATGACAGCTGATCAATGGTCACGATCCTTCCTTCATGCGGAAAGCAGGCCACACGAAAGAGGGAGGAGACGAGCGCTCCCATGGCATAGGTGTAATCGCGCCCCAAAAGCAGATTGAAATCCAAGGGGCCTGGAACGACCATCACATCCATATGGACGGTTTTCCCTCCCAAAGTAATTGGTAACCTTGGAAGGATCCCCAACGGTTGACTCGTTCTTCTATTGAATGTCAACAGATTCTGCGTAACGGGCGCAAGCGGCGGCGAACCGAAAGCTTGCCAGGTAGTTGATGACAGAATACTAACAGAGGCGCCTTCGTCTATAATGGTGCTGGGTACAACCAGACCAAGAGCCTGTACTGTGATCTCGAAAGGCACATAAGACGGAAGGTGAAATCCTGCAAATCGATTCCAGTCAAAGGAAGCGACCAAACTACTCGGAGGGGCTACCATAGAAATGTGAAGGTCTTCCCCTGATGTTACGGAAGCAGAAGCCTCCTCCATGACCTCCATCTCGAAGGCGGGAGGAATATCCTCCGTAGCCTCCATCTTGGGGGGCGGAGGAGCAGCTTCTTGAAGTACGAGGAGACGGAGAATCTCCAAGTGCGGAAAAATGCGAAGAAACAGGAAGCAAGAACATGAGAGTTATGGGGTCCATCTCAACGAAAAAAGACACCGAATTGCACCTTGGACGGGGAGCCGGAGGTTCCGCTGGGCCCGACCCGATGATTTGGTCGAGGGGATGGTTCGTAATTTGGTTACGGGGAGTGGGATCGACCAAGGATGACTCTTGACCAATCGTAGGATCAGCTGGCGGAGGACTCAAAGAAAGCCGATTATAACCAGGTGGAAGGCGTGGTGTAAGACCGGCTGGGTTGTCCAAGACTTGCTTGGCTTCATCCATATAAGGACAAAGGTGAATGGCATGGTGCCCTTCACACAACTTACAGGGATTGGTGATCTTACCCTGCTTCTTAGAGTTCTTATCAACAGCAGCTGAAGACGTGCCCCCAACTTGACTCCCAGAAGCCAAAGGCAACGGTGGGCGGCCGTTGGACCATACTTCGAGCACCTTGGGAATGCCAGGGCAGTCTCGAAGAAGATGGTCTCCCGTGCACAACATGCACGGGAACTTGACTTTCTGAGGAGGGTTGGAAGGACTATCGAGAGGAGATTCCTTAGGGACAGTAGCTGTACATTTAGCCTCTCGCTTATCGGACTTCTTCTTCTTTGTCTTCTTCTTCTTCTTCTTAGCCACCTGGTTACTCGAATCCAGGCTTTCACCAGGCGAAGCAGAAGATGAGGACGCAGAAACAGGCGAAGAAGGGGAGAGGTCCACCTTGGAATCAACACGAGGTTGTTCAGGTGGAGGAACTGATTGAACAGTAGTGGAGACATTCGGGACAACAGAGGTTGAGAACAACCAAACAGGCAACCCAACAGTTAACCCAGGAAGGGACAACGTCGCCATGTAAGGAGCACCAACATTTCCAAAAGGAGAAAAATGACCAGGATTCCCTTCTGAGGGGATTCCTTGGTTGGTGAACTCTGGAAAAGTTGCCATCAAACTCAAAACCACACACGGGCTGAAAAAGAGTTAAGGGCACACGATTAAACGGTCAACAAGCAATATCTAAGCAGGCGTGTAATCGTGGGTGATTAATTTTACCACATTGGAAAGTAAGAAATTCTACCGTTCCATATTTTAAGAGTCGAGAAACGATAAAAAGATGACTCTATCTCTTTCAGAGTTGACACAAGCGTGAAAGGACAAGCGCTTGACGGTCTTTTCAAGTTTAGGGAGTCAGAAAAGACCAAATCACTGCTCAGGAAAAAACTAGGCACAAAGGGTGTACCAAATATCCGTGAACTGCAATATACACCTTGGTTTCAAAAATGAAACAGAAATCGACCAAGGACTTTCCGTACGTGCAGGTAGTCTCCCCGAATGCGGTGTTCGGTGTATCACGGGTATAGGGCGGCAGACTCGGCTTCCTGTGGATAAAGGATTGAAAACCTATGGGGGTCTCCCTTTATATACGCGACGGTACGGGGAGCACAAGTCCGTACTAGCGCTGTCTAAAGCCAACAGGCGAACGACAGCTGCTAGGTTTAACGACACCGGAACACGTCTCTAGCCTAGACCTTCTAAATATGTTTCGTTAAGTTCCAATGCTGCCTTAGGTTAATTGAATAAATTTTACAGTTGATCTTCAATTAAGTTTCAATTTCCAGGCCCTATCGTATGTAGTGTCTCAAAAGACTCCTAAATGCAAAGCTACATGAGAAAAGAAATCTTTCAATTCGATGAATGCTATCTAGTTAAGGGAAGAGCTTCAAACAATGATGCAACAAACAACAAAACTGAAAACGAAACTTTTCCAAACTAGATGACTTTCACTATCCAAAAGTATTCTAAACATTTAACGAAGCGAATTATGCAATGCAATCTATGCAAAATCCTTTTTTCGAAAACTATGCAATTGTAATCCATGCACAATTTCCTTTTTCTTTTCAAATAATAAGAATGCACTCAATGCATTTTTCGATAAAATGAGAATCTACTTAATGCATGCTTTTTACAAAAGAGAATGCACTCAAAGCGATTTTTAGTTTTCAATCACTAAACAATGTGATCTAAGTCCAATGATGAATCTCAAAAACACTTTTCGCTGCAATGTGATCTAATGCATTTAAACGAAAAGAAAACTATGAGACGAAAACTAAAAAAAACGCAAATCTTCTTAATGAAAGATGAAAGCAAAAGGGATGTGAACAAACACTAAGAATTCAATCGTTGTTTCAAAATACTTTGTGACAAAATCCCTCAAAAGTTGACAAGACATATGCGGTCAAACACAAAAAGGATTTCCAAAGCAAGAGATCAAAACAAGGCATTCATCCCTTTTACATCAAACAATCATAGAAAGAAGACATTCCAAATAATGAGCAATGTAATCTATGCTCATACAGAGGAAAGACCCAAAGGGAAAGACACACTAGTGAAGGATTAAGGGAAAAAAAACTCAATTTTCATACACCCTGAAAGTGGCCCGACTTGTACATTGACAACTAGCGCCACTTGGCACGACTTTTACTTGAAAACTAGCGCCAATGGCCAAGTGGCGCGGGTTGCTAACTGAAAACAAGCGCCACTGCCTAAAAATGAAAAAACAAAGAATTTCTCCCAACCAAGACCAGACTTCCCACTTCAAGCTGAATCTAAAACAAACCCAGAAGCAAAGTACTGACCAAAAGAAGCTTCCGAACAAGGGTAATCCTACCACCTACAGGAAATGGCGCGTCTGTCTGGCTGTAATCCGCGCCAGACAGGGGATGGCGCGAGTGATAAACTAACAACCTGCGCCAACTGGCGCGACTGTCAGGGCTAAACTCGCGCCAATAAAGCCAACTATGAAAAGGTGAAAATTCGGAAAAGCAGAGGTCAGATCTGATCCCATGGGGGCTGAACCAAAAGCCAAAACAAAAAAAGAACCCAACCCAGAAGGCTCATCAAGCAAGGAAAAACGATCAAAGCGAAACAACATAAACGAGACAAGGAAAACCGGACGATCCCCAGTGGAGTCGCCAATTTGTTGAGGAGGTAAATCCCCTCTGCGGACAGAGGCGATCCCTACTAGCCTAGCAGGGGTCTAGCAACAAACAAACAATGCTATGACGCAAGCTCCTAGTTACGAAATGAAAGACTTGGGATAAGAGCCTACCTGGATTCCAACGCTAGATCTGAAGAAGAAGATGTCCCTGTCCTTCAGCCCTGGCAGATCACAATCCTTCCACGATCTCCGTGGATGAACACCTGCACACAGAAGAAACGAACAGATACATGCATAGGAACCAGCATACGTAACTAAACATCGGTCGGAAAAGATATTACTCGCATTAACATGATAGAAAAAGGAGTGGAACCATAATCATAGTCATCTATTAAAGTGATAAACGAATAGAAGTTACAACCAAGTTCTGACGTCGCGGCTTCCTTCGAACGGGTCTCCGGTTGTCCACGTCTCGCAAAGCTCGCCAAGGAAAGGGAAACCTCTCCAGAGTCTCGTAACAATGGTCTCCTCGCTTGAATGGGCCTTAAGGGCAAGAGGGATTCTTTACAGCACAAAGGCGCTTGGGAATAGGGAGATGCAAAGCTTCAGCACTTCAAGACTATCAGCCTTTCAGCCCTTTCAGCCCCTTCATCAATGGATGAAGGCTATATTTATAGAGGAGAGGAGGAGGTTGGGATCCCTACAATAGTGGAAGGGAGGCCTTATCCTTTGGGAGGTTCCCCATATGGTGGAAAAAAGAGGCCAAAGGAGGAAGGCCGTGGTTATTCAGGCGAAACCACTCCTGATGACTCATCCACGAAGTTGTTGTAATCGAAACTTCGCCTCTTTTTTAAAAAACTTTCCATAAACAGAGTGGCGCGGGTACAACACTGGGACAAAGCGCCAATTGGCGCGGGCTCGGTGTTAATTTTCCCCCATTGGCGCGAGTACATAACGGGCTACCAGCGCCAATGCAAAAACATGTGTTTTTAGGGGTCTGCTTAGGAAATGATAAACAGGAGAAATGTTGTCCTCATGGAAAGGGATGCAATGAAGGTATTTTCAAGGCTTGACATTTCTCCTGGTCACATAATGGGTCCTCCATTGTGCGGGACGGGGAATGGTAGGGACGGTGACAAATTAACGTGTAACGACTACGAGTCTCTTTTTACATATGTGAATAAGAGTTAAATATCCTTAATGGGTGCTCCTTCATTTTAACTACTATACTTTCATAAAATTTCCTCTGAAGTTTAAAGTGATAGATTCTGTTCACCAGCATATCAGTTTGAGCTTCCTTCATGTTCTCCTTATCACTCCATTTAATATTAGCAGATAATGGCATTGTGAAGCATTTGTTACATCAGATTCTTGAGGGTTTTAATAATTTATTTCTGAAGGTGTTTAAGCGAAGACCATTTGATATAATATTTCTGTGACACACACACACACACACATATATATGTGTGTGTGTGTGTGTGTGTGTGTCTTGAGCACTGATTCCTTACCATAGCCAAGGGATTGTTTCTTAAGATACAACAATGGGTTTGTACACCAATATGTAAGAATGCACGGGGATGATCATAGGATGTGAGATTTGTCACTTTTAAGGAGCAAAAGGAAGAGGTCGTTAAGTTGTGTTTCTTGCATGATGTGTTTTTCAAGTTAATATTTTTTCTTGTGACAAGATGTCTCTGGATTTTGGAAGGTCCAATCTTGAGCGAGAGGCTCATGATTAGCCTTCATTCTCAAATCATGGCATGAGAAGTATGTCAATACTAGAGGATGACAGAGTCAAGAAGTGGAAAGAGGGACAAGATGACAAAATATTGCGGCAAAAACAACAACCCTTTTGTAGACCATACAATGTGTGATGCCAAGAAGTGAAAGAGATGGCGAAGACATTCTTCCAGATGTGGAATTTGGTACTGCAGAGCTAAAATAATGGTAATTTATTTTCTTTTCATTACTGATATTTGAATTCATTGCTGTAGTTCACTCATATGGGCTTAACTTGGAAAAGTGGTTTCCAAGGAGAAGCTTGCATCGATTGCATGTGTGTGCAAAGGAGGAATAATATTCTTAGTGGGAAGGCCATCAGTTATCTTTCCAAGCACCGAGTGATCGATTTGGTACAACAAGGTGTTTAATCAGTCAGAAATCAGCTAGCAGGTGTTGGATTGGGTTAGCAGTGAAAGGAGGACATTGATTAAAGTGCCAAGCCATTTGCAGGGCAAGGCATATCAGTGAACCAAAGTGGTTTTCATGGAGATTTTTCAAAGGAGAATCAAGTTAATAGAACTTATAAAAGAGAAGAGTATTAAAATATCATCAGATAATCAAATTTTGTGGGTCCAAAATCCTTTTAGTGGGAAGGAGTGATCAGAAACTGAATTGGGGGCAAAAATTTGCTAAAAATGAAAGTTCTCAGAATCACTCGAAACTCGAATGACCGCGAAGTGTTCGTTGTCCTAAATTTGGCACACTTTATTTCATAAAAAACTGACACCGTATGAGAAAGTTAGAGCCTGATGTTTGCTTTACCAAATAGGCGAATTTTAAAAAAAAAGTCAAACAAGGTCAAACGGGTCAATTTTTTGGTCAAAATTGGGTTTTCTCCAATGAATGGTGTGTTGACACTTTTCAGCTTGTCGTTGGCCTGAATTATTGGGTTACCTGTTATTTTTTGGTTGGTTTGGGATGGACCAATGAGGTCATGACATGTGGCAAGCCCAGAGGCCGCCACGTGCCCCTCCAAAGGTCTAAAGGCTATGTAATTTTTGATCAAAATTTTTATATGGTGGACGGGTGGAGGTCAGGCTTGACCCCGTGACCTCCCCCACACAAACGCAATGCCATACCAAGTCCATAATCATATTAGTTCTTATAATGTATAACTGTCGGCACATATTTAAAGAAGGGTTTGTTGGATGGTGGGGGTAAGCAGGGGCCAACCCCTAGTCGACATGACCTATTTTCATGACCAGAAGTGGGGCCTGAGGCTAAAGTGGAGGATTAACACCTTAATTCAGTTTAATTAAACCATTAAACCAATTTAAATGTGCTAATACAATCTTAATGCAGATTTTTATAATTACACCGTTAACGCTTAACTGTGCCTTAACCGCACTTATCGACTAATTAATCCGGTCTTATCTTGGTGAAGGAGTTGGCATAATCCACCATTTTTGGCGGAACTCTAGTTTTTGTGGAGTTAACTGGAGTTCTCTCCAGTTTTGGAGAATTTTTTCTAGGAAAAATTGACTGAGCCATAACTTGAGCAAATTTCAACCAGTTTTGGCTCAGAAAGAGTCTATTCTAGCAGATTTGGATGCTCTGAGAAGTTTGGAGCAAGTTTTAGGAGTTGTAGATGATTTTAAACAACAATTTTTCCATTTTGAGGTCATGCATAGGCCCAAGACAAGGTACTAAAAGAGGCATAAATTTTTCCCAGAGAGTCAAAATTCAACTCATTCATAACCAAAACAAGGGTATTGGGGGTGTCCTAGAGCAACTGGAGTGGGTTTGAGAGCCAAAATAGCTGAGGAATTAACTGTATTAATATTTTTGATCAGTTAATCAAAGATCCCAAGCTATTGAAGTTGGTCCAAGGAAATGTAGCCTAGGAGGGGTGAACTCCTTCATTAATACTATGTAATGTGCATGTTGTGTATTATATTATCTGAAATTTACTTGTTGTTTATGTGTTTTTAAAAGATAATTTATCTCATGAATTGATCATAAAAAAAAACAAAAAATTGACACATAAACCATCTCATGGACTTGCTATTTGACACAATCCTTAAGCACACTTTTATTTTATATTGATGAGGAAGCTAGCACCGAAAAAATAGCTTACCTATATTCAGATCAATAGTGAATCAAATTGAGTCTTATTTTGGGTGATTCATCACTTTATAAATCTACCCAACCCACTCATATTCTTAAATGATTTTGCAAGAACCCTAGACAGGTTCTGGAAAACCCTAACCGAAGGGTATACTAATGTGAATGTCTGAAACCCTAAATTGATTAGGGTTACCGTGAAATGTTATTTGAATTTTTTGTTGATGACGTCATGTTTAGGATTTTGGTATGATCAGGAAAACCTAACCTGTTACGGTTGAATGATAAATTATAAGATCTCAAACCTTTGAAATGTTTATAATCTTAGGTTTTCTATGTTCCTATATTTAAATCCTAACTCATTAGGGTTTTTTGGAATGTGTAAGAAAGACCCTTATAATGTCTTAGAAATGATTTCCTTGGAATGTGTGTGTTTTTCTGATCAAACCTTGGTCTAATAAAATTTGTTATTGATATGTTATGAAATGAAATACCTTTGATTAATGATGAATCCATAGGCATGTGAATATATGTCCTTTTTGGTTGAAATCATAGCTTGGTCTAGGTCTGTGTATGTCTAATGTATCAATGTTGTTGAACATACGATATGCCTTTGAATGATTATGAAATCCTAGATACATGTGTTGACCTACTTATTAATGGTCATAAGTTTTAGGGTTTAGTAAAAATTCTTGTCAGAGATTCTAGGATGATATTTGGAAATCTAGGGTTTTGCAGCTAAGCCCTAATAATAGTTAAATTCTCTAGTATGCATGATATAAAAATATGAGATCTATTTATATAATTATTGTTGAGGTTATGAGAATGAAATTATAAGGTTTTTAAAGTTGAACCTTAGTAGAAGTGAAAATATCTGATGAATAATGACAATATGATGGTTTGAGATTTGTGTAAGATTGATGAAAATATGAGTTTGATTGGATTTGATGGTTGATTAAAATCTAGGGTTTGCAACTAACTCTAGTGGAAGTTGGTGATGTTAATGACTAGTTGTGACTAACTTTAATTGATTCTCTTGTATGAAATATATGATTTGTATAAATCTCTGGTGGAAAGTATAACATATGAATTATGAAAGTTGTTAGATATCTTGTAGATATATATTTAAATTGTTTATAGGGTTTTCTATACGTTGTATTAGGGCGTGTTACACCTTTGAAAGAAACATTTAGATAGAATGCACGTTGTTATGAAGTAGTATATGGTTTATGAAAAAGTCCCTAGAAAAATGTTGAAGAGAATATGTCAGGTTGTAATTTCTACCTAAGTTATGCAGGTACACAATATTCAATATGGTGAAGAAGCTCGTTGATGTGATAAGCATGATGAGGATGATGATAAATTTGATGAAATGGTTGGAAGCCACGAAATATTCTCTGATGACAAAAATAAGAAGCTAATATCCTTGAGGAAGCCAGAATATAAAATATCTACCTAAGATTAAGAGGGAGTTTGGATGAAGATGCTCCCTGGTTGAGAGGGAGGGCATAAATTTATTATTATTATTGAAGAATGGAATTTTAGAGGCTATGTTGCTACATGAAAAGTAGGAGAAGTAAAGTATGTGTTTAAGGAATCTTATATCGAAGATTTAGTTGATATTCTACTATGAGAAGTTGAAAAGAAACATCAAGTTGTCTGAAATATCTCGAAGGTCTGTATTTTTTTATGTACATGTGAAAGTATATTATTGATTGGGGTTGTGTTTGTATAGGAAATTATCTTGAAGGATATTGATAACATGCTAGTTACCAATCAGTTTTATTAGGAGAGATTGGTCACCATGAGCTGTTGGATCAAGGGGTGTTGAGACTTTGTGAGTGAAGCATTTCCTAGGAGGACATATGGCTGACACTTTGTGTTGATGTCTAGGTCCCAAAGTAGGGAAGGGTGGCATGGGGCATAGAGATCTGACCACTGATACACACATAGGTCCCTAAATTGGTGGTTAGAAAGTAAGCCTAATGGTACCTAAAGGGGTTGAAATCTTGAGTCCACCTTATTCCCACTTCGATATATTTACCTAGTCAGGAATCGATTCTATGGAATTGTGGTGCCTAAATTATTGAGAGACCAATGAATATATTTCCCTGGGTCAGGAATATATTCCATGGCATTGCGATGCCTAAAGTTATTCATTTTTCATATAGTGATATATTCCATTATGTTTATATATGATGAATACCTCCCTAGTTAAGAGGGAGTGTTGGAAAATGTAACTAGGTTTTGTCTTCATTTAATGTACTAAAGTCATCTTGTAATGTACTTGACAAAAGAATAAAAGAATTATTATTATTATTATTATTGTGACTTATTAAAGCATGGTTTCATGATTGGGTCACCATTTTTAGGTAAAATTCCCCATTGAGGACTTCTAGGATTTATTCTAAGTTAATAGAGTCATTTTACATTTAAAGAGGCCCTTATTAGGCTTTTGAATCATATAAAAAGGTTTAATATTGAGTAACATTTGAATTATGTAACCTCCACATCAATTCAGACTAAGGGGGATCATGTTGGTCTAATATACACCTACTCAACCTCACCTAGAGCCTATAAAAGGAAGGAAATAGAATTAATTTGGAGCAAACTCTCTCACAACAAGTTTGATCTTTTGTAGCTAGGAAAAGTTCAAAGTATGTTGTTGGGAAGCGAAAAGAAGTGAAATTTTGGGGAGGTCTAAGGAGAAGAAGAAAATAATTTTTTTTATGCCTCTCTCTCTCTTTTTCATTACCTAGATTGGGAGATCGAATTATTCCAATTTTTGTTTTTTGGCGGAGGCCGTCTACTACAAGAAGTTGCTGCCTAGTCGAAGTTGCTGGAAAGGGGTCGAATATCTAGGAGGTTGAATTGGGTGGAGGGAAGTTCTGGTATATGTCTAGGGTGAAGAGTCTCAAAGAATACTATTGAAAGGAAGAATTATCTTGATTGGGTTTTCCCCTCGAGGATGGTTTTTCCCTAGCATAGTGCCTATATATGGTGTCTATTGTTTTATGTGCTTCTACTTTGATAATTTCTTAATGAAATAAAATAAAGAAGATATAAAGAATCGTGATAACAAGAAACATCACAAGTAATTATCTAGAATAAGAAAATGTTTCTGCCTTTATGATTTTATAACAAGGTATTCAATAATAGACCTTATTAAAGTCACATAAAGTATACCCTGGATGAAAAAGGTTAGGGCCACCAAGGTCACACCAACCAAGAGATGCCAAATAGAGACCATAAATACAATCCACTTAATAGAGAAATGCCAAACATTATTAGGTTTCGAAGGATACATAAAATACACAGAGAAATGTTGTAGAGATTAGACCAACCTTACCATAGAGAGAGCATCATGTGAGGTTCCATAGAATTCGAAACGCGTTTCCACATAATAGTTGAATTAGGATGCACATAACCTTATATGTAGGTTACATTAGGATGCATTTTTTCCACAGAAGAGGCCACATAGGCTGCTATAGGTGCCTCCATTAGGCCGCATATAGATTCCAAGAGTAGGCTGTAGGGAATGCCCATATTAGGCTACAAAGGATGCCCAAATTAGGCCACAAAGTATTCCATGATTAGGCCAAAAAGAATGTATATATTAGGCCTTAGATAGTATCCAAATTAGGTCATAGAGGATGCCTATATTAGGTCACATAGAATGCCAAGACAATGCCGCAAGTTAGGCTAGAAAATATTCCAAGATAGGTCGTAGAAGTGCCACTATTTAAGCTTTATAAGTATGCCAAGATAGGACACAAAATTTCCACTATTTATGACACATAAGTATGCCAAGATAGGTCGAATAATTATGCCATAAAGATGCCTAAAATTGAATTCTGAAGTGAAGAAGGATAGGTGCCAATTTATAGTTGTTCTTGGGTTTGTGTTATATTATTTCCATGACTAGTCATGCGCGGGGGGGTAACAGGGGGGGCGATAGCCCCCCCTATATGTTGCGCTGGGCGCAACGTATGGGGGGGTCACAAGGGGGGTGGAAGCGCCCTAAAAAAAAATTTTGGTTCTTATTTTCCAGTGGGTGGACCCGCCCATGGTTTTGTGCATGGGTTTTCACATGATTTTGGGGCATGATGGTTTTCGACCCCTGGTATTTTGTAGATCTGGTCAAGGGAACTACGATTATGTTCTCATCCAGGGTTAATGGATTGGGGTTTATATATGCTTTGGCATGTATATATATGTGTTGTAACACTAAAAGGAATATAATGAAAAATCAAGCTAGTCGTCCCGATTTGGGATCCAGGGGAAAATCTTCGTGTTTATCTGTTTTATGTTTTATGCTCTCACTATTGTTTACTTTCTATTTTAAAGATTCATTCGTAGATAATTTTTATACAGGGTTGAAACCTACATTTGGTATCAGAGTTGTTTCGGCTTCAAGGGGACGCCTTTGCTGCTGAGGGGTTTTTTGCTCGGGCCTGAGGTAGCCCTTGTTTAGTGGGAGATCTGCGGGATCGATTATTGCAGTGAAAGAAGATGGCGAGCGGCGGGAAGATAGAGATCGAGAAATTTAATGGGCAGAGTTTTGAGTTTTGGAAGCTCGAGATAGAGGATCTGCTAGTGGATAAGGACCAGTGGATTGCGATAGATTCGGGTACTAAACCAACGGCAATGTCAGATGAAGACTGAAAGAAACTAGATCGGAAGGTAAAGAGCACAATACGGTTATGTGTCTCAAATTTAGTATTATTGAATGTATATGGGGAAGCTACGGTGAAGACCTTGTGGGACAAGCTAGGGACTTTGTACCAATCTAAGTCTCTAGTGAATAAATTGTTCCTGCGGAAAAAGTTGTATAACTTGAGGATGAAGGATGGAGACTCGGTGACAGAGCATCTGAACACCTTCAATACTATGGTAAGTCAGATGTCATTTGTTGATATTAAAATCTCAGATGAATATAAGTGCATCAGTTTGTTGTGTTCTCTACCAGACTCGTGGGATAGTCTGGTTATTGCAATAGGTAGCAATACAACTACCTTGAATTTTCATGATATTGTCTCAGCCTTGCTGTCGGAGGAAATGAGACGCAGAAGTATGGAAGGCCATAATGGATATGCCTTATCTGTATAGGAAGGTCCCAAAATAGAATCAAGAATAAGGTTTCGAGTGGGAGATATAAATCTAGAGGGTGATATAAATCTCCTAGAAAGTCTGTAAAGGTGTGCTGGAAATGCGGAAAGGAAGGGCACTACAAAAAGGACTGCAAATCTAAAGCTCTTGAGAAAGGAAAGGGATCTGATGATGCTCCTTCTTCAGAGGCAAAAACCACCTCGGATGAAGGTGGGGATGTGTATTTGGCTTCTTCTTCAAATACACATGTAGATGATGAGTCATGGTTGATTGACTTGGGTGCATCCTTTCACTTCACTCCCCATAGGGAGTGGTTCTGTGAGTATGAGAAATATGATGGTGGTGATTTATTCCTAGGTGATGATAGGAAGGCCAGAATCATCGGACGTGGAAAATTCAAGCTGAAGTTGCAAGGTGTAAGGATTAGAACACTTCCTGGTGTTCTACACATTCCTGCATTGGCCAAAAATCTAATTTTTGTAAGCAAGATGGATGATGCAGGTGTAAAAACAGTGTTCGAGAAAGATACCTGTAAGATGGTTCGGGGAGCATTGGTATTAATGCGGGGAGTTCGCATTAGAACTCTGTACAAGCTTTAGGGCAACACTGTTATTGATGGGTGCAACAGTTCTGTGGTTCTCGAAAGTGGAGCGGAAAGCTTAGTGGTCTCTGGAGAAAAGACCATGCTATGGCATCAAAGGCTTGGACATATTGGAGAGAAGGGCCTTCGGGTACTGCATAGAAATGGTATGTATAATAGCTCTCTGGATTTTGATTTCTGTGAACATTGTGTATATGGGAAGCAGAATCAGGTGAGCTTTCCTTCTGGTGCTAAGAGGGCAAACAAGATATTAAAGCTTGTGCATAGTGATGTGTTTGGTCCTTTGTCGGTTCCATCACTGGGTAAGTCTGTGTACTATGTTTCATTCATAGATGACTTCTCAAGGAATACATGGATATATTTATTGAGGAATAAATCTGAAGTATTTGACAGATTTAAAGAATTTAAGGCTCTGGTGGAAAACCAGATAGAGAAGAAGATAAAGGTGTTGAGGACAGATAATGGTGGGGAGTTCTCCAAGAAGGAATTTGAAGAGTTCTGTAAGGAGTGTGGTATATCACGTTAGAAGAATACTCCATACACACCTCAGCAAAATGGAGTTGCCAAAAGAATGAAAAAAACGATGATGGAAAAGGCAAGAAGCATGCTCAGTGGTACCGGGTTAGGACAAGAATTCTGGGCAGAGGCAGTGGAGAGTGCATGTTACTTGGTTAACAGATCACCTTCATCAGCGTTAGAGGATAAGACTCCACATGAGGTATGGATTGGTAAGAAACCCCCTCTTTCACATCTGAGGGTATTTGAATGTGATGCATATGTACATGTTCCAAACGATAAAAGGAGCAAGTTGGATAATAAATCTGAACGGTGTGCTGGGGTCCTGTGATTTAGCAGATTGGCATACTAAATGACAAGGCAACATCAAAACCACTTTGGAATCCTAGGATCTAGCTCTCCTAGATTTAGAGAGGGATATCTCTATATGTGTTTCAAGGGATATGTATTTAAGGCTTATGATATGATATTAGGCTAGTTATGAAGTACAAGGGGTTTGTTTGTTTTTGGTTGGGGATCATTAAGAGAGAAGGTCATGTGAAGTGGAGAAGGAAATAAGTGGAAGGATGTTTCAGCATGGGAAGATAGGTCAAAAAATAGTGCTAAACCATTGGGCTATGGATTCATAAAAGGGGTTACTTGCACATTAGCTATTCAAGAGTTTTCAATGGGAAAGTCGTCTATATCAAAATATATTTTAAGTTGAGTTGGTGGTATGAAACATTAAGAAGTGTGATGAAGAGAGCAAACATGTAAGAACAAATGGGCAACCTAAGATCAGGTAAGGAATTTTAACCTAACCTAATTTTGGCATGCACTCAAGGGAAAACATTTAAGATAAACATAAAAGGTAACCTAAGATCAGGTAAGGACTTTTAACCTAGCCTTCTTTGGAAAAATATTAAGGGAAATCTTCAAAATAGATGTTTAAGACTAAACAAGGGATAGGGCTAACCATAAAATTCCTTGATTAGGACTCTACTTAGCATGCAGTGAAAACATCATTCAAGAACAACATCTCAAGTTCTACTCAGTAAGACATGGGCTTACCAACATTCCTTGACTGGTTTTACTCTATTGAAATCATTCCCAAACACACATTTAGAAGAAAACATAAAGATAAATATTTATCAGTGAGAGATAGGGTACTTTGTAGTAAATCCTACTCTTTATTTGCTATTCTTTATCAGAGAATATGAACACAGTGGAAACATAAGGAAAATAACAATTACAGTGAGAATAACATCACCAATGATTTAGATCAGGATCTAGTGAATCTGCTTGTCTATTGATGTGCAAAACCAGTTACATACTTTGAGTCCAATAGCTTTTTTTATAGTTCAATGCTTTCTTCCCAGCCTACTATATTACAACTACTCAGTAGCTCTTACTCAATAACAGTTCAAACTATTAACAATTTCCCAACCCTTTACAATGAATTTTCTATGAATACATATAGGTGCCAAGAGGAAGAGTGTTGTAGAAATGGCAGTAAATATCAATTAAGACAGAGTGGGAGAAGTATTCGAATGCCCATTCTGCTTAATAATCATAGCATTAACTGTTTGTACCACTTCAGCTGCTTTTATTGTCTTTGAGGCATATCTGGTAGGCTGGTAATAACTCCGAAGTGTGTTCTTTGAAGATATATGTGGCTGAAGTACCCTGTTTGACCCTTATGACAAGTAAACTGTCATTTTTTGGGTTTTGTAGCCCCATGTCTTCTTAATAACTATTATGACGGTTTTAAAGAGGGTTTTTCAGCAGGATGGCGGTCAATTTATTTCTAAGGTGTCTTGGGACCAAATATCTTTGACTGTGCATTTAATATGTATTCCTTTGAGGCAAAATAGGACTGTGGGTGTCATTCGAGACTCTCTTCTGCTGATCTGTCTTGTTTAGCACTTTAAACACTGATTTGCCTTTAATTTGTGCTTTAAGGCTTCTTCTGATCATCTTTCGGGCTTTCCATCCTTTGCTGACTGTATTAACCTTTAATCCTTTGATTTCTTCGTTGATCTTCATTAATATTCCCTGCCTTTGTGTCTGCAGGGATTTCCTGCTGCACTGGAGGGTTTTATGTCCATAAAACATCTGATTAAGCTTGGAAATTCGACCCCTCGGCCCCTTTGCCACTATTTCTTTGGTTGTGGGAGACCTGTGGATTAATCCACCATTAAACTTGCACAGGATGACAAAATAGTTATGAAATCTTGTGTTTCTTAGGTTTAACTACAACATAGGGCTTTGGCGGAGGTTGTGGAGCAGTGAGGAGGCAAGGCGAATGCAGCAGGAAAAGGTTTCATAGGCAAAAACAGGAAAAAATCCACAAAAAATGAATTTGGCACGAAACTGATGAAAGTGGTTTTGGAAAACCACAAATATTTTTCGCACACGCCAAGAGTGGTAAGCAGTTTAATGCAAAACGAACACGATATCGCCCGTCGAGTGACACGCGTCCAGGCGAAAACCACCTTTTTCGCGTTGAAAATGTGCGATTGGTTTTATTGGTGAAATGAATGTGAAAATGGCTTAGGATCGTTAGATCTTCGGGCCAAAGATCAACGGTCGTGGATGAGCATGAAATGTTGGAAGTTGTGTTGTGGAAACATATGGTGGGGCCGGTAGGTGACATCACCTATTTTGTCACGGAGCGAAATCTCATCAGACGAGGTTATGGATGTGGTTTGAACAGGGGCCGTCGGATGAGAGGGATCAATGGATGAGATGTGTTTGCGCAGATGTATGAGGAGGGATGATTGGGTGGTCGGAGGATGAGAAGGGAGTGCGAAGTTGTTAGATCAATGAGACCTACGGTCGAGATCGCTCAAGGGAAGAACCCAATGCGGAGGATTTGAATAACGAAGGAAGGGGCTAAACAAAGCTGGGGAAGGTTTTGTGGGAGAAAGGAAGACTAGGAGCGGAGAGATAAGGGTTGGGAATTGCGAAAATTCATGAAGGAACAGGGCTAGATGACTGTCGGATCTCCTAGATCAACGGTGGAGATCT
Organism: Pinus albicaulis; assembly: GCA_034641835.2. Lineage (NCBI taxonomy): Eukaryota > Viridiplantae > Streptophyta > Pinopsida > Pinales > Pinaceae > Pinus > Pinus albicaulis. The sequence goes on from CM076578.1 coordinate 490,346,489, forward strand.
GCTGTCGAGGAGGTGAAGGATAAGAGACATCGGTAGGATGGGTAATGGGAGGCAACACCAATAGCCGTTGATATGGGTAGATCAATGGTGCAGATTACATCAGAGGTTGAATCATCGGCGGAGGAAGGGAAAGTGTAATGAATAAACAAAATGCAATTTTCCAATGCCGCGATGGAGCGACGAATGTGATGACTGTCAAATCTTTGAAGAAATGGACGGCTGCGATCATATCGAAAGATCGGCCATCAACGGGGTAAAGGGTCAGGGCACCAAGAAATTAGGATCACCGATGCGCCGATGGATTTAGCACTCAGTTACGGGGCTCAGGTCATATGAGAAGTGGGGTGGAAGATTTAAGCCCTCGGGGGATCGGCCATCGGAGGAAAAAAGGGAGAGGGAACGAAGAAATGAAAATGTTGTTGGCTGACAGGCTTAATTCTTTGGTCGCAGGGCACGGTCACAAGGCGGAGAAAGGGAGGGGGGCTTAAGCCAAGGGGCTTAAAGCCTTATGTTTGAAAAAGGTCAGAATATGCCCAAAAATGGGATTTTTTGGGGTTTTTAGTGTTCCGATAGGTGTAAAAATGGAGTTTAAACCATTATAAGGGGGTTTTAATGGTTTAAAAGGGGTAAATGAAAAGGTTAAAGGGATTTTTTAGAGAAAAATGGTTGATTTGGATAAGTGAGAATGAGTGGGAAAAATGAATGAAACAGGCTTAGGAAATGATGGAAAATGACCTAAAAACAGTATCTTTTGGTATCAGCACTTTTTTGAGGGATTTTTGTGGAAACATTAGTGAAGACTAGTCTTAAGTCAGAAAACACCAAAAGGCTTCAAGAATGATTAATTTTATATAAAAATAATCTCTTGAAGGCTCACACAACAAATTTAGCCATCATCCGCTGCAACAAAGTTTACTGATGGCTAAGAGTGGCTCCACTTGGGGATGGCAGCTCCTTAGAGGTGTCAAGAACCTCAGAAATTTTATCTCTGGAATGTAGATCAATGTCCTTCATTTTGACAAATCCCCTTTCTTCTTTGATCATGCTGCTTAAAAATATGATCAGCATTACATCATAACCAGTCAATTTTCCCCAAACAACTACCTACACAACCTACTTTCCTAACATTTTCTCTTCAGCAGGGTGCACTTGGACTTGCAAACCTTTGACATTAACATTTTATTCTTTTGAAAGTATGAAAAACTAATCTAAATCTACCCTTATTTCTCCATGAGTTCAGATTAAACAATTGAACTCATAAATTCTCTACCTAATCTACTATCTGCCAGGATTAAACTGTCTGACAGAGATGCATTCTCTATATTCTAAAACAGAAATTGAAAACACAGTCAAACCAGGATTAAGTTGTCTGATTTGCTGTGATGTCCATGGCAAAGGGAACCAGCTGCACATAGAATTATTTACAGAAAATTGACACAAAACCTGGAAGGCTTAAGATCTGAAAATAATGAGAGTCCTTCCTTCTTCTTATGACTCAGATTTTGATCTGTTTAGAGTCATCTTTCTTTCTTCTTTTAGGTCTATTCTTGATCCTTTGAGATTTCTTCTTCTTCTTTACCTGGTTCAAGTTTTCAGCATGTTAGAACCAGTCTTTTTTCTTTCTTTGACTCAGGTTTTGGGCTTGTTTGAGCCATATTTCTTTGATTCTTTGGTTCAAATTTTGAGCATATTAGAACCAATTCTTTTTCTATCCTAATCTAATTTACTGATAAGCCAAGATTAAATAGTTTTGCAGATCTTCTTCACTAACCTATTAGCAGCAAATTGAAATCTATCTAGTCATGATTAGGCTGTATGACTACATAGAAGTGCTCTTTCAAGTAGTGGCATTTAAGCTTGCACACTTACATATTTTTCTTTCTTTTTTGGTATGGGGTTGTACCTTTCTTCTTTTAATCTAATCTGCCCTCTTTTTCTCTTTCTATTTTTTTGTATCTTTCTCTTTTCAAAACAAAACAAAGCAATGGCATTTACAATGGAAAATGAAAGCTTTAAATAGAGGTTTCAACAAAAAAAATGTTTGAGCATCCTGCCATTGACAGGACCCCCAAACAGGTCTGTACCATCCATATTTTGTAGAAAAAATGCATTATGACTAATGGCAGATTGAATGATGTAAGGGCCTTGCCATAAATTTTCAAACTTACAATGTTTTCCCTTATCTTCTCTCCTGGAATCCCATTTGATTACTTTGTCACCAATTTTGAAATCACTGGACTTTGTCCTCTTATCAAACAGTTTTTTGATATTCTCTTGTAATTTCTGTGCTCTGTTATAGACTTCCTCCCTGGTTTGCTGAAGATGTATGGTCTGATTTATCCTCCTCATCATGCTATCTTATTCTGATTTTATTTCTTGGACCAAATTCATCAATGGCACTCCTAAACTGGTAGGAAAAACTGCATCTTCTCGATAAACCAGTTAATAGGGAGACATTCCAATGGATTTATTTGTTGTCAATCTATCAGCCCACAAAGCATGTACTAGCTTGTTGTGTCATGACCTCTGATTTTCTTCCAGCAGCTTCCTTATTATGGTTATCAGGCTCTTATTTGAAGACTCTGCCAGCCCATTACCTTGGTAATAAGCTGTGGAATGACCAAGCACAATCTAATATCTATGACAGAAATCAACCATCTTTTTAGAACCAAATGCAACAACATTGTCAGTGATAAATTTCCTAGGACAACCAAATCTAGACAAAATATGGTCTTCAAGGAATTTTATGATAACTGAGTCTGTGGCATTCCTAGAAGGGATGGCTTCTATCCATTTGGTGAAATAATCAGTGGCTGTGAGTATCCATCTATGTTGGGCAGATGAGGCAGAATGGATTTCCCTAATGAAGTCTAGGCCCCACTGTTGAAAAGGAGCTTCAACAGTGATTCGTTGCAAGGGTAAGGGAAGTAGTTTTCTTTTGCCTTCAAAGATTTGGCATTTGTGGCAGGCGACTATCATTTTATGGAAATCTTGAAAGAGGGTGGGCCAGTAATAGCCAGCTCTAAGGATTTTATTAGCAATGGTTTTCCAACTTAGGTGGCCTCCACATTCTTCTTCATGAAACTCATGCTTGATCCTATCTGCATCAACCTCAGGCAAACATTTAGGCAATAAACCACTGGAATTATTCCAATATAAACATTTATCTAAAATGCAGTAACTAACAGCCTTTAACTTCAAGAATCTTGCCTTTGTTTTTGACAAACCAGGAGGGGCATTGAGATTAGTAAGCACATACAAAATATCAACATACCAATATGAATTGAGGAAATGATCCTCAATAAGTGGGCTGGTAATTCTTCCTGCCCATCTAATGCATCTATCATGTTTAAATCAAGTGCTTGCAAGTTAGATTCAGCCATTAATTGTGTTATGCCTTGACCCTTGATGAGTTTAGTGGGTTTAATTTCCAAATCATATTCCAATATCACAACAATCCACTTTCCTCTTTTTCCATCGGGGTCTTGTGACAAAATGTCTTTTACCACTATATTAGGCACAAATGAAATAATGTGAGAGTGTAAGATATAAACTCTGAAATCCTTCAAGGCTTTGACCAATGCATAGGCCTTTTTTTCCATGATATTATATTTCAGAGGTGCATCTCTTAATGCCTTGCTGAAAAATGCAATTGGCTGCTCTTGTCCTTTTGGATTTTTCTGTAATAGGACAACAACCACAGCATATTCTGATGCAAATGAAAATATGAGGAAGTCCTTAGTGAGACCAGGACTGATAAGGACTGGTGCTTAGGTAAGTGCATGTTTGACCAGTTCAAAGGATTTCTTTGCTTCTAAGGTCCATTTAACTCCTATCTCTTTCTTTAACATGTTTGTCATGTTCCTAAGGAGTTCTTCCAGGTTAGGTATGAACCTTCTTAAGAAATTAATATTTCCAATGAAAGATTGAAGTTCTTTGATGTTTCTGGGGTCACTAATTTGCAATATACCTTCAACCCTTTTTGGGTCTATTTTGATCCCTTTTTCAGATATGATATGACCAATAATTTTACCTTCTTGGAGACCAAAAAATGTCTTCTTGGGATTCAAGGATAGCCCATACTTTCTGCATTTCTCAAAGACCTTTCTTAGGTGTACTAGATGTTATTCATCTATTTTGGAATAGACTATAATGTCATCTAAATAAATCACAATGAAGTGGCCTATTTCTTCTGAGAAAGCAATATCCATGGCTCTTTGAAAGGTGGCACCTGCATTCATTAATCCAAAAGACATTTTCACATACATTAAAGTGCCCCAAGGAGTAGTGAAGGCTATTTTAAGTTGGTCTTCAGGGAGTACCAATATCTGATTATATCCTGAAAATCCATCTAGCAAAGAAATCCTCTTGGAACCAACTACCCTTTGTAAGATGTGCTCCATTTTAGGCAAGGGATAGTTGTCCTTTAATGAGGCTCTGTTCAAGTTCCTAAAGTCAATACAGAGCCTTATTTATCCTGTTTTCTTTCTTACAGCTACAATATTAGATACCCACTCTGAGTATCTCACAGGGACAATAATTCCAGCATCATACATTTTCCTAATTTTTTTCTCAACCAGAGGTAACTGCACAGGGTTTATTATGCGTAATTTTTGCCTAAATGGTTTTTGGTTTTCTTTAAGTGGTATCTTGTGATGAATGGTCTTTGTGTCATATGCCTTTAAATCCTCATAGCTCCAAGAAAATACATTAGAAAACTCTTTAAAAAACTCAATATATTTCAGTTTCATGTGAGCTGGAAATGTTTTAGATAACTTGATCATTTTAGGCTTGTCTTTACTACCTATATTTCACTCCTCAGTATCAGATTCAATGGGTTCTATAGTTGGTTTCTTGGCAACGTCATTAAAATCAAACAAGTCTTCTAGAGGTGCTAGTCCTTTGGGTAAGCCTTTGTCTTTAGACTGTAATACCTCTATGTATTCTTTTCCTGAGTCTATTCACTCTTCTGTTTGATTTTCAAATTCTCTGGTTAGCAGATTAATTTCTACAATGGGAGAAGGTTCTTTTTCAACAGGTTGTTCCTCATTAAGACAACCCTTATCATGCTTTGAGTCTGAATTTGGCAATTCAAACTCATTTCTGAACTCCAGAAAGTCTTCTATCTATTTATCTCCCTCAAAGACCTGCCAATACTTTTCATTATCTAGGACAACTGGCCTATATTTCACCTGAACTATGAACTGTTTGTTGTCATAGGGCCTTTGGCATGAACTGGCAGCACAAGCTAAACCATTGGCAAGAATGTTTTGGTCTTTAGGGACAAAAACCAGTTCATATTCCTCAAAAGTTTTCAAAAGGTCCATAGCATCTTTTCTATAGGCTCTTAGTCTTGGATGTTTGGCAGTGTACTCTCCATTTATTTTTCTAATGATCAGTTCAGAATCTTCATGAACATCTATCCTCCGAGCTCCTAATTTCTTCAGTAAATGTAGTCCTAAGAGGAGTGCTTCATACTCTGCTATGTTATTTGTGCATTGGAAGTTTAACTTGTATGAATGGCTTTTAGTGTGATTATTCTCTGTGTTGTGAAGCCACACCCCTGCTCCTGCACCAATTCTATTACAAGACCCATCAAAACTCATACTCCAAAGAGGGCTAGTTTCAGACTTGTTATTGTTTTCATTACTGTCGCCTTTGTCCTATGTGTTCTGACTGTCCTTATGTAGTTCTATGATTTCTGTAGCATTTTTATGCTGGTCTTGTTCCTTAAAGTTTTCATGGAGTTGAGGCCTTTCTTCTTGACTTTCTAGTTTTTCACTAAGCTGATGGAAAGTGGGTGATTCATACTCTATGTTTTGTTTGATGTAATTTTCAAATTATGAAAACTATTTGAGAGCCTCTCCCTCCCTATTTTCTCCTTCCATATTTCCTGTTATGTTGGGTGATTACTCACTTTCCAACTTTAATTCACCAAATATTTCATCATTGCAAAGAATGAATGAGTCTAGGTCTGTATGGAAAAAATAAAGAGGGGAATTTTCTGTTTTCTCTTGACTTCTCACCATAAATTTCATGTGTGATTCCCTATAAAGTCTTCTAAGTTGACTGAAGACAGGGATGGTGGCATATGTCATGTATGTCATGTCCATTTGCATGGTACCTTGAAGCTTAGCACCCCATGATCTTGAAAGGAGCATGCCATATTTTGGGGGCACATAAGCCACTACCACAGCCATCACCATGCATTTGGCTAGGATTTGGGTCAAGTTTACACAAATATCCTTGAATAGGCCTAAACATTTTACTCTGCTGGAGTCAAAAGAATACAAATCTTTATATGGTCTGGTTATCTCAAGGCCTAATTTCTCCATGATTACTTTGGGCATGAGGTTATGTGAAGCCCCTGAATCATGCATAGCATTGTGTAAAATCTTATCATGGATATTCAAAATGACATAGAAAGGATGGACCACTCCCTCTTGGAACTTTCCTTCAATTTTTGGCCCAAATAAAAGGGCCGGCTGATCATCATTTAAGTTGACAGAGTCATTATTTTCTTCTATGTTCAATGCTTTTAACACCTGACATTTATATACATCTTGAGTGACTAACTCAGTGAGGGGGACAGAGATCTTGATTTTAGCAATTTCAATTTCCAAATTGAAAGCAAATTGATTCTTTGAAAGGCTCAAATCTATTTTGTTAGTCACTAACTTATCAGCAAAATCATCTTGTTGGTTTTTAATATGTACATCAATTAAAACTATTTTTACAGGGGTACTAGCTGAAGTGCTAGTGCTGCTTGGGTCCACACTCTATTTGTCAGTGGTTTGAGTGCTTTTCCCCTTGTTTTTACCAGAAATTTCAGTTGTTGTTTTGTTGTTTTCAGCAGCTTTTCTAACCACCTTTTCTAATCTATTTTTAGCAGCAGTTTCAGAGGTCTTTTTTTTGGGAGTTTCTTGGTTCTTTTTGCTCCTGAGGTCATATTGTTTATGGACTTCCATGATAGCATTCTCAAAGTCTTGCCTATAGTCTTCAGATTCTAAGCCTTCATTGCCATAATATGTATATGTGGCCTATTCATCCTCTATGAAGAAGGCAAAATTTTCATTGCTTACTCCCAACATGTTTATAACAGTTTCCTCTGGCTCTTCTACCATTCCCTCATCTTCACCAACATAATTTTCTTGGAATGGAGGTCTGATTTGTTGATCAGTTTCTCTTTGTCTAATCTGAGGGGGGTTTCTCCTAGAGTTCTGGTTTTGATTTTGAGGCTGGTTCCTATTTTAGGCATTTTTTTGGAAATCCAACCTCTCCATCATTCTTACCAACCTATCCATGTTCTTGGCTAGATGGTCCAATTTTGAGTCAGATGTGGATGGTGCAGTATCTTCCCTATATGTTACTTTCTTTTCAGTCCTCATCCTAGCTCTCTTCTCAATCAGATTTGCTTCCACACTAAGAGCTCCCTTCTGCATGTCTTCTAAAGTTAAGGGATCCCTTTCTCTTAGCTGATAGGCCATTTCGGGATCAAATCCTTCAGGGAATTTAGCCAAAGCTGAGCCTTGTGGAGGTTTCAAATCTGGGGTAGTGTGTTATAAACACTATTGAACCTAGTGCAATAACTTTGAACACTCTCCCTAGCGTTTCTCTTGAGGTTGTTGTAATATGAAAGTATTTGGAGAGGGTTCTTCCTCACTTCCAATTTGTTTATGAATGTTTGATGTAAAGAAGGGAGATCATTTATACTATTAGGAGTTAAAACCTTAAACCATTTCTTGGCTTCTCCTCCTAAACTTTGGGAAAATATTCTCATCTTCTATTTCCATATAATCAAAGGTATCATTCATTTTATCTACATGCTTTTGAGCAGTAGTGGATTCATTTTCGGTGAAATGGGGAATTTTGGACTGATATTCATTGGGTAAAGGAACCAGAGGTTGTGGTAAGGAGCATACCATGTTGCCATAATGGGATTTTGTGGAAGGAATGGAGTGGTTTGAATAGTGGGTATATGGATGAAAGAAGTGATTGTACTAGCAAGAGACTGTTGAGCAGATTTGGGGTGGGAGAAACCAAATTTGTGAATGAAATGAAGATCAGGGGGTGTAGATGGAGGGGTTTATCTGTTGCCAATATACTGGCCACTATGTTGTGGTGAACTAGGAGGCTCAAAGCCTGTCTGATCTATAGCATTAAGTGACTTAGTTCTTGGTAAATTACTTGGAAAATCTAAGTCAACTTGGATCTCTTGAAGATCTGAAATGCTTTCAGGGAAAGAATTAGCTCTATGAATGGGTCTGACAATAGTTGGATCCTTAGGTATAGGAGACTTCCTAAGAATTCTCTCTGGATTATCAACTATTTCAAGAGGATTTGGGTCAGGATAAGCTCTGGTATGAATTCTTCTTGAAGCCAGTATGTTAAGATTCAGACCCAAAGAGAAGATAGTTAGCAAAATATGACAATATTTAGAGGCAAACTAGTCTTTAAAAAAGAAAATTTAATCCTCAAAGTTTCCTAATCATGGGTGAGCACGATGTTTAATGGTAGTGTGGCTGCCCCAGTGGAGTCTTTTTGAAAACCAGGGGTAATCAGCAAGCCTACTAATCACCGGTGGAGTCTTTTCGTCTTTTAGGAGTTGTGGAGTTGCCAGGTGGATGATTTCAAATGTTTTAAGGTGAGTTGTTGTCCACCACCAATAATTAACTACCAATCTAAGGCTGTTGTGGGTTTTCTGAGTTCTAAAGGGTGTATAAGATCTAATTCACTCAGAAGTCCCCAGTGGGGTCGCCATTATGTTGGCAATCACGGTGGGACTCTGAGGGTTAAACAAACCTAGATCTTTCAAAATGTCCCCAGTGCAGTCGCCATTATGTTGGGGTCCTGTGATTTAGCAGATTCGCATACTAAATGACAAGGCAACATCAGAACCACTTTGGAATCCTAGGATCTAGCCCTCCTGGATTTAGAGAGGGATCTCTCTATATGTGTTTTCAAGGGATATGTCTTTAAGGCTTATGATATGATATTAGGCTAGTTATGAAGTACAAGGGGTTTTTTTGTTTTTGGTTGGGGATCATTAAGAGAGAAGGCCATGTGAAGTGAAGAAGGAAATAAGTGGAAGGATGTTTCAGCATGGGAATATAGGTCAAAAAATAGTGCTAAACCATTGGGCTATGGAGTCATAAAAGGGTTTACTTGCACAACAGATATTCAAGATTTTTTAGAGGGCAAGTCATCTATATCAAAAGATATTTTAAGTTGATTTGGTGGTATGAAACATTAAGAAGTGTGATGAAGGGAGAAAACATGTAAGAACAAAAGGGCAACCTAAGATCAGGTAAGGAATTTTAACCTAACCTGTTTTTGGCATGCACTCAAGGGAAAAAATTTAAGAAACATAAAAGGTAACCTAAGATCAGGTAAGGACTTTTAACCTAGCCTGCTTTGGCAAACTCTTAAGGGAAATCTTCAAAACAGTTGTTTAAGACTAAACAAGGGACATGGCTAACCATAAACTTCTTTGATTAGGACTCTAATTAGCATGCAATGAAAACATCATTCAAGAACAACATCTCAAGTTCTACTTGGAAAGACATGGGCTTACCAACATTCCTTGACTGGTTTTACTCTATTGAAATCATTCCCAAACACACATTTAGAAGAAAACATAAAGATAAATATTTATCAGTGAGAGATAGGGTACTTTGCAGTAAATCCTACTCTATATTTTTTGTTCTTTATAAGAGAATATGAACACAATGGAAACATAAGGAAAATAAAAATTACAGTGAGAATAACATCACCAATGATTTAGATCAGGATCCAGTGAATCTGCTTGTCTATTGATGTGCAAAACCAGTTACATACTTTGAGTCCAATAGCTTTTTTTACAGTCCAATGCTTTCTTCCAAGCCTACTATATTACAACTACTCAGCAGCTCTTACTCAATAAAAATTCAAACTATTAACAATTTCCCAACCCTTTATAATGAATTTTCTGTGAATACATATAGGTGCCAAGAGGAAGAGTGCTGTAGAAATGGCAGTAAATATCAATTAAGACAGAGTGGGAGAAGTTTTCAAATGCCCATTCTGCTTAATAATCATAACATTAACTGTTTGTACCACTTCAACTGTTTTTCCTGTCTTTGAGGCATATCTGGTAGGCTGGTAATAACTCTGAAGTGTGTTATTTGAAGATATATGTGGCTGAAGTACCCTGTTTGACCCTTATGACAAGTAAATTGTCATTTTTTGGGTTTTGTAGCCCCATGTATGCTTAATAACTGTTCTGACGGTAAAGAGGGTTTTTCAGCAGGATGGCTGTCAATTTCTTTTTGAGGTGTCTTTGGACCAAATATCTCTGAGTGTGCATTTAATATGTATTCCTTTGAGGTAAAATAGGATTGTGGGTGTCATTCGAGACTCTCTTCTGCTGATCTATCTTGTTTAGCACTTTAAACACTGATTTGCCTTTAATTTGTGCTTTAAGGCTTCTTCTGATCATCTTTCGGACTTTCCATCCTTTGTTGATTGCATTAACCTTTAATCCTTTGATTTCTTCGCTGATCTTCATTAATATTCCTTGCCTTTGAGCCTGCGGGGGTTTCCTGCTGCATTGGAGGGTTTTATGTCCATAAAACATCTGATTAAGCTTGGAAATTCGACCCCTCGGCCCCTTTGCAACTATTTCTTTGGCTATGGGAGACCTGCGGATTAATCCACCATTAAACCTGCACACGACGACAAACTAGTTATGAAATCCAGCGTTTCTTGGGTTTGACTGCAACATAGGGCTTTGGCGGAGGTTGTGGAGCAGTGAGGAGGTAAGGCGAATGCAGCGGGAAAAGGTTTCATAGGCGAAAATAGGAAAAAATCCACAAAAAATGAATTTGGCGCGAAACTGAGGAAAGTGGTTTTGGAAAACCACGAATATTTTTCATGCACGCCAAGAGTGGTAAGCGGTTTAACGCAAAATGAACGCGATATCGCCTGTTAGGCGACACGCGTCCACACAAAAACCACCATTTTCGCGTTGAAAATGTGCGATTGGTTTTATTGGTGAAATGATTGTGAAAATGGTTTGGGACCATTAGATCTTTGGGCCGAAGATCAGCAGTCGTGGATGAGTGCGAAATGTTGGAAGTTGTGCGGTGGAAACATATGGTGGGGACGATAGGTGACATCACCTATTTTGTTGCGGAGCGAAATCTCATCGGACGGGGTTAGGGATGTGGGTTGAACAGGGGCTGTCGGATGAGAGGGATCAATGGCTGAGATGTGTTTGTGCAGATGTATGAGGAGGGATGGTCGGGTGGTCGGAGGATGAGAAGGGAGTGCGGAGCCATTAGATCAATGAGATCTACGGTCGAGATCGCTCAAGGGAAGAACCCAGTGCGGAGGATGGGAATAACGAAGGAAGGGGCTAAACAAAGTTGGGGAAGGTTTTGTGGGAGAAAGGAGGACTGGGAGCAGAGAGATAAGGGGTTGGGAATTGTGAAAATTCATGAAATAACGAGGCTAGATGACCATCGGACCTCCCAGATCAACGATGGAGATCTTTTGTCGAGGAGGTTAAGGATAAGAGACGTCGATAGGATGGGTAATGGGATGAAACACCGACAGTTGTTGATCTGGGTAGATCAACGGTGCAGATTACATTGGAGGTTAAATCATTGGCGGAGGAAGGGAAAGTGTAATGAAGAAAAAAACGTGATTTTCCAATGCCGCGATGGAGTAACGAATGCGATGACTGTCGGATCTTTAAAGAAATGGATGGTTGCGATCATATCAAAAGATCGGCCATCGACGGGGTAAAGGGTCAGGGCGCCGAGAAATTAGGATCGTCGATGCACTGATGTGCGATGGAGTGATGCACCGACGGCTTTAGCACTCGGTTACGGGGCTCATGTCATATGAGAAGTGGGGAGGAAGATTTAAGCCCTCGGGGGTTCGGCCATCGGAGGAAAAAAGGGAGAGGGAACGAAAAAATGAAAACGCCAATGGCCGACAGGCTTAACGCTTTGGTCGCAGGGCACGGTCACAAGGTGGAGAAAGGGAGGGGGGCTTAAGCCAAGGGGTTTAAAGCCTTATGTTTGAAAAAGGTTGGAATAGGCCCAAAAATGGGTTTTTTGGGGGTTTTTTAGTGTTCCTATAGATGTAAAAAGGGAGTTTAAACCATTATTGTTACACCATTTTTTTGGTCATCTAACCCATTATCATTAGATGAACCCAAGTACACCATGTAAGACCAATTTTACCCTAAGTAAAATTGCTTTCACCATATAAAATAACATTTGTCCATATTTCCTAGTCATATTTAACCCAAAACAAGGAAATTGATTAAATAAATCATTATTTATTTAATTATTTCCTAGGAATAAGTTATTCAAATCATTATTTAATAATATTCCTAGTTAAATTTGATTAAATAATTTGTAAATAATTAAATAAATCATTATTTATTTAATTATATTCCCACCATCTCCCTAAAATAATAAATAAATCATTTATTTATTTATTGTTTATAAATAAAGGAATTGACCCAAGTCAAAATACCTTTTCCCTCCAGCAAATATAATAAAATATTCCTAAAGGGTGATTCTAGAATTTGATTAATAATATTTTATTCATGCACCGAGTTCTAGAACACCCCAATATTTTGTTATAAATAGAAGGTTTTTCCCCATTCATTAGTCACCTTCATTGCATTAGATCACACTGGATCTATTCTTGGTCACCATTTTCCATTTTTGCTTTGTGAGCTCCCATTGAGTTCTATGTTTGTCAGGGTTTTTCTACCACAATAAGAGAGAGGAATTTTAGATCTGAAATGCTGAGGACTTTCAAGAACCCATCCCATTAAGGAGAACCGGAAAACACCTTTCTTTTTTTCCTCTCAGGTGCCCCATTCCTTAATATAATACAAATCATTATTTTAAACACTTTGTTCTTGTCTTGTCTATTGGATGCATGGAGCCATATTATATTTTATCTGCTTAATGTCTTTTGTGCTTACATCTGAATTTGTGCAGCAAACTTAAAGATATTTTGCAGCCATAATCGATGTTAGGGCTATTTGTTATGCGTAGCTAAAGTGATCTTTTACGACGAAAGATTCATACTAACAATTGGCGACTCCACACGGGTTTTATTTTATATCTTCCTGCATATCCAGCTGTTTCATACCCTAGGGTTTCTCTTCCATTTTCTGTTTTCCCTATTTTTATGGTGTTTTTCACCCCTAAAACCCTCAAAGAGTCAAATTTTTAACTTCCGTGTGTTTCTGGCCTTATTGCGCAGGTGACAGACATCAGCCGCAGCTAAGACGAAATTTTTTTCTGAAATCTGCCACCGAGACAGCCGGATTTGCAGGTCGCACTTATCGGCCCAAAAAGTACGACCTGAGCTTGAGGACACACTTTTCTACCCCAAACCTGCGACCTAGACTGAAAACAGGTCAGATCCTGCGACCTGCACTTTTTCTGCAAATTTTTCAGCACTTTTTCTCAGTTTGTTTGAAGCTTCTGTCAGGGTTTTCCAGCCTCCGTCTCTGCCCGTTTAAACTTGTTTCTAATATGCTCACTCAACTACGATGGAAACTTGCCCCTTAGGGCTCTAGTACCCTCAAATTTTTGTGGGAGAGTCTTTGTTGTTTTAGAATTCTGAATTTTCAGAGTTTCAGCCTTAGTTTTCTCAGATTTGATACCTCCTTTTCAGGTCCCTTTAGATCAGCTCTTCTCCCTCTCAAATCACCTCATATCGTTTTGTTTGGGTTCATTTCCATAGCCACCGCCTTGTCTCTTCTATTTTTTAGCTGATCTCCTCCTTTTTAGCAGCAACCTTGCCTCTGCCTATTTGCTGTTCTCTGCACCACTTTTCAGCAGATTTCTCCTTTAGATCCCAGTCCCTCCTAACATTAGATCTATTGGCCTCCTTTTTGCGTGCTTGGCTTAGTTTTTCCCTCTTATAGACTAGTTTTGAGATACTCGCCTTCTTGGGTTAAATTGATGCATTAGTAGCTGTTAATTTTCTGTTATTTTCGTTTTATTTCTTGTAGATTTCTTTTCCGTTACACAACACACTTTTTCTTTTACTCTCAAAACATCTAGGTTTAAACAATTAAAATTAACGCACACCACACACTGACCCTAAGTGAATAAGAGCCTGGTTAACACCGCCTGGAAAAGACTTTAAAATCAATTGTCACTGCACCTCTCCGCCCTTGACCTCACTTTATTTTGTCCCTCCCCGCCCTTGTCGGTTTTTCTTCTTCCCGTCATCATTGCGCCCGCAAGGCGCTTCTCCCGGAGACTTTTTGGCCTTCACCCTCAATTTCCGCTCGGTCGACTTCCTCCTTCCTGTCATCCTCGAGTAAGTCCCCCCCTGAGTCCGCACTCCGAATCTTCTTCTAATTGTTCGGGTTCTCCCACTACTTCTGGTTCTCCCTCTTTTACCTTCATCATGTCTAGTTCAGGACCTAGCCCTAACCCCAGTTCTACCGCTGGGTCCATTTCCAGTGGAACCACTATGGGACCTACCTCGACTGCCCCATTACTCCCTTATATGGCTGGCCTCAGTATCCCCGATTTCAATTAGCTAATTAATGATCCTATTCGCCACGATGTTATTTGGCCTGCTATGCCAACCAAGCTCCCCTCCGACATTCCCAAGTTCGAAGGCCTTGCTAGTGAAGATCCCTCTAACCATATCCGATCTTTCCACATGTGGTGTTCCTCCAATTCCATCACCGATGACTCCATCCGTCTTCGTTTTTTCCAGCGTACACTTACTGGCGAAGCTTCCAAATGGTATGTTGATCAAGCCACCTCTTCCCATACCACCTTTGCAACCATTGCCCAAGCCTTTTTATCCTATTTCCAGCTCCCTCTCCGATATGATACTGGCACTGCACTCTTAACTTCTTTCCATCAATCTTCTTCGACCCACCTTTCTTCTCATGTCCAGGAATGGCGGCAAAGACGGAGCTTGTGCCACGCTTCCCCCTTTGAAGATCGAGTTTACATGGATTGGTTCCTTTGCTCTCTCTTACCTCCCATTGGCAAAGATGTCGCATCCCATTTTCCCTAAACCGAGGAAGCTGCCCTCCAAATAGCCTTGAAATATGACCTTACCTATGCCCAATCTGGTTATGTTTATACCGTCCTTCCTGACCTTCCCAAGATTGGTGGCCCTAATGCCTCGGGGGCATCTCACTCTGCCGATGGTATCATTGGAGCCCTGTCACATACCTCTACCCAACCTCTTCCGGGCCATGCTTTCCCTCCAGGGGCCAGCCTCTCCGGAACTTTTTCCCCTCTAGGTAGCATGTATTCAGGATACGGCATGCCTCCTCCTTTTGCCCACCCTCCTGCTTACCTCACTGCTACCCACCCTACCCCTTATCCGTATCCACAGCCTGGTGTCCCAGCACCTCTAGCATTTGGACCTCCCACTCCCTTGCCTTTTCCACCCATGCAACTGCACTTACTACCCCCTCCAGGGCAAGTCTTTGCAGAGCAAGGGGAACCTAATTTTCTTCCTTCTCAAAGAAAGAGGAAAGGCAATCAATCTGCCCCTAGTAATCGTGGACCCAATCCTTCAAGTATTGATCCTCACACTGCTAACCAGCCCCACGGTTGTCATCCCAAGCCGAATAGGCCACTTCGCACCAATAAGCCCTGTTCATGTTGCGGTGTTTATGGTCATTACACTCATGATTGTCCCTCATTACCACAAATGCGGCAGATGTGGGATTCTCAGGCCACCGTGCGGGGAAAAAATTCCTCCCCTACTGTCCCTCCCACCCCAGCTACTTCTCAACCCGCTGGGTTTACCGATCCTTTCCCTCAACAAGGATTTGTGGCCACTCAACCCCCTCATGTCCTGGTAACCACTCAACCTTCCCCTTCTGGTTCCTCTGATTACTAGATTCTCATGATGGCCTCTAACCCACCTCTCACCGTTGACCTCAACCTTCAAACTCGGTCATGTCAGTATTCCACCCCTCCCATTCCATCTGTCTCCAAGTATCCATCATCAGGTCCTACAGAGCCTCTATCGACACCCAATGGTCCCTTGCAACTCCCTCCGCCCAAAGCCGAGTTTCATCCCAAGCCTCCTAAGGGACCATTACGCCGAAATGTTGCCTCTGGTCGGGCTGCCCATTCATACAGCATAGTAGATGGTCTGGCCCAATCTCCTACTGCCATTTCAACACTGGAACTCCTCCAATTGTGTCCTTCTTGAAAGAGGGCTCTACTATCTACCGTGGGCACTGTAGATCCTGCTGATGACCAATTGATTATTTTCGATGCCCGTCAGTCAGACCCTCCCCCTCTTCCTCCTTCTATTGCTTTCCAAATCCCAGTCAAAATCCGAAATGCCACTGTCACTCAGTGTATTATTGATGAGGGGGCATCCACCTTTGTGCTATCCGCTTAGGTTTGGAAAAAACTTGGATCCCCTGAGCTGGCCCCTTCCACAATCACCCTTCATGCGTGGGATGGCCATGCCTCCCAACCCACTGGCCTCTTTCGTAATTGTCCTATCACCCTTGCAGGCAAAACTGTTTGTGTCGACGTTGAATTTATCGATGCCCCCCTTGACTACAACATTATTTTGGGGCGTAGTTACACCTATGCCATGTCCGCCGTCCCATCTGCAGTCTACCGCAACATGTTCTTCCCTCATAATGGCAAGATTGTCACCATTAACCAATTGACATACCATGAACCAAAATCTCAGACCTCCTCTGAGTCCACCATCTCTACTGTCACCAATAAACCAACTGCTGATTCTTTGACCAGTGTTTCCCCTAGCGTCTATAAAGACTCCTCCTTGCTTGGAACCTTTTTAGACCTTTCTCCCGTACCCGATCCTAGCATGACGAATGTTTGCATGATGCAATATTTATGGGCTGACCTTGCACATCCCATCCTGGCTAGTAAGAAAACACACCCTCACCCAAATCCACCAACTCCTAGCCCTTCGCCCCCACTAGCCCACCTTATTCCTTCGGAATCTCCTTCCCCGAACACTACTCCTGGTTATTTCCCTGCTGGTTAGATTCCTTTTCTTGCTCCCCCTCCTGGCGCTCATTCCGTCCCTATCTTGGCTACCCTATCCCTCCCCAACTTGACCTTGGGCATACCCGTCTGGTACCTAGACCCCCCAGCCCCTACTCTGCCTGGCCAACCCAAACCTTATCTTTCTTTGACCCCGATTCAACCGTTACCCATGGCTTCTCCTGCTGCACCTGTCCCTTAGCCCCCTCATCAAGAACCACTCCCTATGGGAACCATGCCAGGTGCCACTAGCCAAGCTCGCAGGGGGGCATCCAAGGACAAAGTCACCCCGACAACTTCTGCCCATCCTTGACCTCCAAAGCATCCCATCCAGTGTGCTTTGTGCGATATTGTCGGACATGCTACCCATACTTGTCCTAAATTACCACATCTCAAAACCATGGTCAATGAGACGTTTCCCGAATCTGCTCTCCCTGAAGTCTCTGTCACCATACCCGATTCTCTTCCTAAAATTAAACACTTGTGCACCAACCACCCTTGTTATTTGTGTGATTTCCATGGACATTACACCCATCTTTGCCCCCGCCTTGACGAGTATCGTGCTTCTTTAGCCACATACCGCCAATTCGAAGCCATGCTTGCCTGCCATCCTTCTTCCCTACCACCAGACCCCATTTCTCCCCCGATTACCATTCCTCCTCCTGATACTGAAATGACCGAAACTTCAGCCACTATTCTCTACCTTTCCTCATCCCCACATCTCCTGGTACCCGACCCCTTAGTGCCTTCCGCCGCCGGTTCGCTCAATCACTCATTTGTTCACTCCGCTATAACCCCTCAGGCTGACACACATGTGAGCCTTCCCCCCCACAAATCAGGTGTCTCATATCTCTACCCCCTCCGATACTTCTCTTCCTCCCACCCTTCCCATCTTTCAGACCGATGAAGACATCATGGAAGATATGACCACACCTGATTTTCAGTGGGACGATATGCACCATCTTGCATACTTCCTACCACACCATTCCAATGACCAATATGCCCTTGAATCTAAGGACTTCATTTCTGATAAAGTTGATTGGTTCAAAAACCCCATCCCTGCACCTTACGCTTTCGAAGAAGGTAATATGGCTAATACCTCTCCTACCATTAAAATAGACATTTCTGTCAAACCCGGTATTGAAGAACATATCACCATGGGCGCCCAATGCACTCCAGAAGATATTGAAGCCTACACCAAACTCTTCAAAGAATTCCGTGATATTTTCGCTTGGTCTTACTCAGAAATGCCCGGACTCGATCCTGCCATTGTCGAACATCACATTGACACATGGCCTGATGCCATTCCGGTCCGTCAAAAGTTGAGACCCATTCATCCTTCTAGACGCGAAGCCATCAAAGCTGAAATCGATAAGCTCCGGCAGGTCGGTTTCATTTACCCCATCGAATATACCACTTGGGTGTCTAACCCAGTTCCCGTCCTCAAAAAACAAGGCACCATTCGTGTTTGCACCGAATTTCACGATCTGAACAAAGATTGTCCCAAAGACAACTTCCCCTCACCATTTATTGACCAAATCATCAATGAGTGTGTGGGGCACGAGATTCTCTCCTTTATGGATGGCTTCTCTGGATACAACCAAATTGTTATCCGTCGTGTTGATCAACTTAAAACCACGTTCATTAGTCCGTGGGGCACTTTCGCATTCTGAGTCATGCCATTTGGCCTTAAAAACGCCGGCGCTACCTTTCAACAAGCCATGTCTTATTGTTTCCATGACTTAGCCCATATTATCCTTGCCTATTTAGACGACCTTACTGCTCGTTCTAAACATCGGGCACAACACCTTCATGACCTGCGTACCATTTTTCTTCGATGCCGCAAGTATAACATTCGCCTTAACCCATTGAAATATGTCTTCTGTGTTCCCGCCGGTCGTCTCCTCGGCTTCATCGTGTCAAAATACGGGATAAATCTTGATCCTTTGAAAGTTCAAGCCATTCTTGAACTTTCTATGCCTCATACCTTATGCCAGCAACAAAGTCTCCAAGGCAAAGCCAATTTTCCTCGTCGATTTGTTCCTGACTACGCCACTACCGCACATGGTTTTCTTAGACTTCTTCGATCTCACACCCCTTTTGTCTGGGATATGTATGCTCAACGGTCTTTTGATGCCCTCAAGCATGCTCTCACATCCCCTCCCTTGATCCGTCCCCCTGACTTTGACCGAGATTTCATCCTATACATCTCCGCTTCCACCTATTTGGTTGCTGGTGTCCTTATCCAGGAGGATGATAACGGTATCGAACATGTGATCTATTATGTCAGTAGGAACCTTGCCAGTCCACCTGTGTCCTACTCACATAAAGAAAAATTAGCACTAGCTATCATGTTCTCGGTCCAAAAACTGCGTCATTATATCCTCATGCGTTCCACCAAGGTTGTGACTGATTCCAACCCCATGGCTTTACTATTGAGTTGCCGCATCCTCAATGGGAAGTACGCCCTTTGGGTCGTTATCCTCCAAGAATTAGACCTTGAATTTGTCACCCCAAAAAGTAAGAAATTTTTAGTCCTCGTTGAACTCATTTCTGATCTGCCTACTAGAACACAAGACACTCCAATTAATGATGCTCTTCCTGATGAACATTTGTTTGCCATCACCACCGACGATCCTTGGTACGGTGACATCCTTACTTACTTGCGAACCCAAAAGTTCACCCTTCATCTTGATCGAGATGCTCGATGACGCATCTGACACCAAGCCTCTCGCTACCTTCTAATCAGCGATGACCTTTATCGTCGCGGAGTAGATAGTTTCCTTCATCATTGCATCACACACGCTGAAGCCGAGCAAGTCCTCAATGCCTGTCATAGCGGCACTTGTGGTGGCCACCTCTCCGGCCTCGCCACCGCCCAAAAAATCATGCGTGCTGGGTATTTTTGGCCTTCTCTCTTCAGTGATTGCATTGAAGCAGTAAAACATTGTTACAATTGCCAAAATTTCTCCCCCAAGGCGCGAGCTCCTCTTGCTCCTCTCCATCCTGTCATCACCGCTGGTCCTTTTTGTAAATGGGCCATCGAATTTATGGAATTTCGACCTCCATCTACTAGTAACCACAAATATATCATCGTGGCAGTTGACTATTTCACTAAATGGGCCGAAGCTATGCCAACGTTTAACAATACGGCAGCCACTGCAGCCCTCTTTTTCTTTAACCATGTCATTGCTCGATTAAGAGTTCCAAAACAGTTAGTCTTGGACCATGGCTGACATTTCAAAGATTAGATTTGGCAGGAGCTATCCTCCCTATTGGGTTTCGAGCACCAATATTCATCTTCTTATTACCCCCAAGGTAATGGCCAAGTTGAAGCGATCAACAAACTTCTTAGGACCATGCTTCAACGAACGGTGAATAAGCACAAAACCAATTGGCATCTCATGCTCTTCCCTACTTTGTGGGCTTACCGTACTTCTGTTAAAACCGCCACCGGTTTCACTCCTTTCCACCTTGTCTTTGGCGAGGAGGCAGTCTTACCAATCGAGTGTGAAATCCCTTCCCTTCACTTGGCTGTTGAACTTCTACCTGATACCCCACCTCTATAACAATGACTTATCATGCTTGAGCGTGCCTTTGAAGACCGTCGTGTTGCATTGCAAACTCTTGAAGTGACCAAAAAGTGCACCAAAGCTCAGTATGACCGAAAAGTCCACCCTCGTACCTTTCACGAAGGTGACCTCGTTCTAGTATATGACTAGGCCCACGATACCCTTGGTCATGGGAAGTTCGACTCATTATGGCTAGGTCCTTACATCATTAGTAAAGACCTTGGTAAGGGGGCATATATTTTAGAGGACTTTGAAGGCCATATCCTTCCTAATCCTCGCAATGCACTCTATCTTAAGAGATATTACCCCTAACATCTTTCCTGCGAAATGCGGGTTTTCTTCTCGTCTAGATAGCCAGCATCTGTTTGTTTTTCATTTTGTTACTTCACCAGGACACCTGTTGTCCACAAAGCATTACTTCACCTCCCCTCAAAATCGGATTTTCTCACTTACTACACATGTCATTGGGGGCACCACCTTGCCTCCACACTCATTCCTGTTTGTGTCAATTTCTTTCATGAGATACCATTTTGTACTCATGTTCTTTATGATCCCCTTTGGATCATCCCTCATTCCATCATCATTATTAGTCTCTCTCTGTTCGTTACTCTACTCTTTTCCCTCGTGCCTCAGTTGGGGTTTCCTTATTGCCTCATCTATGGCGAACCTACTTCTGTCGACATCAGCTCATTTACTCCAGAAGCCAGGTATAGGGGGCAGTGTACTTTGGTTCGAGCTCTTCTCAGCCTGATCGTGGTCTTCACACTTGATGGTCCAGTGATGCAACAGCCGCTATTGGTGATTCCCGAGCGTGTGTGAGATGTCTCAACCCTCATGCGGGGGTGGCCCTGCAGGTAGCCCCCCACATGCCCGAATGAATTCTTCATTTCCGCCCTTGATGCAGCTCCTCTCATTTGATGATATCAGCCTCATCCGATTGCAGCACCTCTTCGATTTGCATATATCAATCAGATTCTGTGAGCCCTTCCCCGTGTGTAGGGGACATTTGGGTATATTTGTATCTCCTGTACTCAAATATTCTTGTATAAGTCCTGAAGGTTATTCCAGGCATCACATGTATGTGGAATTCATCATTTTTATCTAGCTCATGTTTAGGCCAGCACATGCTTCATGATTGCGTTCCGTGGTTTTCCGGGCGCCTTATTCTTTGTACTATTGTATCGGCGGGCATAGGTATGCCTCCCCCACTGCCTTTAACACTGGTACTACTTCATCACCTAGAGACTTGTTGCACCTGTAAGTCTCGTCTCCTCCGGGTCTAGTCCTTTAGCACATTAGACTACCTTACATTCCTCTCTCCCACGATGCCTAGCGATTGAGTTCTTACAACGTACTTCGGTCATACGATTTGCTCCTAACACTCGTACATTGGGGGGAAATCTATTACACCATTTTTTTGGTCATCTAACCCATTATCATTAGATGAACCCAAGTACACCATGTAAGACCAATTTTACCCTAAGTAAAATTGCTTTCACCATATAAAATAACATTTGTCCATATTTCCTAGTCATATTTAACCCAAAACCACCCCAAAACAAGGAAATTGATTAAATAAATCATTATTTATTTAATTATTTCCTAGGAATAAGTTATTCAAATCATTATTTAATAATATTCCTAGTTAAATTTGACTAAATCATTTGTAAATAATTAAATAAATCATTATTTATTTAATTATATTCCCATCATTCCCCTAAAATGATAAATAAATCATTTATTTATTTATTATTTATAAATAAAGGAATTGACTCAAGTCAAGAATCCTTTTCCCTCCAACAAATATAGTAAAATATTCCTAAAGGGTGCTTCTAGAATTCGATTAATAATATTTTATTCACGCACCGAGTTCTAGGCCGCCCCAATATTTTGTTATAAATAGGAGGCTTTTCCCCATTCATTAGTCACCTTCATTACATTAGATCACACTAGATCTATTCTTGGTCACCATTTTCCATTTTTGCTTTGTGAGCTCCCATTGAGTTCTATGTTTGTCAGGGTTTTTCTACCACAATAAGAGAGAGGAATTTTAGATCCGAAACGATGAGGACTTTCAAGAACCCATCCCATTGAGGAGAACCGGAAAACACCTTTCTTGTTTTCCTCTTAGGTGCCCCATTCTTTAATATAATACAAATCATTCTTTTAAACACTTTGTTCTTATCTTGTCTATTGGATGCATGGAGCCATATTATATTTTCTCTGCTTAATGTCTTTTGTGCTTAGATCTAAATTTGTGCAGCAAACTTAAAGATATTTTGCAGCCATAATCGATGTTAGGGCTATTTGTTATGCGTAGCTAAAGTGATCTTTTACGACGAAAGATTCATACTAACAATTATAAAGGGGTTTTAATGGTTTAAAAGGGGTAAATGAAAAGGTTAAAGGGATTTTTTAGAGAAAAATGGTTGATTTGGATATGTGAGAATGAGTGGGAAAAATGAATGAAACATGCTTAGGAAATGATGGAAAATGGCCTAAAAATAGTATCTTTTGGTATCAGCAGGACTTTTTTGAGGGATTTTTGTGGAAACAACAGTGAAGAATACTCTTAAGTCAGAAAACACCAAAAGGCTTCAAGAATGATTAATTTTCTATGACAATAATCTCTTGAAGGCTCACACAACAAATTTAGCCATCATTTGCTGCAGTAAAGTTTACTGATGGCTAAAACGGTGCATTTTTATTGGGTATAAGGATTGTTTAAAGGGTTACAAGATTTGGAACCCGAAAACAAGGACGGTTGTGTACAACCGAGATGTGGTGTTTAGAGAGGTGAAAGATATTGTTAAACATGAAGTCCTACCAAAGGAACCTGAGAAGATAGATTTTGAGCTAAAGGAGGATGAATCAGACTCTACAACAGAAGAAGACTCAGAAGAGGAAGAGCCACAAACTCCAGTTGTTAGAAGATCAGTTCGGGAAAGAAGACAACCAGAAAGGTATAGTCCATCTGATTTCTTTTCAAATTTTACTTTAACTATAACTGATGATGATCCCATAACCATTAGGGAGGCAATAGATTCATAGGATGGAAAAATCCGGAAGGAGACCATGGTTGATGAAATGGCATCCTTGCATAAAAATGAGGCATGGGATTTTGTGGAGTTGTCAGCTGGAAGGAAGCCCATCAGGAGAAAATGGGTGTTTAAGAAGAAGATGAATGTAGAAGGCAAGGTGGAGAAATAAAAAGCTTGGTTGGTAGAAAAAGGTTATTCCCAGGTGCTGGGAATTGATTTTGGTGATATTTTTTCTCCTGTTGCCAAAGTTACTTCTATTAGATTAATTTTATCTGTTGCTACTGCATTTGATTTTGAGGTAGAACAGATGGATGTGAAGACAATATTTCTTCACGAGGATCTGGAAGAGGAGATCTACATGAAACAACCCGAAGGCTTTATGGTGAAGGGGAAGAAAGAGCTAGTATGCAGGTTAAATAAGTCTCTATATGGGTTAAAACGGTCACCAAGGATGTGGTATCAGAAATTTGTTACCTATATACGGGGACTTGGATTCACCAGAAGCAAGGAGGATCACTTTGTTTATTTTAAAATAATTGGTGACTGTGTTATTTATTTGGTCTTGTATGTGGATGATATGTTGTTGATTGGAAATAACAAAGAAATTATCCAAGAGTTGAAGACCCAACTGTTCTCCAAATTCGACATGAAGGATATTGGTGCTGCAAACTATATTTTGGGCATGGAAATTAAAAGAGACTGGGCAAAGAGGAAGCTCTGATTAAACCAGAGGAAGTATGTCGAGACTATATTGCAGAGTTTCAATATGCAAGATAGTAAACCAGTGAATTTTCCGATTCCTGTAGGTGTAAATCTATCTGCTGAACAGTGTCCCAAGACACAAGAAGAAGAGGAGGATATGTCTCGTGTTCCATATGCAAGTGAAGTGGGTAGCCTAATGTATGCAATGGTCTGTAATAGACCATACATTGCACATGTAGTGGGAGTATTGAGCAGGTTTATGTCAAACCCAGGGAAGGAGCATTGGACAACAGTGAAGCGGGTTTTTAGATATTTGCGCGGCACTAGTGATTATGGCTTGTGCTACCAGGGAAGACCAGGATTGGAAAGAGTTTTGGACATTCATGGTTTTTTTTATGTAGACTGAGCTAGAGATCTGGACCAAAGAAGATCTACAAGTGGGTATGTGTTTAACCTATTTGGAGGTGCAGTCAGTTGGATGAGTAAAAGACAGTCTGTAGTGGCTCTTTCAACTACAGAGGCAGAATACATGGCAGCCACTCATGCAAGCAAGGAAGCATTTTGGTTGCAGATAATGTGTTCAAGTATGGGGTTGGTACAACAAGTTATAAGGATAGACTGTGATAGCCAAAGTGCAATTTTCTTGGCTAAGAACCCTGCTTATCATTCAAAGACAAAGCACATTGATGTTCAATATCACTTTGTGAGATATATTGTTGAAGCTAAAAGGGTGTTTCTGGTAAAGGTGGAAAATTTGAAGAATGTTTCAGATGCATTAACAAAGTCTATGAGCAGTCAGAAGTTCTCTTGGTGTAGAGAAACAATGGGTGTTGCAAAGCTGGGCTAATGACTCAGCACTCCTGTGGCCTCTTGCAGAAAGAGAAGAATAAGTGGGAGAATGTTGGGTTTGTGTTATATTCTTTCTACAACTAGTCACACGTAGGGGGGTAACAGGGTGGGCAGCGCCCCGGAAAAAAAAAATTTGGTCCTTATTTTCCGGTGGGCGGACCTGCCCATGGCTTTTTGCATGGGTTTGCACATGGTTTTGGGGCATGATGGTTTTCGACCCCTGGTGTTTTGTAGATCCGGTCAAGGGAACTACGATTATGTTCTAATCCAGGGTTAATGGATTTGGGTTTATGTATGCTTCGACATGTATATATGTGTTGTAACACTAAAAGGAATATAATGAAAAATCAAGCTGGTCTTCCCGATTTGGGATCCAGGGGAAAATATCTATGTTTATCTGTTTTATGTTTTATGCTCTTGCTATTATTTATTTTCTTTTTTAAAGATTCATTCGTAGATAATTTTTGTACAGGGTTAAAACCTACAGTTGTTTGTTATGCAACCAACTCACAAAATAGAAGAAAAGATAGATCAATGACTTAAAAATTATCCTCTTCAAGGGGAAAACCTCCTTTACATTAAATAAATGAAAAATTATTGGATGATTCAAATGAAAAAATCTCCTTTCTATATATAGGAGCACAAGGGGTCACAATATTATTAGAGACCACATAACAATAATAATGTAAGGGCACAAAAATAAAAACAGTGGGCTTCTATGGGGCATAATAATAACAATACGGGGATTACATGGGAACAAAAATAATAATAAGGTGATACACTAGTATTATAGGGACCTAACATGCCCCTCTCCTTCAAAAAAAGTGCTTTCATCAACACTTTAGTTATGGATTCTTATGTATAAAAGTCTCATCCTCCCATGTGGAATATTCAACGGGTAAGTTCTTCCACTTGATGATATGATATTAAATTGATCGATTTCATAGTTTTCTAGTTCTTGTTTCCATGAATTATTGAGGTTCCAATATGATTTTTCCTTCCTTGTCAAGTTCTGGAAATATTGTTTGAACTGGGAGCTTGTCACCTATAACCTTATGTAAGCATGAAAAATGGAAAACTGAGTGCATTTAGGAAGATGAAGGAATCTCCAATTTGTATGCCATAGTACCAATCTTTTGCAACACCTTGTGTAGAAATTATATAACTGATATGTTATATTTCTAAGATTCTCCTGATCATACACTATTTGACTTCATGCACAATACATAATCTATTCCACCATTGATCATTACTTGCGGAAATTAAATCAATTGCATGCACATAATGAAACCA
Organism: Pinus albicaulis; assembly: GCA_034641835.2. NCBI lineage: Eukaryota > Viridiplantae > Streptophyta > Pinopsida > Pinales > Pinaceae > Pinus > Pinus albicaulis. The sequence goes on from CM076578.1 coordinate 490,372,982, forward strand.
TAAATAATTCACACATATGAACACAATGTTTTAACGGGAAAGCCTGAAGCTAAAAACCCCAAATATATGTATATAATATATGTCATAGAGATCATGTAACAATCCTCATACAAAGCTTCTCACAAGCTCTCAGTACAATCCAATCGCTACACACTAATCAGGTCCGATCTAGCAAATCCATGCACCGATCTTTGCCACATGCTAGCCTACCTCTATTGCGCAATCCATACTGAAGAATGGCTCTGAATGAACTTGAATTGGTCCAGACTTTCTCACGTAATTCTCATTGGCATCTCTAATCACTGTGTGTTGCAAATCATGCAACACTATAGTCACAACTGATAGTCAACCTGCTCTTTCACCTACCTCTCCACTGGTCTCCACTGAAATCCATGCACTATAGTTAACTGATGTATTCTTCAGTTGATTAATGATTTAATATTTAGTGAATTAATTAATAATTAATTCACACCACTCTCACTAGTGTATCAATCAGTTAGACTAGATACAACTAGCTCAATTGTGTCTAACTGATTTAAACTGAACACAACTCCACCAACTACCTCAATAACTCCACCAAACTCTGTCACATGAGTTCTAACTGAAGTCTCCATGCAATAGCTCCACTTGAACCTTAGGAATAGCATAATTCCTTCTATCAGCTCCTATGCCACATCTGTGCACTTAACTGAAGTGCTCCAAGAGAATAAGCTAATGTTTATAGTCCAAATATTATTAAGAGCTAATAATATTCGACATATCTATTTTTAGACTGGGAATCTTAAAATAGATTCCGCCCAATATGTCTAAAATTAGAAGTCCGTATATTTTTCCAACTTGACCAACCATCCACAAATAGCATCCTGTAACTCATAGAATATGATCGACATGTCTAAAAATAGACTTGTGCCAAAAATAGCCTGCGGGCCCACTTAGTGAAGGCGACTCTTTTCACCAAGCTCATCATCTTGTTGCAATCTCAACACTCCCTCTCAACAAGATAGGGATTATCTACCACCCCAGTCCCACCCCTGTGGTATTCGAATTTTCTCCTGGTGAGCGCCTTCGTCAAGATATTAGCATCTTGATCCTCCATAGGAATGTATGAAAGTAACATGATCTTCTGCTACACACAATCTCCAATATGATGATACCATATGTCAATGTGTTTAGATCTATCATGAAATATTGGATTAACCGAGAGTTTGATGTAACTCTGATTATCACAATATATCACAGTAGGATCTAAGTGTGAACCGAACAACCTGACCAAGATCTTCCTCATCCATATAGCCTCGCATGCAGCCAAACTTGCTGCCATGTACTCGGCCTCCGCTGAACTAAGTGCCACGGATCTCTGCTTCCTAGTGTACCAAGAAACTGTTGTTGACCTGATACTCAAAATCCCTCCAGATGTGCTCTTTCTGTCCGTTGGGCTCCCTACCCAATCTACATCCGTGAAGCCATGTAGCTTCACCTCATCTGACTGTCTATACCATAATCCATTTCCCGATGTGCCTCTGAGATATCTCAATACATGCTTCCCCGCCTTCCAAAAGAGCTTGGTAGGCTTAACCATAGCTTGTGAAAGCTGGTTAACAACATAGCATATGTTTGGTCATGTATTGACTAGATAAATGAGTGAACCAACCAACTGTCGGTAAACAGTGGCATCCACTACCTATGCCAATGTAGCATCCTCTTTCCTCCAACCACCAGGAAGAGGAGTGTCGATAGGCTTGCAGCCTTGCATGTTGAACTTCTCCAGTATCTCCCATGCATACTTGCCTTGAGACACAAACAATCATTCACTGCACTACCAAATTTCCAATCCCAGGAAATAATGAAGGAGGCCCAAGTCCTTCATCTCAAACTCTTTTGCAAGATCAGCCTTGCATGAGAGTATCAACTGTTCATCACCCGTCAGTATCAAATCATCTACATAAAGTACAATGATCAACAACTTACCCTCCACCACAATCTGGTATAGGTTCAGATCCACCTCACTGTTGGTGAATCCAAGACCGATAAAATAACTGTCTATCCATGTGTACCAAGCACAAGGTGCTTGTTTCATCCCATACAACTCTCTTTTGAGCCTACACACATGCGACTCACTACTGAAGATCTCGAAACCTTCGGGCTTCTCTATGTACACCTCCTCCTCAGTGACTCCATTGAGGAACGCAATATTCACATCCATCTGATGAATGTGCCAACCCATCTGCGCTGAGAGAGCCAGGATGCTCCATATGGAAGAATACCTTGCGACAGGTGCAAAGGTTTCTTCATAGTCTATCCCATCAATATGTCATAAGCCCTGAGCAACCAATCTTGCCTTGTACTTCTCGATGCTCCTGTCAGCTGCTTACTTCAATTTGTAGATCCATCTCGAACCTACCACTAATTTCCCTTCCGGCCTTGGGACAATCTCCCATGCACTGTTTCTGACAATCGAATCATACTCTTCCACCATGGCATCTACCCATACAGGGTCCTCCATAGCTTACTCGAAAGAGTATGGCTCTGTCACGATACACTTTCTCATCAGGGCCATGTATCTAGTATATCGGTCAGGTGACTATCTCTGTCTGCGCTGCGATGTAGGTGCTCCTACAATCTTCTCTGCATCAATATTCAGTCGCTCAGCTTCTGTAGTGTGCTTCCACCCTATGATGGTTGGCGCTGCATGAGTGGTTTCTTCCACTCCATGAACCTCCGCTTGTGGCTGATCCACATCCTGAGGCTCATCCTTAGGAACTAATGGCTCCTCATCTACATGCAAGTTTGGCTCCCTCTCAAGCAAACACTTCATGGATTTCTCCTCATAAAATTTGATATCTCGTCGCACAATATTCTTTCGACTGTCTGGAAAATACACACGATAGTTGTGGGGTGTTTCTATGTACCCCACAAATATCCCAACCTCTGCGGTCGGATTTAGCTTCTTCCTGGCATCCTTCGTCACATGAATGTAAACAAGTGAACCAAAAATCTTCAAATGAGAAATATCAGGCTTCTTACCAGAAAATGCCTCTTCGGGTGTACTCATGCCAAGTACTCTATGAGGACAACGGTTTTGCACATAAACCGCAGTGTTGCATGCTTCCTCCCACAAGTGTATGGGAAGGCCCTGATCATGCAACATCGCCCGTGCAACACCCATGATCGTTCTGTTCTTTCGCTCTACGACCCCATTCTGCTGTTGGTTATGAGGTGCTATGAGCTCTCTTTGAATTCCTTCTGCACTGCAAAAGTCTTTGAATTCGCCAGAGATGAATTCACCACCATTATCGCTCCTAAGAGCATTCACCTACTTCCCAACTCTTTCTCAACCAGTGCTTTGAACTCACAGAAATTTGAGTATGTCTCACTCTTCTTCTTCATGAAGAAAATCCAACACTTACGAGAAAAATCATCAAAAAATATCACATAATACCTGTGCTTTGCTGTCAAAGCTACTAAGAAAGGTCCACACACGTCTATGTGAATTCTCTCAAGGATCGTCGTGGCATGACTATCCTTCTCATGAAAGGTGACTTTCACAAATTTTCCCAAATTACATCCCTTGCACTGATCTGATTGCACAAGTGTACCTTTGGGAAGCCCGGTATAAATCTGCTGCAAAATTTTCAAAGCGCCATGGTGAATATGGCCCAATCTCCTGTGCCATAGTTCGCCCTCATCTTGGCTCACCACTCCTTTTGCTTTGCCTGCCATTGTTGCGTAACCATCTACCTGCAATTGATAAAGATTCTTAACTCAAACCCCTATCCTTCGGGTTTCACCAGTTGCCTTACTGCACAGGAAAGCCTTTCCCTCGCTAAAGACAACATCATATCCCTTGTCTTCCAACATTGCCACAGAGATAATATTCTTCTTCAATCCTGGAACATGCATGACATCCTTCAAGATGAAAGGTTTTCCAAACTCCCTCTCAAAGGAAATGGTCCCGATACCAATCGCACTGTATCTACCATCATCACCATCTCGATGTGCACTCCAAGATCCTTCTCATCCAGATCAGTAAAAAAATATTTGTCTCCGGTCATATGGAAAGACACATCACTGTCAAGAAACCACACTGAACCCATCATACTTGAGACCAAGCATGCGATCAGCAAAAAATCCAATTCAAACTGTGAGGCTAAGGCCTCTCCAGCTACAGATCCAGCAGCCTACTTATTTTTCTTCTTCTGTGGACAATTAGTGTCGTAATGTCCGTGTTGGTGACAGTGAAAGCACTTCACCTTGGACATGTCCTGCTTCTTGCCTTTCACATTGGATTGAGAAGTATTTTTCTTGCCCTTCCCCTTCCTTGCTTTGGCAGCCAAAGTGCAATTTTCTTCATCTTCATTCTTCGATGAGGATCCATCCCTGGTACTCTGCCTTATCTCCTCCTGCACAAGATCCGACCAAAGTCACTCCCATCCTGACAGTTTCTTCGGACCATTGATAGAGTCCTCATAGGAATGCCAACTCTTCGAAAGCCCAAGGAGATCCAAGCTCACCAAGTCCTCTTCATCTACAGTAACCCCCACACTTCCCAGCTCATCCCTGCACTGGACAAACTTCATGAGGTACTTGGGTATACTTTCGCCTTTCTCCATTTTTATTTTCCTAAGTTTATCCTTGAGTGCCAACTTCCTCTGGTCACTCTTGCTTTGGAACAAGTCTGTCAAAGCTTTCCACATCAAGAATGGAAAAGATTTAACATGAAGGCTGGGAAATATGTGATCCTTCACACCTTCCAACAGAATCCTTCGACATTTTTCTGTCTTCTTTTTCCATGCGTCAAGTGCGGCAACATCGCTAGAAGCAGGTTTTGGAATTTCTGCATCTATGAACTCCTTCAACCCATTATCCTCCAGCACCGCCTCCATCCTGTACTTCCATGCAATATAATTCGAGTTTCCCTCAAGGGCATACTCCAATCTCAATCCATTGAAATACATCTCAACTTCGACACCAAGAAAACACCAGTGCAAATTCGAATTCCACCAACACAAAACTCAACCGCTTCAATGCTTTGCAATTGCTCCAATGATCAATATAGCTCTGATACCATGTAGAAATTATATAAATAATATGTTATATGTCTAATATTCTCCTAATCATACACTATTTGACTTCATGCACAATACAGAATCTAGTCCACCATTGATCATTACTTGCGGAAATTAAATCAATTGCATGCACACATTAAAACCATAAAAAATTCACACATATGAACACAATGTTTTAATGGCAAAGCCTAAAGCTAAAAACCCCAACTATATTTATATAATATATGTCATAGATATCATGGAACAATCCTCATACAAAGCTTCTCACAAGCTCTCAGTACAATCCAATCCCTACACACTAATCAGGTCCGATCTAGCAAATCCATGCACCAATCTCTGCCACATGCTAGCCTGCCTCTACTGCGCAATCCCTGCTGAATAATGGCTCTAAATGAACTTGAATTGGTCCAGCCTTGCTCACGAAATCCTCATTGGCTTCTCCAATCACTGTGTGTTGAAAATCATGCAACACTATAGTCACAACTGATAGTCAACCTACTCTTTCACCTACCTCTCCAATGGTCTCCACTGAAACTGTCCATGCACTATAGTTAACTGATGTATTCTTTAGTTGATTAATGATTTAATATTTAGTGAATTAATTAATAATTAATTCACACCACTCTCACTATTGTATCAATCAGTTAGACTAGATACAACTAGCTCAAGTGTGTCTAACTGAGTTAAATTGAACAGAACTCCACCAACTACCTCAATAACTCCACCAAAATCTGTCACATGAGTTCTAACTGAATTCTCCATGAAATAGCTCCACTTAACCCTCAGGAATAGCGCAATTCCTTCTGTCAACTTCTGTGCCACATCTGTGCACTTAATTGAAGTGCCCCAAGAGAATAAGTTAATGTTTATAGTCCAAATATTATTAAGAGCTAATAATATTCGACATATCTATTTTTAGACTGGCAATATAAAAATAGATTCTGCCCAATATGTCTAAAAATAGAAGTCCATCTATTTTTCAACTTGACCAACCATCCACAAATAGCATTCTACAACTCATAGAATATGATCGACATGTCTAAAAATAGACTTGCGCCAAAAATAGCCTGCGGGCCCACTTAGTGAAGACGACTCTTTTCACTAATCTCATCATCTTGTTGCAATCTCAACACCTTGTAAGGATGATAATAATTTGGTGATAATTTATTATCCTTCTTAGCTTGCTTGAGGGACATTTGTTTGTATGGTTGTAGCTGTAAAAATACCCAGTCACCTAAATAAAAACTTCTTTCGTTGCGATGTTGATCTGCATGTTGTTTCATTCGATAATGCATTAAAGTGAGGTCATACTTTAAGAGTTGTATAACTTGTTGTTTATGCTCGATGTTTTCTTCCACTTCTTGAACCTTATAATTTTGTCTTAAAGATGATGTCAAGGATGACGGATGATATCCATAAAGTGCCATAAATGGAGTCATTTTTTTTGTACTATGGAAGAAAGTGTTATACCACCATTCAGCCAAAGGTAACCAATTGACTCATTGTGCCTATTTACTAGATACAAAGCAACAAAGATATCCTTCCAAACATTTTTTCGGTATCTCAGTTTTCCTATCAGATTGAGGATGACAAGATGAGCTATGAGCTAATTGAGTACCCGGACAAGAAAATGATTCTGTCCAAAAATTTCTAGTGAAAATGGGATCTCTGTTGCTTACAATAATATTTGGGTTTCCATGTAGCTTTTGTATTGTTTCCATAAATGCAGTAGCGATTGTACTGGCTTTAAATGGATGAGATAATGCACAAAAGTGTGCATACTTGGTAAGTCTATCAACTACCACCATGATGACACTCTTTCCTTCGGAATTGGGTAAACCCGTGATAAAATCCATTAAAACCTCCTCCCAACATTGACTTGGAAGGGATAAGGATTACAACAAACCCGAGGTCTTAATTGTCTCAACTTTATTTTGTTGGCAAGCCAAACATTCTGCCACAAAATTTTGAATATCAGATTTAAGGTCATCCCAAAAAATTTCATTCTTAACTCTTTGTATGTTTTTAAAATTCGTAAGTGCCCTCATAAGGGAGAGGTGTGCAATTCAAGAAGAATTTTTTGTTTGAGTTGGGAATTATTACAAAGGTATAGGCAATCTTTGTACCATAATGAATCATTTTTCCAGCTAAATGTATCAGATGCACTCGGATCTTGCTTCAACTTTTGAATGAGTTCCCACACTTCTTCATCGTTCTTCCATTCATACCTTGTTTCGTTTATCTAATCTGGTTGGATAACATAAATGGCACAAAGAAATGCTTCCACATCCTCATCCTTTCTTGAGAGTGCATATACAACAACTTTTTGCTTCCCTTTTTTGTAGATGATTTAAAATTCATAACCCAACATCTTTGTGACCCATTTTTTCTTCTCTTCTGAAGATAATAATTGTTCTAAAAATTATTTAAGACTATCATGATCCATTTTTACCTTGAAGTGTCTTCCCATTAGGTACGGTCGCCATTGGTTAAGTGCATGTACTATTGCCAACATTTCCTTATCATAAATAGTTTTGTGTAAACAATTTCATTTGATTGGATGTCTTTCAAAAGAAATGGGTCTTCCTTCTTACATTAAAACAACACCAATTCCATTTCCTGATGCATCACATTCCACAATAAATGTTTCTATGAAGTCCAACGTAGCTAAGACCAGTGCTTGGAAAATTGCCTCTTTAAGATGTTCAAAGGACTTAGTTGCTTTTGGAGTGCAAGAAAATGCATATTTCTTTAGTAATGTTGTTGGAGGTACTGATATTATCCCATAATTCTTAAAAAAATTGCAATAATACCCTGTAAAACCGAGAAATCCTTGCTGATGCTTTATGGTTTTGGGGATTTTCCATTCCTTAATGAATTTAATTTTGTTAGTGTCTACCTTAACACCCTCATGAGACACAATATGACCCAAATATTCCATCTCCTGTACTCCAAAGAAACATTTGGAGGTTTTTTCATATAATTTTTTCTCCTCCAATAGCTTGAGCAACCTGTCAACATGTTGAACATGATCCTTCCAAGACTTCTTGTAGATTAGTATATCATCAAAAAATACTAAAATAAATTTTCTAAGGAAGGGTTTGAAAATGGAATTCATCAAACCTTGAAATGTAGAAGGTGCATTTGTAAGGCCAAAAGGCATGACAAAAAGTTCATAATGGCCCTCATGAGTTCTAAATGATGTTTTCAGAATGCCTCCAATCTTCATTCTTATTTGATGATATCCTGGATGAAGATCCAACTAGGTGAAGTAAATTGCTCCATCTAATTTATCCAATAATTCATTAATTATAGGAATGGGAAATATATATTTAATAGTGAGATTTTTGAGCTCCCTAGAATCCGAACACATGTGCCATGATCCATCCTTCTTGTGAACCAATACTAATGGATCAGAGAAATAAATTTTATTAGGTTGAATTATACTTGCCTATAGCATTTCTACAACCATACATTCAATTTCAATCTTTTGGGCATAGGGATATTTGTAAGGCCTAATGTTTGAAGGAACACTTCCTAGAATAAAATGAATAGCATGACCATGATCATGAATAGGTGGGAGGCCTTTTGGAGTCTCTAATACCTTGGAATGATTGTTCAAGCCTTTTTGGATATCTTGAGAAATAGATGATTTCAATGTTTGAACCTCTAGTGAGCATAATTGTGAAATTACACCCAATTGTTATTTCTTTAGAATATTTTTCATGCAAATAGAGTTGATTATATTTTCTGGTTTCCCTGTGATACCCCTTCATTCAAATTCCTTTCCTTCCAAAAAAAATTCAAGAAAATTTCTTGAAGATCAAATTCTATCGTTCCCAAATATTTTAACCATTGGAATCCTAATACAACTTCAAGACCACCTAGTGGAATGGAAAGAATTGGACTATTCAATACATATTAGCCCATGGATAGCTTGATATTATGACACTTTCTAGAGAAATTTATAGTTCCTCAATTTTCAACCATTACTTGACACTTTGGTGCTAGATATAGGAAGCAATTCAATTCCTTGGCTATCTTACAATGAATAAAATTATGGGTACTACCCGAATCAATCAACACTATTACCTTTTTATTCTTGATATGTCCTTTTATCTTGAGAGTTTGAGGAGTGGTAATTCCTGCCAATTCATTACAATATATGGTTGGATTTATTACTCCTTTCTCTGGGGTTGGTTCTAAGTGTATTTCATCTTCTTTTGAAGTTTCTTGTTCCTTTCCTTCATCCTCTTCACAATCTATGTAAAATAATTTGTTCTCGGCACACTTATGACTTTTAGTGTATTTTCTATCACACCTATAGAAAACCCAATTTTATCTCTTTTCTTCCAATTTTTGTGATGTCAACATTGTAGGTTGTGGAAGGCTAGGAGAAGCAACACTTCCATCTTTATGTGGGCTTGTGAGAGTTAGGCTTCCTTGTTGCCATAATTTTGCTTTAAAATTTTCTTTCCAACCTAAATTCCATCTCCAATGAATCAGGTTCCAAAACGTGAACTTCATGTTGGATGTTATCTTTTAAAGTACCTATAAAGAGATCAATCATGTGTTCCTCTGGAATATCAGTTACCATTATATTCAATTTTTGGAAGTCCTCAATGTGTTCAGCTGATTACAAAGCAATGCAAGATTTATAAATTGGATAAAGAAGGTGTTTCTCTTTGTATCCTCATATGTGCTATCATCTCCTTCGTAAAAATTGACCAAGTGACAAGTGATTTATGAGAACAAAGACATCGATACCATTCAAATTGACTGGTCTCTAAATATAAAATTGCAATGCGTACATTTTGTGTGTGTTGCACATTATGGAGATAAAAATATTGCTCCATTTGTAGTATCCACGTTACTGGATCTTTTCCATCAAACTTCCTCATATCGATCTTTGGAATGTGGTGGGTCTTAAACCCAACATTGGAGTCTCTAAAATCATCATTCATATTCTTTTTTTTCTCCTCGTGATTTTCATGGAATAACGTTTCACCATTATGAAGCCCTTCTTGTAGTAAATTTGTCAAACCTTCATTCAAACCTTCCATGTCTTCTTTTAAACCATTCATGTCATCTTTTATTTATGCTTTCAAGCCATCCATGTCATTTTGGTTTTTTGTGAGAGAGAAATTTGTTGCACTTAGTCCCGTAGATTTAATATATCATGTTGCAATTATTCCTCTTCATGCGTCATAGTAGAGCTTTCTGAGGGCTTAATGGGTGTAGAATTTTATTTTTTTTGAGACATTTTATAACCAAATACTGATATCTATGCTTCACTATGCCCCTTGAATCACTTCAAACTATTTTTTCAAAGAAGACTTTTGCATGATTTTAAAAATACATACATTTTTCTTGTTTTTTAGGAGCTCTATATTGAAACTTTTATATCTATGTGATTTTAGATCTCCAATATCTGAAATTCGGTCCTATGGTATCCCTCTAAGTATTCTTTCCAATGCCACAAGTCAAACCAAATTTTGATTCTTCAAGATAAAGTTATGTCAAATCTCCCACTATGACCTCATTATGGACTAGTTGAGTAGAGTGAAGTTGTAAGGGATTCCATGTGTCAATGTTTAATCATTCGGCTCTGAAATTGATATAGGAAAAACCAAATTCTGTGAAATTTTGGCCACGTTTTATAGAATTTAAATCGAATTCCTAAAACAAAAGTTATGATGATTTTGCCTCGGTCGCCTATTTTAGATGAAATATTGAAGCATGAAAAAACCCTAAATATAGTGAACGAAGATTTGAAATTCATACATGAGGTTCACCAATATTTCAAATCCACGTGGTTTCAATTTCAACTTTTGAAGCTTCGTATAAAAAAATTTATAGTGAAAATTCCAATATGACTTGTTTGCAGCAGCGAAACCCTAGAATCCATGTCCGGCTCTGGTACCAAATGTTATGCAAGCAACTCAAAAAATAGAATAAAATATAGATGAAAAAATTAAAAATTATCCTCTTTGAGGGGGATATCTCCTTTAAATTACATAAATGAACAAATCTGGGATGAGTTAAATGAAAAAACCTCCTTTCTATATATATGAGCTTAAGGGGTCACAATATAATCAGATCCGACATAACAATAATAATGTAAAGGCACAAAAATAACAAAAGTGGACTTCTATGGGGCACAATAATAACAATATGGGGACTACATGGGCACAACAATAACAATAAGGGGATACACTAGTATTATAGGGTCTGTTGGGACAATTATATGAATGATGTATCACCAAAAATTAAATTATCAACCAGGGAGTCGTAATCGGTAGAGCTGATGCACTATATGTGCAGATAGTAGATAAGTTCCTATATCCGTTGAGTATAGTATAGATAAGAAGCTTCCATTTTATAATTAATCTAATTTCATCACACAATTTAAATATCAAAAACTCATAAATAAAATCTCATTAAGCATGTAATCTAAAAGGTTCTTGCTTAGGTAATAAGGTTGTCCATTTACATACTCATGAAATAGAAATATGGATTCAACTATGTTTTCATGTAGCAATTGATTAAAATCAACTTACTACAATCAAGCAAAACAAACATTCCTAATTTAAGTAGTATTGAAGAAAAATTAGCATTCTAGTAGAGGAAATGTATGACAAGGGTGTTCACTAACAACACAGGTAGGTGAATGGTGAGATATTTGTTCTTAACTCTTCCTGCTCTCCAAATTAGAAATCAATACTTAAACCTACAGCCTGAGAAATTATTTTGCATAAAAATAACTGTAATCACACCAAATGTTTTGGAGTTAAACTATAAAACCAAATTAAATTTACAATAGCTATAATAAAAAATTACAGAACTAAAGAATCTATTAACACATCGAATTCATCATTTGCTTCTTATATTATTGATTTCAAAAGGAAATATTACAGAATCAAATCTTCAGCGTAACTATAAAGTTAAAACTTTTTGTCTCCTTACTAACTTATGTCTCTGTAAATATTCTTCACTTTTATTCTTCCCTTAATACCTATCATCTACGAACCTTCTCCTATAGAATAGTTGTCTTTACATTCAATGTTAAAAGATGTGATAAAATCGTTACAAAAATATTATAGTTCGCTCTCCTTTACATATTTGGCTTCATCCTCATGACACATAGTGCATAAGTGATGAACATATCTCTATTTACCATAAAAAGGTAAGGATTTTACCATCAGTTCCCTTGGTCTCATCGAAGGCATCTCACTCGAACCGTTGAAGCTGAAGAGTTACATTTGGTACTGGAATAATACAGTCAGTGAAAAAACGCAGGTACCAGATGAACAAAGGTACGAGATGCACATAGGTACTGGACGAGCATAGGTACCAAATGACTGCGGGTATTGGACGAGCACAAGTACCAGATAACCACAGGTATCGAATGAGAAATAAGACGACTGCTATATAAGAAGGAATGTGGGTGCCAAAATCAAACATGTGTTGTTATGCAGGTACCAGAATCACACATTTGTTGGAACGAACACAGGTGCTGATGTTGGTGTCAGATGGGCACACAAATATGGTGAACACAGGTACATGGCATACAAAAACATGACAATTGGTAAAAAAATACGTGGGTACTAGACGAGGACATGAGTATTAGATCTATAACATTGGTACCAGATAAGTAGGAGCACAAGTACCAGATCACTACACTGGTACCAGATGAGTAGGAGCATGAGTCTAGACATCTATGTGAGCCAATCCAAATAATCAGAGAGGATAAAGAATCACTTATTTAATTCCTACTAACAAGAAATCATAAAAAAAATGCTTTAAAATATAAATTACCTCATATATAAACAAAGATGCAAAAAGTCATGTTTTTGAAGAAGGTAAACAAGTGGTGAGTAGGTTTCGAGGTAAATTTGTTCAAAAATAGAGGACAATATAGGGTATCAAAGGAATCAAAATGGAGACCTAAAAGGGACCTAACATTGTTTACATATGCGAAAGGTCCCAACCTTTAGGGCAAGCCGAGTTGAAGCATTATGAGGCTGACATGTGAATTTGGAGGGAAAAGCATAAATTCAAGTCGCTAATAAATGCCTTGGAGATTGGTTGCAAAAATAAAATTTTCACATCACATAATAATGAGAGGAGAGCCAGAATAATAATTTATTTTATCCAAATTAAATTCTCTTTTGGGGAAAGAAGTATTTTCCTTGGGGAAATTGGGTTTCCCTTGAGGAATTCATCCCATAGATACCCCAAATTTCAACACCCCCTCTCAGCTAGGGAGGAATTTTTGGTTGCACCACATGTCTCATATCAGATGTTCATGGCTTGTCATAAGAGAATATCATATCATCTCATATAAGGAGAATAATACATAATCAATGGTAGGGGAGATATATTTACCACAACCAAGTCCATGGTAATCATAAATGACCTTGGTAAAGATTACACACACCATACTGGTCTCCTAGTCAAGCTCCATAACGTCATATCAGATGAACAATGATGACTCGATCCACACAACAATAAGGTAGATCCATATACCACAACCAAGTCCATGCCAGTCATAAATGACCTAGGTAGAGATCAAACACACCCTATGCCCACTAATTGACCCTCTCCCAAATTGATCCTCAATGATCAAGTGGTAGAACACCTACATCCAATAGTTAGGGAGATCAATTTACCATAACCAAGTCCATGGTAGGCATGTATTCCATTAGGTAAAGATCACACATGCCTAAGTCTCCTCAGCCACTAGCCAGATGGGTGGGAATCCTGACAAGCTTAACCAACTTAGCATGGCCATTGGTCAATAAAGACACAAAGGTGACTTGTGGGTAGGATGCATACTCAGACATGCGCTCAACCAAGTCCATGGCTTCAAGGAGTACCCTCACACCCAAGAGCGAAAGCACAATCCCCTTCACCAAGTCCATGGCCAGTCATAAAGATGGAGGAATGATTATGCTCAGTGTTCTCGATCAACAATGTTCCCTCTTATGGAGGGAGAGCCTTACTGCACATTCCCATTCACCAAGTCCATGGGTAGTCATAAAAATTGGGGAATGCATATGCTATATAATGGATACATTCTATTGCACTCCAATATGCTCTCTGAAGAATGTCTATAACCAACTCATCTGTTGAAACTCCACTACTTTTGTTCTGCAACAAGTCACTGTAGGAGCCTCACTACTCCCTCTGTGATAGAGCCTCATCGCTCCCTGTATTTTAGAGCCTTAGCGCTCTATCTATTTTGGAGCCTCAATGCTCCATTAAAATCCATAATGCCTGCAATATGATCAACTGCTGCAAGACAAAGTGCAATGGAATTATACTACCTGCTTATCCAAGAAATCAAAGCAAGACCCATATTGAAGCAACACCTTAATGTGTTCTTCCTGTTGACAACACTCTTGTTTCACTTGACATAGGTACACTAATGTCTCAATTCATGTAGGTAATCTAATAATATATTTTCAGTATTCCAGTATGCATTACCAGGCTCTATCTGACTCAGGGAACACATTGCAAATAAAGGATCCATATGGTAGCTTGATCATTGTGGAATCCATCAAAACTAAATCTAAAGGGGAGTCTCTCAACTACTTCAGTGTAATCCATCATGCCAAGTCTCTAATAGTATACTTACCTTGGAAAGGGAGTCCTCATCATCTCTCTATTACACTTCTAGTTTCAAGAAGTGGATAACCTTAGGCTTAAAGGTCAACTCCTTCTAGCACTGAACACAGAGATGATATGATCTTGTCATAAATAAATTGTTAGCATATATGAAACTAAAAGATATACCTTCCACCCTGAAGAGAGGTTGGAGTCGCATCAAATGTCCATGAATCCAAACATGCCAAGTCCATGGGACACTAGAGAAATTTTTAGGTCTAAAATGGGCCTCCTAAGAAATATTATAAAATAATAGCGGACAACAATAAAATTAGATTAGATTATGTCATCAAGTTTTGGAGGGAAAAATAAAAAGACTACTTTTTCAAGTCATATTTTCAACTTATCTCCCTACGATTTTATTGAAATTTCTAGTGGGAGCACACATTGGATGAAAAATTTAATTTTGCATCCAAGGAGTACCCATGTTGCATACTTTCGATGCACCCTACTACATGGAAAATGTGAAATACATGAAAAAATATGATTACAATCACATTTTTCATGTATTTCACATTTTTCATGTAGTGGGGTCCATCAAATGTATGCAACATGGGTATTTCTTGGATGTAAAATTAAAATTTTCATCCAACGAGTGCTCTCGATTGAAACTCCAATAAAATTGTAGGGAGATAAGTTGAAAATACGATCTGATAAGTAGTTTTGTTTTTGTTTTTTTTTTTTTTTTTTTACCTTTTTACTCCAGATATGGTGAATCATCCCCCATGGTTTACATCATCATATTGAATCCTATTTGTTCATATAAAGTTTATTTTGTTGTACTTTTTTGTTTTGAGGCTCATTTTAGACCTCAAAATTTCTCTAATGCTTGCTAGAGTATAGATAAGACTTTCTTCAGTCTGTAACCATTAACCTCTTTCTCACGTGCCTCAAAGCTCTAAGGTATCTCCAAGTATGCTTCTCCCTTAAGTACATCATGGAGGAAGCCAACTTCACATAAATATGATAATAGTTCATCTGAAAACTAGAGCTAGGATCTCAACATAATACTCTCTCTGAGAAAGCATGTCATTGTTGAATTCTATGCCATTGCAACATCTTTTTCATATAGAATGGTCCTTGCATGAAGGACATATTTCTCTCAACATCTCATCTCATTTTTGCATTCAATTTAATATTTTACTCCCTCTGAATAGAAAGCCTCTTCAATCATAAGTATCAACCTGGGATACTGTAATCCTTCCTTCAATATCTGATCTCTTGTCCATTTTCAAGTGCCGCTCTAGTCATGGGATGGATATGCATTATCCTTAATCTCTATTTTTAGGAAGAGGTCCTTACATCCATCTAATGATGAAGCACTATTATCTTTCTTATCTAGATATGAGAGTAGCTCCTTCATTTTCTTGCACTAGCTCCCTCTTGGAGCAAACTCTTCCAAAACTACTACTCATCTTGATGGCACTCAAGATGAATCTAATTTCCTTGATCACATTCTTATTCAAGAAATCAAGGAAAGAAGAATTTTTTTAGTCAATTACTCATGTAGGAAGAATACAAAAAAAAATCAAAACAAGTACAATTTCACAAAGAAATAACATAAGTCTTGAAAATACTTATCTTTAATGAGGACAAGAAGCTATCAACTCCTTCTTGTTCCTTCCTCCATGGTTCACCACTGACCATCAACCATATGTCAGCATCACTTGTATTCTCATTCCATATCCTTCCAAGTCTAGCTATAAATGTGCAAGATGACCACTGGATCAGCATCATACCATCTCATATTCAAAGACTAGCCCATCTAGGGTTATTATGAATCTGTCATGGGTACTTAAAAAACTTAATGGTTTCTCACCGATCATAAAGGAGTTTTGAATCACACTAGGGTTACAATGCTATATAACCTATGAATTTTCAATATCGAAGGCCACTCCTAGGATTTTCTCTCAAACCATACCCTTTATTTGTAAGAACAAGGACTCCCTAGGGTTTCCTCCAAAACCTAGCATTATTTTAGGTCTCTGAAATATTCATCTCTTTCACTTTTCTTTATCATGAAATCCATATTAGGTGTCTACATGGGTTGATCTCAATGAATTTTCTTCATCCTAACTATAGGTTTTAACCCTGTACATAAATTACTTGCAAACAAATTCTTAAAAGCATAAAATAAAAAATGGAGAGAACATAAACATAAAACACATATACACAGATTTTACCCAGGATCCCAAAAACAAGACTACCATAGTGATTTTTCATTATATTCCTTTTAATGTTACAATACATATATATACATGTCGAAGCATTCATAAACCCCAATCCATTAACCTTGGATCATAACATAACCGTATTTCCCTTGACCAGATCTACAAAATACCATGGATAGAAAACCATCACTCCCAAAACCATGTGAAAAACCCATGCACAAAACCATAGGTAGGTCCACCCACCTATTATAGGGTCCAAAAAAATTTCTGGGAAGTTGCCTTGAACCCCATGTAGGGGGGATGTCACCCGCTACAAACCACTCGACACAGGGGGTTGCGCCCCCCTATGACCCCCCTGTTATGCCCAATGCAACGAATAGGGGGAGTTGTCGCCCCGCCTGTTACCCCCCTATGCGTGTGAATAGTCGTGGAAAGAATATAACACACACCCAACACCAACTCTAATACCATGTTAATTTTTGGGCTAAGATTGTTCTCTACTATAGATAATCACATTTTTTTGTTTCTTTTCAACAATTTACACATTACAATCACCTCATATCGTTGTAAGAAATTATATAGAGAGAAAAATAACATAAAAAATGTAGTGGAATATTAAGGAACATTAGAGGAAAATAATACACAATAAAGACACCATGATTTTAGTTGGAGACTAGGGAAAAGCCCCACAAGGGGGAAAACCCATAATCAATTCTTATTTTATTAGTAAATCAATGCTCAAATGAGATACAAATAAATCTATAATGAGACACGAGTATTTCAACAATAAAAGCAATAGGCCTCCTAGGGAAAACCCTGTATCATACAAGATCCTTATGGGATGGCAGAAAACAAGTCAATAAAGGATTCTTCCATACGACTTCAGACAAGGTTGCCTCCATATCACTGTAGGTAGCATATATCTCTATCATGATCATATCACTATCATCATTGCCATATATCTCTGTCACAAGACATTTCATACATCACCGTCATAGGGGAACAATTAGGATGAATAATATTTTCCATATGTCACTATTACACGAAACATGCAATACTACTATACATCCATTCATATTTATAACAAGACAAAATATCATTATCATACATAATTGTCAAGAGTCACTATCCTATATCATTTCAAAACTTCATCATCATAAGAGCATGCGATGTTTCTCTAAAACCATTTCCCAATCATCACTGTCATGCGGGAAATGTCATACATATCAAGGACCTACCATACATTTCAGTTATAAAGACACTTCCATATATCAATATCACTATAATACATGACTTCCATAACATTGCTACACATGACTTCCACACTTCACTACTATACATGGTTGTTATATGACTGCCATATCATTTCCATACATTGATACCAAACTCATAATTTCATGGAACATATATGGTTACTCGGGTAGTTAATAAAAAACCTTATTAAGGTCACACAAATTATACCATGGATGCAGAAGGTTAGGGCCACTAAGGCCACACTAAGAGATGAAAAAGAGAGACCATAAATACAATCCATTTGATAGAGAAAGGAAACATATTAGGTTTAGAAGGATGCATAAAATACACATAGAAAGGCTAGAGAGGTTAGACCTACCTTACCATAGAGAGACCATCATGCGAGTTTCCATAGAATTCCAAATGAGTTGCCACATAATAGATGAATTAGGATGCATATAGCCACAAACATAGGCCACATTAGCATCCATTTGTTCCACAAAATAGGTTGTAGAGATGTCGAGGTTAGGCCACTATAGATGCCTCCTTTACACCACATATAGATGGCGAGACTAGGCCTCAGAGAATTCCCAAATTAGGTCACAGAGGATGCAGATATTAGGCCGCAGAGGATGCCCTGATTAGGCCATAAAAAAATTCCAGATTAGACTGCATAGAATGTCCATATTACGTCGCAAAGGATGCCCAGATTAGGCCAAAGAGAATTCCAAGGCTAGGCCACAGGTTATGCCACATAAGGTGCCAAGATGGGCTGCAAAAGTGCCACGAATTAGGCCGCAGAAGTATGCCAAGATAGGCTACAGAAGTGCCGTCGTTTAGGCCATATAAGTATACCAAGATAGGTTGCAGAATTATGCTAAACAGATTCCTGAAATTGAATTCCAAAATGAAGAAGGATAGGTGGAAATTTATAGTTGTTTCCATATGTGAAAGGTCATAACCTTTGGGGCAAGCTGAATTGAAACATTATATCTTCGACATGTGAATTTGAAGGGAAAAAAATAAATTCAAACTGCTAATAAATGCCTTGGAGATTGCTTGCCCAAATAAATTTGTCGCATCACATAATAATGAGAGGAGTGCCAAAATAATAATTTCTTTAATCCAAATTAAATTCTCATTTAGGGAAATATGGATTTTCCTTGGGGTAATGGTGTTTATCTTATGGAAATTCATCCCATAGCTACCCTATATTTCAACATATATTGGTACATGACTCTTAGTTTTGTTGATTACAATCCACTATGCCATCACATCTATGGGCGCGCTCTAATGAATTGAGGTTTATCCATATAATTCAAGATTATTTCAACCTATCTATTGACATGTTGGATGTGGAGCTATCAAGGGATCCTTTGTTCATTTATGGAATGAAATACCTAGCTTGTAGTTATTACATGTAAGGTGAAATTGGAATGGTGGATTTCAAGGTTTCAATCCATGGATTAGTGCAAAGGATACTCTATCTAATGATGTGCCCTACACTCTAGGCCATGATATGTTCTCCTTCGAGAAGATGGGCATCACTCCATTGTTCAGAATATGATGGATATGGAAGTGGCATAATAGTTTTTGTTCTTTGAATATGATAGGATAACTTTGTCAATTGGTAAGATACACTTCTTATTCTTGGTAAATTTGTATTGTTTCTCTTCTTCCTTTCTATACACCTATGTTCTTCTTGCGATGTGGATTCTATCAAGATTGGTTGGAATTATTGATTAGGTGTGGTAGTTTTTTTGGTTGTCTCTACTCAAATTGGTGGAACTAGTTGGACATATTGGTGTAGATTAGAATTTTTAGAAACAAAAGGGAAGAAATCCCCTCAAGGAGTTTTCAAGGTGTTAAATTGTGCAATCAAGTTGTGCAAGGAAGGGTGGAAATTTTCTTGTCTCTAGATTTGGGTAGAATGACATTGTGAAAGTATTTTGGCATTTCAATATTGGGTGGTTGTTAGACGTGAAGAAATAGGAGTGGATATCGTCTTTCTTAGGCCCCTACAAGGACTTGAATTGTTGGTCATCACCAAAAATATGGGTAGAGAAGGTTGGAGTGGGGCCTAGTGTCTCAATTTATCTAGGTTTTCAATCATGTCATGCAAACTTGGAGATGAGCAGATCATGCATCTGGAGAACTAGATTCAACAACTCCAAGAGGGTATCACTGCCTTGCAATTAAAACATAATCATCTTGTTTATAATGTGACCTCCAACATGGAAATGTTGTAGATCATAGAACATTAATGTCAAACCGAGTATGGATCGATAAAATCCTCATTGAATAACATTTCACTTACTAAGCCAAACTTCATTACGGAGCCTTCTTCTTCTAGAAACACTGTAAACAACATGAAGATCAATTTTCCTTATCTCAATGCACCTATTCAATCACAATCCAAAGATTCCTAGGAGTGGATATCGTCTTTCTTGGGCCCCTACAAGGACTTGAATTGTTGGTCATCACCAAAAATATGGGTAGAGAAGGTTGGAGTGGGGCCTAGTGTCTCAATTTATCTAGGTTTTCAATCATTTCATGCAAACTTGGAGATGAGCAGATCATGCATCTGGAGAACTAGATTCAACAACTCCAAGAGGGTATCATCAAATCTATACCACCAAATATAACATGCCCAAAATGAAGAAAGCCTATTTTTTTGTTATGATGGCAATTGGAGAAGCATCTTATGCATAAATTATCCTTGGAATTACTTCATTTTAATGTAATCACTATATATATATATCCTAAAACGTCATTTTTTATTAAATGAATAACTATATTTTATTTCATTTTTTATTAAATAAATAACTATACTTTATTACTTCATTTTAATTTTTTTTTTTATATAATATCATTTTAATATTTCATTTTTTTCTAATAAATAATCATAGTGATATAATGCATTTAATGAAAGACTATACATACATTTATTTCTTAAAATATGTTGCAAAATAAATAAATGTTATAGAGTAGCTTGTCCGTACTTCTTAGTAAAAAAATAACAAAATTATTTAATCATTATATTATATACTAAAAAAATTAGTTACTATGCTTTTTAATATAGTTGTACAATGTGTAACCTTAGACATCCTATTGAAAGTTACTTGCACTTTATATTAACATATATTCACATTATGCCTAAATTTAATATATTTAAATTAGACTAGAACAATGAAGAAATAAAAATTTCACTATTTAGTGAGAATATATGTATTACATATTTAATTGAAGCTAAATAATAAAGCACTTCAACTAGCCATCAATTTAGAAATTTTTTGTTGATGCTATTCTAAGTAAATAATTTTTAAGAAAACTATCAATAAATTAAAAATAACAAATGAATTATTGTTTGATAAACCTTCATTAAACACAATATTATTAAAATATCTCTCAAGTATATCATGAACCTTATCACTTCGACAATAATATAATTAATGAACCTCATACTAGACATTGGTGACTCATAAAGTTCTTATTAATAAAGTTACAATCTTTTTCATTTCTCCCTCTCTATCTATCTATCTTGACAAATGTCAAATGTGAACAAAACTTATCCAATGGTTCATATTTCAAAAAAATTATGTAAGTCTTGTGCTGTATGAGAAATGGAGGTGGCATCTTTTAATTATAAATATTTCACATTTGTGCTGGATGAGAAAGGACTGTTGCTTTAATTGGAGTTGCTAAATTCGATGTCCATAGCGTGGCACTTTTACTTAGGTTTACGCATCTCTTTAATAAATTATCTCCAACAGCTTATTAATAAAACCCATTTATTTTGAGTTGTATACATGAGTACAAGGGGTGCACGCCTAATGAGGTATAATGTGCCACTGTGATGGTGAATGAAATGCGTATGCCCCTAATGAGGTATAATGTGCCACTGTGATGGTGAATGAAATGCGTATGCTATTTGAGGGCCATCTGTGTTGGGATTTGTTTATGAAATTATTGTAAGGAATGATTAAAATACGAGTTCAATATGAATAATAATAATAAGAATTATACAAGAGGTTCCTGCTCAGATCAAACCTTGTGAAACCATTGCACTTGAACATTGAAATATCTCTTCCAATCTGTCAGCACTGGGGCAGACACTTAGGTGGATTTAATAGTTAAAATTGAAAGGTAATACAATTATTTTTATAAAACTAAACTTCTCACAATATCGAATAATATCACATATATTCCAACAAACCAAAGTTCCAACTTTTTCATTTATATTTTTTAAAACCCAACAATCTATATTGAATTAAAATCATCCAGACTTTATAAGAATAAAGTTCTCTGACATTGAAATAGAACTCTAAATTTTAACATAGTTTCTTGTGAAATATAACAACAAGATACTATATATTATTCAAAGTAAGCTAACTAGTTAATGAAAGTTTTTTTGGTTTTTGTGCCTCTTTTTCACTGGCGAGGCCTTTTGACGACCGGGTCCATCCCTTAATGTCGACGTTAAAAAATCCTTCTCGAGTGCTGGCGTTAACAACTCTGTCCCTAAACCTATGTTTCCTTCCATACCATTTGGATACTCCTTTGGCAGACTCCCGTTTCCAACCAGCTCATCGAAGGGTGACACGACTGCTCACCTACTCACGCAACTGCACACCCTGAATTCTCGCGTTTCTTAGTCTAAATTTCATTCGATCTGGGATCATTTTGATAGCCCCTACACCCTTAGATGGAGAAAATTGAAACCACCTATAAATTTTGGTCCAACATTCAATGTGAATTAAGCTTAAATGGCCCCTGGGAACATGAAAAAAACTACACACAAAATTCTCACAAAGAACATGCAAAAATCGTAGGGGGGATGTGAGCAACAAAGTTCAAAATAGGAAATTTCAAACCCTATGAAGATAACAAATATCAATGCAACACGAATGGAGCTTAAATTCTGTAAAGAACATGCAAAAATCATGATAGACGTTTATACCCGGGCTTCACTCATATTGTAAGTTCAAAAAAGGAAATGTTAAAACCTACACAGATTCCAAGTCTTGTTAATAAGCATAAAGTTTGTTTTTCTGTTGTTTTTTATGGTAATAAGCATAATGTTTGTTTTTCTATTGTTTTTTATGGTGCTGGTCAAAACCCATTTTTCTAAACCCTTCATCCTCCACATTACTAAAACCCAATTTGTAAAACCCGAAATACTCCACATTACTAAAAACCAATTTGTACAACCCATAATCCTCTACGTTACTAAAACCCAATTTATTCAAACTATTATATAAAGGACATGTTGTTCTGGGTTGCACACAGCTATTTGTTGTTTGTGAAGGTTAGGAGAGAATCAACACTGATTACAAAAAAACCACATGTCAACTCGTTGGTCAACTGTTGCGGAAAACCGTTGGTCAACCATTGTGGAAATTCACTTGTTAACCCTGGTGAACCATTACAAAAAATCATTGGTTAACTGTCGTGGCAACTCGATGTTTGACCATAATGGCAACTCACTAGTTCACTGCTAAGGCAGATCGTTGGTTTACCAATGTGGTAACACATTGGTTTATAGTTGGGAGTCCTTACAGTTGTGGAAACTATTTGGGTCACCATCGTGGCAACTCGTTGTGTCCCTATTACATCACATTCTGGGTTATCGTTGCAGCAACTCATTGGGTTAGAAAATGGTAAAGCAAATAAAATGGGAAACAATCATTGCCCTTTGTGTGCAAGACCCTAAAGAAAATATCATATTTTCTAGAACGGATTTAGATTGGTTTGAAGTATATGGAAACCACATGGAGATTGATTGGATTGCAAAAATCCATTTAGCTAGAATTGAATACTTTATTAGAGAAGAGGAAATGAACCCAGATGCTCCATGTTCTTTCACCATGGTAAAAATAAATGCCCAGGCTCAAGGTCTACTACTTTCTTACTATATGAAGTGTAAGTTTTTTAGAGATACATTGTTTAGATGTTGGTACTAATAATGCTCAATCATTTTTCATGGATTCATATGTATTGACTTTTCAAACATTTTTATGCATCTATGCCTTTTCAAATGGCCCCAAGGACAAAAGAGGACAAGATGAAATGAAGCAAAGATCCTCATTTGTGAAAAAGAGGGGTTTCAAATGCCATTTCATTGTAAAACTTATGGTTCAAATCCCTAAGATAGTGATAATAACATATAACATGTATGAGCATGTAGATAGCCAAGGATGGCCTTGTCATAGAAAATATGATGATTCGGGTCATGCTAGGTCCCTGAATCAACCAAATTTATCAAGGGGCATGGTTTCCTATGTAGAGAGTTGTTTCTTCTTGGAAGTGTCAGTTGACCCAGTTTGAAAAATGAATGTTAAAAAATATGTTGACATGGATGCTGCAACTCAAGATAGGGATTTATTTTTGTGTAGGAAAGATGTTTTTAACATCTATAATCGTCTAATGAATGGAAATTATTAGTTGCATAAGACGGACGAAATGAGTGTGAACCTTTGGTATAGAAAACAACTATATGATTTTTTTCTTTTATCAAAATCCCGATGGTGGAGAGATCCCTTTAATAGTTAGAATTCAGATGAGGTGGATGTTGGAGACCATGGTGAAGCTGTCGAATAATAACATAATAGCCATAAATTCAACATTCAACATGAATAAACATGGCGTGAGTGTATTAAGAATGATTGATCTAGTACAATAATTTGTTTAGTAATTATTGATAATGATTAATGAGCTGAAGTTGACTTCATATGTTTTTTTAATGTGATAGTATCAGTTGTACACACTCGTGGTGTTTGATGAGAAACAAAGTGGGGTTCTAGTTGCATTGTGTTATGAACATAGCTCACAAAATAGAAGAAAAGATAGATCAATGACTTAGAAATAAGCCTCTTCTAGGGGGAAGCCTCATTTACATTACATAAATGAAAAATTCTTGTATGATACAAATGAAAATACCTCCTTTATATATATAGGAGTCCAATGGGTCAAAATATAATCCTAGCTGACATAACAATAACAATGTAAGGGCACAACAATAACAATAGTGGGCTTCTATGGGGCACAATAATAACAAAATGGGGACTACATAGGCACAGCAATAACAATAATGGGGATACACTAACAATAACAATAAGGGTATGCAATAGTATTATAGGGACCTAACACATTGGTGGTGGCATCATGTAATATGTCACATGACATTTCACTATGGTTGGAGCACCTCATGCATAGGTGTCACCAATTTGATCATAGTTGGAAATTTAATGCCTTCGTGGTTGATGATGAATTGGATGAAATTGGTTCTTTAAGGTAACTTCAATCTTCTTATTTTAAAGTACAACTTGTATTTATTACAAAAATAACATGTTTGAAATGAATTGAATGTGGCAGGAGAATCACAAGGTGCAACGTCATCTTGTGTGTTTGGCATGTGTGTTGAGCATGGCTAAAAAATGTAAATCGATTGGAAAGTAGTCCAGAAATAGAAAAAGAGATGTTTGATTTGGGTTTAATTATGAATTATTGTTCCAGTGTTGAAGTGCAATGAAATTAATGCTTTATTCAACAAATTTGCTAATGTGGAGAAGTTCCTAGACTATTTCCACAAGAATTGGGTTACTGGTGACAAGATTTGTAAGTTGACAAACTCTTTCTTACTTTTCTATTTTTTGTTTTCATACGAATGAAATATCTTCATTAACCCAAATTTTATGCAATTATGGATGTGGGTAAAAGGTTGTCGAGATTTTCCCCATGTAAATCAAGAGGCAAACAATGTTGTGGAGTCATATCACTGTTACCTAAAGACAAAAATTCTATCTAATAGAAGAAACAATTTTTCTCGTAGGATGGATTGGTTGATATATGTTCTTCGAAAAATGTTGAACCCTGTTATCGGTATAAGGAAATTCTAAAAAAGGAAGGATTTTTGAATAATTATAGGAAAGAGAAAAAAATTTAATCATCAATGGAAAAAGCAAAAAGAATTCCAGATAGTGATTGCAGCCCTCGTGAGAAAATGTCTCATGCTTTTTGGGTGAGGGGTCAATCTAAACCTAATAAGAGATATCTTGTCACTTGTCATCGAACAAATTTCTTAACTTGTGATTGCCCATGGTCTATTCATGGAAACATATGCAAGCATGCCATAAAGGTGGGTTTGTTGTCTAGACCTGGTTCGAAAAATTCCTCCCACTACTTTGACCAAGACTGAAAAGTTGATTGCTTTGGTTTAAAAAAGGTTGGGTGACGCGAACAATCTTCATATTATGGATTATGAATTCTCATGAGGGTTAGGTTCTTTTGAGTCATCTTTGAAGAGGAAGAAGAGTTTTTTGAGCCCCAGAAAAAGAAGAAAAACACGCAAATAAAATGGAAGATTGGAAATTGACTTGAATACAACTATAGATGAAGATGAACCATTTGAGTTTGAACAACTCAACAAGTGAGGTCGCCCTCGCTCTAACAATGCATTATTTTTTCAAGTTTGTTGTGATGCATTTGTTTTCAATTTTATTTTAATATTTATTAGTGTATTACATGTATTTGATGTATTATTGTTTTTTTGAATATGTTCATGTATGTTTGATAGGTGGTGAGGATATGTTTTGTGATTTTTCTAATTTTTCTGAATTTTCATTTAAGGTCAGTAAATAAATCCATGCATTTAAACTCAGTCTTTCAATACATCGATTATTTTGAATGTTATGGAAGATAACTTTCACGAGGTTTTCCATACTTGCATACATTTGTGTCTAAACATGAATCTGCTATATGGAATAAAAACAATGGAAATGTAACAAAATTTGTAGAGGAAATGCAACGAAATTGTAACTAAACATGTAAAACACAATTTTACCAGGTTTTTATAATTTCTCAATGCTAACGGTGATATATTATTGGAAAATGATAAATATTACAAAATCAAAGATTATGTGTTTGCTGACTATGAGTTGCCGCACCAGTGGCAATGAGTGTCAACAATGGTGAGCCAATGTGTCAGCAATGATGAGCTAGTGTGTCAGCAACGGTGCCAATGTGTCAGCAATGGTGCCAATGTGTCAAGAACGGTGAGCCAATGTGTCAAGAACGGTGAGCCAATGCATTAAAAACGGTTAGACAATGTGTAAGCAACAATGAGCTAGTGTGTTAGCAATGGTGAGCTAGTGTGTCAGCAACGGTGAGGGAGTGAATATCAGCAAGAAAACAGGGGTCAATTTGAATATGAGAATGAAGGGGGGTTTTCATGAACATTTTTGTTACAATAATCACTGTTTCGTGCTTCACTAGGATGAAAATACCCTCCTGTTTCCATAAATTCATTCGAGCATTCAATTTTATTATTATTATTATTTTCCAGGGTATAGGAATTTTTATATATCCTTGTTGGCAGCCAAATCATTGGATAGCAAAATATAATATTGATCCAGTTATTCCAACATTATTCCATGGAAATAATATACTGAGAAACCCTTGTTAAGGCTATCTTTACGTTTAGGTAGTTAAATGGATCTTTATTTCATGGTTTTTTTCCTGAGGAATCCCACCTTGCTTTACATCCTTTTTGTGTAGTATTCCCCAATAATTGAATCTGGGTCACAAAATTTGGAATGGTCTAATGCCTCTTCTTGGTGATATACTCTGCTACCTATGAAAAACTGGCCAACTGTTTTTATTCTTGTATCACCTTTATAGGTACTTCATATTCTCCTCTAACCCACAAAATGCTCTCATAATTAAGTTTAAAAATTTTAAGAGCTTCCACCCAACTGGCCTGATTTCTAAAGTACGATACAAAGGCTCTCAATTGGGCATCCCCTACCTCATGGTTTGGATTCCATATTTTGTCAAGAGATAGCAGAAAAATATGTTGGTACAATTTATAGAGCAAGTCTTTTTCTAGATTCATGTAGGCCCTATATTCTTCTTTGAAACCATGTTTTTTTTCAAACTAGAAAGGATTATTTTTTATGATAACATTATTTTTAAACATCAACAATATTTCTATCAAGTACACGTTGTAATTGGTTGAAGGATCCATGCAATTAATCAGACCATCAATTATTTGTCTGAATTGTCTCTTATCATTCTCCATCTTGGTCACCTTCCTTTGCAACTCAACCACTATGTTTTTATTTTATCCTTCAACTTTGTTTATATATTCTTCCCATGTCTTGCAAAGGTCACAAATTAAGTTTTTGTGAAAATGGAAAGGTATTAGTTATCCCTTATAAGAGGTTATACACAAGACTCATTTATCCTTTGTTTCCTCATCCTTTATTTTCACAATAGTGTGTTTGGTCAGTTTAATCTTTGGTTCTCGATCCTCTGTTAGTTTCATCTCTGGTTCTTGTTCCTTTGTTTGCACAACAATTTCTTTGGTCATTTTGATCTCTGGTTCCTAATCCTATGCTAGTTTCATCTCTGGTTCATGTTCCTCTATTTGTACAACTGTTTCTTTTGTTATTTTCATCTACGATTCCTCTATTTGCACCGTTGTTCTTTTGGTCAATGTCATCTCTTGTTTCTGGTCCTCTGCTTACATAACAATGTCATCAGTTTGTTTTTTTTCCAAGGGGTATATTTCTTGGACCCCTAGAGAAGGTATATCTATGACTCTAATGGGTAGGGAATTTACAACTTGGGCCAAACAATTTAATCTATCAAAAATTTCTTTTTGTCTGAGCTCATCTATTAGGGTTTTAACTTTGATTTGTAGTTTTATGTTTTTCGTCTCGAGAATCCTATTATTCCTTAACAATGAAATATACAAAGGAAGATTTTTAGGGGTCCTTACTATTTCAATGTGCTTCTTTTTTAATTATGGTGGTGCAGTTGGGTGTTCCTCCTCATCATCTCCATACAATTCTAGTGGTGTAGTTGGTTGGTCCTCATTGTCCCCATACAATTATGGTGGTGCAGTTGGTTGGTCCTCCTAATCATCCCCATACAAAATTGAAATTGAGGAAATACCATCTGTTCCATACCATTCAGCTACTCCTTGTATGTACTCATAGTCAGAATCAGGAGAGGGAACCTTATAACCTTGTTCTTATGTGTTATAAAGGTGGCCTAATCCTTGTTCCATGAATCCTTGCTGTATGCATCCTTTCTCCATGTATCCTTATTCCAGAAATACATCTTGTGGATTCTCTTGCGCTTTCTCTTCTACTGTTTCTTTTGTAACAACAGGGAGGGTTTTAAGAACTAGAGAAAGACGACCTTGCTTTCTCCTGTTCTGCTTGGCTTTTGGAATTACTGTCGGGTGTTTATTGTATCCTCTCAATCTTCTGGTGGTAGGTTTACTCCCAAATATTTTTTCTTCATGATCATCATCTTGTTCGTATCTTTTCTGTGGGTATTTAGCAACAAAATACTTGGAAAACCTCGAAGTTTGAACATTGGACGACTCGATTTCCATGTGAAAAGGTTTAGTGGGAATATCTATAGCTAGGAAGTCATGGGGTGGAGTTGCAGCTGGGGAGTCATGGGGCGGAGTTGCAGCTGGGGGGTCATGGTGTTGATTTGCAGCTACCAGGGCATCCTTTGGCGGGGTAGCAACTTTAGCATGCAATGGCCTTCCAACTAGTTCATCCCAAGTTCTCCCTTCCATTTTTAGCGCATAAAACACCAAAAATTTAATGAGGCATTGGTGGGAGAGGATTTCTAATGGCAACTTTGATTTATGCACACATTAGGCCATATTCTCTAGGGCTTTTGCAAGAAATAAAGGCATGTTAATCAACCTACCATGACGCAAGTGGTACAAAAACCAGAGGTGCTGGTAATAAATAACAACATACCTTCCTTCACACATGAAAAAATTATGGAAAAGGAATGAAACATATTTCCAGGTTTGTGGTAATTCACTCCTGTCGAATCCTGTGTTTACCTTCTACAACTATTCACCTGCCTCAAGGAATTGTTGCAAAAAATCAGGTTGAGGTTTTCGGGGCACAAACCACTATTCTCCCGTCTGGGGTAACCTTGTCACTTCCGTAATTGATTCTTCTGTTTCATGCACCACTATCCCTGCTACCTCAGATCTACCCTCCCTATAATGCATTGAAAACTCTAGAGCTATGTTGTCAGCATACCTATGAAACCTACGAATATACTCTATCCAACCCCTATTCAAAAAATGGTTTAATGCGTGGAAATTAATCTAGCAATTCTTCGTTGCATTCTCTACGAAATCTTGGGCCTTCCATATTTACAAAGTTTAAAGTGGCTATGCATATGTTTGTTCTTTGCAATAGTTTGATTGTGGGAGAACGACACAATGGAAGAGTTTAGGTAATGAGTCCAGTAATATCACATGGCGTCATCTATTGCGGCGGAAGTACACAATTTCATATATGAGTGAATGCCATATAAGAAGATCTTGTATAATAAATCATATAGGTATAAGTAGTTTCATTATATGAATACGAGTGGAATCAAGTAGGTATTATACTAATATACGATGATCTGAGCTTGTACTCCTTGTTAGCTTGCTTATTACGGATAATACTAATACTAATCATAGAGTTCCTGCCCCGCTCTTAGAGCGTCCTGAACACCCTAAGCTTGCTTCTTTTTATGTTGAGTTTTCATATGAGAATGAAAGGGTGTGAGAGTCCACTATCAAAATCATTCTCAGTTGTTGCCGCAAAGGTTTCTGCCCATTTGGCATTGACCATTCGTTGTTGTTGTGGTCGGGAGATTTATGTTTCCATTGTACGCAGTCAGGTGTTTCCTCAACGGTTTCCTACCATTTGGCACAAACTGTTTGTTTCTGTCATGGTCAAGGGATATTTCTGTTTCATTTGTACGTTTTCAAGTGTTTCTGCAATGGTTTCTGGCTATTTGGAACCAACCATTCATTGCTGTTGTGGTTAGGGCCTTGATTTTCCATCATAATAATTTAAAGTTCGATTACGTGAAAATTTGTGGGCCCATGTACTATTACACTGAATCCTTAAATTACTTGCCTTAAAAATGATTTGTTACAGTTTATTAGCTATCCTTGAATGCATATTTTAATTTTGCATGATTATCAAGTGAGCTTCATTGATTTGTCGGTTGTTCATATTATTTTAACTGCTTGCAGGCTTAGTTGTTGTTGCTATCATGTATGTCAGAACATGCTTCAATTCAAATCACCCCACCCTTGTGGCTGTAGTTGTTGATAATGGATAAATTCACAACAATTGAATTGTTTGATTGGATATTTATACAATTATTTCCCTTAAATGAGGTTGGATCTATGGATTGCAAAATATATCGCAATTTCATTTTGCATTTAACCATGTGTAAAGGGAAAATAATGATTGATCTATAAGCTATCTTGGTCGGCTTGTAACCAGGGGTATCTCACACAATTTTTCATTGAAGGGGCTTCTTTAAGAATTCAAGCTCATTAGACTTTTATTAGAGACTTGTATAAATTTTGCATGTGCTACTCATGGATAATGAATGAATGAATGTTCCTGGAACGTGGAAATGTGAAGACGTATCGAAGGCATCATAAAGTCTCGTTCAATAACATATTTTGGAGTCCTCTATTTGATAATAAAAATATATATTTTTCTGTTCATTTTTGGGTTCTGTTTAAAGTGATCTTAACTGATAAAATAACATTTGTAAAAGGAAATAGTGATTCTCACCCCAGTCTTAATTTTCACCAACATTATTTTTCACCAACTCTTTACATTTGAAAACATAATCATATAAGATGCAATCAAAACATAGTGACCACATAAGTCGCTTAATAAAAATAGTTTTTTTGGCCAGATTTTAATATCTATATTAAAGACCCAATCCAATTTGTAATAGTTTAACCAACAGAAAGTCTGATCTGATTTGTTAGGGATAAAAATATATTTTATAAGTACAAAATAGTTTTTAATCGTCGCTTAAAATCAATTTATTGATTTCTGGAATGAATTATTTAATTCTGTTTGGAAGCCTCTCGCTAGATTTAATCTCTATATTAAAGATTCCAGTCCAATTTGTAATCGTTTTTAATCATGTTAAAGTATGATTTGATTTGCTATGTATTAAAAGATATTAAATTACCTGTATACATCATTGTATATAGCTATATGAATTATTGATTTATGTTTCATTGCTATATGCATGGATGGAATTTATTATTTACTCATACATCTCATGATATGTAAGTATGTTTTATGTATATTAAAATTAGTGCCATCGGTTTTCCTAGAAAATAATTAGAGTAAAAGTTAACAACAATAGAGCTAATGTTACAATTTATGCTCACAACTTATAGATCTTTTTTTTAGTTAGATAAAGTAAGTATTAATCACATAGAATTATACTTTATTACCAAGCAAAGAATATAGAAAAAACTGTAATGAAAATGACACAACTAAACTATAATCAAAATTAAACATAAAAAATTTATAGACATAATGTTACTGAAATATATCACAAGAAATAGGAACACCATAGTAAGACTCCCACCATAATAACCCCAATACCAATCACAAGAACAATCCATTCATTAACAAACCACATATATCGATGCTTGTCAATGATAATTGGTGGAGCACATGTTGGCTCCTCCACATATCTTGCACATCCATGTCCATCGGATGCTACTTCAATGAGTATATCATCAACAACCCTTTAGACATCTGATTGGTAAATTACGTTAAAATTTTGAAACTGTGCAACAATGTTTTTTTCTTGTTGGTAGAGGGGTTTCAAATTTTGTTTTCTAACTTAGTAAATTATAATCATTTGATTGGTTATCAATTCAGAATTTGTGTAAGTGACAATGTCACTTGCACCATAATCCTTGCTTCTCTTAGCCCATCAACAAACCTAATCCGTGCATGGCCTGGGTTTGGATGACACCAAACCTGGATGACCAATGTCCATTTTTGAACCATCTGCAAAAGAAGAAAATAATTAAATGAATAAAACAATTTAAAGAAATATTGTTAGATTGTTAAAAAAAATTGCAGTAACTCACTGTTGCAGTAGCAACAACTCACTGTTACAGTGGCAAAAACTCACTGTTACACTGACGACAACTCACTGTTACAGTGGATGCAACTCACTGTTATAGTGGCGGAAATTTATTATTACAATGGTTGCAACTCAATGTTACAGTGGCAACAACTCCCTGTTACAATGGCGGAAACTCACTATAACAGTGAGTTTCTGCCACTGTAACAGTGAGTTTCCGTTAATAGGATAATAGGATAATAATCATAGTAATAGTGAGTAATAGAACAACACCACTATTGCTTTATCAATAAACCATAGCTAAAAAAATAACCACCTCATTTTTTTCATTCTAAGCTTGATGATATTTATATTGGTAAAGTAGAATAAAGTGAAAATTTGACATTCCTTGTTTACAACAATGACTTTAAGGAAGTTTATGTTTTACAACAATGACTTTAAGGGAGTTTATCTTTAATGAAGTTTATTTTTTAAAACAATGATTTTTTTAGTATATGTGGAAAAAGAAATGAAATGTTAATTATAAAATTGAGAAACATTATTTTAAGTTGATTTTGTAAAATTACAAAAACTAGTATATATAATTTATAATTACCTATTTTTTAATATAATGAACATCTTGGTTGTCAAAAATAATTTTTTTCAACTCCACAAAAAATTCGTGTATATATATATAATGAACATCTTGGTTGTCAAAAATAATTTTTTTCAACTCCACAAAAAATTCGTGTATATATATAATGAACATCTTGGTTGTCAAAAATAATTTTTTTCAACTCCACAAAAAATTCGTGTATATATATATAATGAACATCTTGGTTGTCAAAAATAATTTTTTTCAACTCCACAAAAAATTCGTGTATATATATATATATACTCAAGTCCCCACATAATTTATTGACCTTGTGTCAAAATAATATTGTATAACCATCAATTGGATTAAAGTCCTTGGGTCGAGTGTCTCCACCATTATATAAATCCTTTATTTTACTTTTGATAAAAATATTATCATAAACTAAGGTTTAACCCTGCTTCAAAATCAGTTTCTTTCTGTTGCTCAAATGAAATTATCCCCTCAAGTTTGATTGTATTTGTAATCACTGCCCAAGTCTCAACAAAAAATGTATCCATTTTGATGCTTTCTAAAATAAGCATTTGGTTGGGATTTTTATCATTAAACATTATAATAGGAAAATATCAAATGGAAGGAGGTGTGATTCTTATATATATTCTAAATGAATTTGTTTAAATATTTATTTATATTCATTTTAATTTTAGATTCATAAAACATTTGGAGAAAAATAATTAAATTGTAAATTTTTTGGTGATTAAAAGATTACATGTTAAGATGTACATATAGTTTAATGTGTACACACATGCTCGATATTATGCAATGCACTTTGATTAAAAACACCAATATGAAATGATGCCAAATAAAATTGACTTAGTTTCCTCATCTTCACACACACACACACCCATGTTATATTTACTATCATTTTATTTTAATTTTGTGCAATATATTACCTTCAACTAACATTTAGTCTCCTAGACAACAATGACGCATGTTGCAATTTATTCAATATTAGGTTATAGATGCATCTCACTTCTCTTGATGTGATAATATAATATTATCATTCGATTATTTCCCAGGTTTTCTTAACCTAAAGGGGATATAGAATTGATGCAAAATTCAAGCGACACTTTAGCATATTTTCCATCATTTTCTTGAACAACCAATTTTTCATGAAGTGCTTATTTTTAAGTACAAGTATGAATAATCCAAATATTTAGAAATACAACTTGTGTTAATGAATTGTGTATCAAGTAAATGGATTTTCAAGTTCTAAAGCTAGAATCTATGTTAAATAGATCCTAATATTTTATGTTTTTTTTTTTTTTTTAATAATTTTTAAAGTTACCATGAACACAAAATTTCCATGGCTATATATAAAATCTATGATTGGGAATCTAGCTATATACATAGTTTGATCAAATTTATTAAACAATTTTTTTCTTAAATTAGTTATATAATATTTTTATTGATTAAAAATTTAGTAATAAAAATGAAATTCAAAATAATATGATATTAAAACTATGCAACAATGCATCCTGATAGGTTTTCCTATTATTTTAAAAACTATGTATCAATATTAAGATATACCCATCAAATTTTATATATCCGGTACATTCTCATTGTACTTATTGTCATTCATGTTTAGAAAGCATGAAAAAAATCAAATTCAAAATAATGGAAAATTAAAACTAGAGATAATCATATAATTTTGTATGTAGTTGTAATTTTATTTATTAGTTTTTATTTTTTCACTACAATATATTAGAAAGTACAAACAAATTTATGTTATAATAGTTGAAAAACAACGATGACAAACGAGTTGTTACATGGTGACCAGTGAGTTTCCGTAATGGCGACCCAACTAAGTGTCATACCATAAACTCACTCGTGATCGTTGCGGCAACTAACTGGTCACTGTCGCAGAAACTCGCTTGTCACTGTTGCGTCAACTCCATGGAACAACATCCTGGAGAAAAAATAATTCAGAATGCATATAAATTGGTAACCTTTTCCTTACATTAAAGAAAATAGTAGAAAATGCATATAATTTGTAAAAGTGACAGTAAATTTACCTTTGCAAATGGTAACCCTGTCTCGCTTGGAAGAGGAGAAATGCACTCGGAAAATTTCGGCAACTCCTGTTTCCTCTTCAATTATGTAAACAACAACTCTTGTTTCCTCTTCAATTCTGTAAACAACAACTCCTGTTTCCTATTCAATTCTGTAAACAACAACTCCTGTTTGCTCTTGAATTTTGTAAGCAACAACTCGATGGAATGAAAGCAGGGTAGGAGCTTCCTCTCGACAGAATGAAAGTAGGGAGGATTTTCCTCTCGACAGAATGAAAGAATAGGAGGATTTCCTCTTGATGGAATAAACACAACAGAGGAGTTTACTCTGAATGGAATGAACATAAGGGAGGAGTTTACTCTCGAAGGAATGAACATAGGGGAGGATTTGCCTCTTGATGGAATGAACGCAGGGGAGGAGTTTCCTCTCCACGGAATGAAAGCAGGTCGACAGAATGAAATTCCATTAAATTCAATTGAAATGAGGGGAGTTCCGACAACAAAAAATATCAAACTTGAATCAGGGCATTATGACCTGCCACGCACGAAGGATTTTTCACTGTACCAAAACATTTAAGGGCAATCAATTTTGTTAATGGGCAGATCCAAATTTCAAATTGGAGCTGACCGAAGGAGGATCCAAATTTCAAATTTCTCAGGCTTCGTATCCAGAGGGAAACCCACCCCACCATTGGTAGGTGTGAAACATACCAGTCTAAATGCGTTAAATGCACAAATTCCAAAGCATTGAATGATAATATGTTTAATTTATTAGCGAATCAAATTGAATACAAATAGATTAAATTATTTTTAGAAAAATATTAAATTATAGAAATATTACATTCAATTTTTGGTCAAAGCCAAATTAATATGGTTTGACCAAAAACCCAATGTAACATTACTAGTTGGATGAATGGATAATAAGCAATTATAGAATAAACAAATGCTACATAGTAACTAGTTCCTTTTGCTTAATATAAATATAACTAAATTAAAGTAAAAAATATATATTGAGTATTATATTATATTAGTTACTAAATGTTAATTTTTTTTATTTTTATTAATTTTGTTTAGTAATTAAAATAAATTTACCATGATCATGTTACTATTGATTTTTAAACTTTATATTTATGATAAACTATAATAACTTATAATATTAAGATAAATCTAGACTAATATTTTTAAACTTAAATTAACTTTTTAAATATAATTTAAATATATAATTTATTTATTTATTTTAATTATATTTATTTTAAAATTAAATATTAAAAATTAAAAATTAAAATTATTAATATAAATCATTCTACTTTATAATTTAGATATAATAATTATTTTGTACAGACTCTTAAGAAAGACGTTGATTAAATAATTTATTAAAAAATAAATTAAGGACTTATCTTCCCCACTTCGACGAAGATTACATTATTTGGAGTATGTTTGTGGTTTATAACAACATCAGAATGCTCGATAAATGTTTTAAGTAATATGTTCCTCCAAAAAGATTATCCGTTTCCATATCTGAAACGTATGCCATATCTATTGAAATTTAAGATGAATAGATGCCACGGGTTAGCGGATTCTTCTTTCTTTCTTTTTTTTCTGTTGATTTAAGATTTGGTTTAAGATTTCGCTTAATAGAAGAAAAAATGTTTGTCATATTATCAATTTTTTTAATATTTTAAGTCAGTGAAATTGTAGTGATTTTAGAATATTTTTCTCACTAGTTTTTAAATATAAAAATAATATATATATATATATAAAAGTGTTTTTGGTAATAATCATATTCAAATAAACAATGTTGAGGTGTTTTGAACTAATGAGTGTGTTTTATCATCACGACTAGGTGAGAGATCAGATCTGGTCATTGAGTTTAAATAGATGTAGAAATGGTCAAACTAGCCGATAAAATTGAAAGTCAAACTAGTCGTTATCCTAACGGCTAGTTTGGCCATTTCTACATCTATTTAAACTCAACGTCCAGATGTGATCTCTCACCTAGTCCTGATAATAAACCACACTGGTTGGTTTGAAACGTGTCAACATTGTTCATTTAAATGTGATTATTACCAAAAAAAAATTTAATATTTTTTTTTACAATTAATCACATAAACCAAAATTTTAAAAATACAAAAATAAAATGTTAAAAAATTTAAATTAATCTCTTATCTTCTCAAGTTTCAATAAACCAAAATTTATTAAATATTAATCACTATCATATATATTTAATTTCAATCATTAAAAATGCAACCATTAATATATTTAATTTCAATAATAATAATAATAATAAATTATGCATCATTATAACAACGAATACAATCATTAATCATTAATACATTTATTGAGTTTAACATCTACATATATATGAT
This sequence comes from Pinus albicaulis, assembly GCA_034641835.2. Taxonomy (NCBI): domain Eukaryota; kingdom Viridiplantae; phylum Streptophyta; class Pinopsida; order Pinales; family Pinaceae; genus Pinus; species Pinus albicaulis. Next base: position 490,411,091 of record CM076578.1, read on the forward strand.
TATAATATTTAATTAAATTAAATATTATAATTATATGAAAAAATGGCCAAAAGTCATCCATATTGAGTTCATTATTAGTTTTTTTTAAAATAAGATTCTCTTGTTCTCCCTTTTCATTGCCACGAAATACTTTATATATTGTTAATCATATTCTTCGAAAAATTGCCTCGGTTCATTATTGGTTTACTTGGAATCAATAAAGTTCTATTAAAAAGTTCATTTTCAATGGCCCGGAATACTTTATATTATAGTGTTAAATCATATTCTTTGAAAAGGTTCATTATTGGGGTAGTTAATTGGAATCAATAAAGTTTTATAAAAAGGTTTGATACAGGGTAATAAAGTTCTAGTTTTGAAATTTTGTAATGAGTAGTTGTATTTTTTGAAATTTTGTGATCGAAAATGAGTTTTTATATTGGTGAGTGTTTTGTGTAATTGAAGAAATGCGTATTTTTTTAATACATAACTAAAATGTTATATTTAAAATATAAATTATAAATAACATTTCAGATTTGAGTGACCAACAAGTGGTTATACAGAATACTCTTGCTTTTAATAGTACACGTGCTTTTAATTGTTGAAATTTTCAATCATCTACACTCTTGCATCTCCATTAATTTGCGTATCCATGTATTTACAACATGAGTAAGGTAGTGTTTTTGTGACCTCTGGGCATTAACCCTCCGGGCACACCAGTTACACCCATCAACCACTTCTACCTCCACCTTGTCCTCTCAAAGTCTTGCATTCACTATAGAGCACGACACTAGAATTCCAGAAGGCAATGGTAGTGGCCACTCTCTTAGCACACTGCACCAACCATATCTCAGCATGGGCTTGCCTCCTACTTAGGACATCCCTTCCACATTAGCTAAACTGATCAACAATTTGAGCGCATACATTACACCTAGGTCAACAGTTCACCTTCAGCGAAAAGACGAGGATGACTATGGTTCAATGCCAATTTTGGAAGAGGTACCAGAGAAAAATGTGGATCGATAAATGAACAAGTTTTCTAAAACCACCTAGCTATCCATGACGATCTCTTTCCTCCGTTGTCTTCTTTACTTGGTGCTTTGTACTCAGAATGTAGGAATGCTCACTCCATTCTATCTTTCTTCCTCATTCTATCTTCTCACTATTATGCACTTGGTTCCTGGTTCAAGCTATTTTTTTTGGAATTTTGGAATTTTTTTTGGTGTCTCGTATCTTTTAGGTTTCTATGATTAAGCTAAAACATTAGAGGAAATTTCAACCTAAAAGTGCCTATGAAATTTTCATGTCATAATATGTAACCAATCAAAATCATTTAAATTTAAAAAGTGACACATGTAAATATTTTGAAGGGAAAGAAAAAAAACTACTTCTAATTGTATTTTTGCTTATCTCCTTATAAGTTTACTCAAATTTCAAACGTAGACACATGTTGGATGCGAGATTAAATTCCACATCCAACGAGTACCCGTTATGTATACTTTTGAGAAGACTCACGTTGATAAAAAATGAAGATACATTTATAAAATGTGTTTACGTTTTTTTAATGTATCTTCATTTTTTATCAATGTGGGTGTTCTAAAAAATATGCATAATGGGAAGTCTTTAATTCCCCATCCAACAAGTGTTTACACTTGAAATTTGAGTAAATCTATAAGGAGATAAGCCAAAAATACAATTAAAAAAAATAGTTTTATTATTTTCCCTCCAAAATTCATAACTCTTATTTTATTATTTTTTTTTTAAGATCACTTTTAGGCTAAAATTTCCTCAAATAATTGTAGGATTTTGGCACAATTGCCACTTTAATGTACCCTATGTAAATTTCATGTGATACAAAGTTTTCTTCCTTCAAAAAAATAACAACATAATGCTATTATTTATTTCAAGTAAAATATGTATTATCAACTTTAAATAATATAAAAAAATAATAATATCGATATATATTTAAAATAATTTAATTTGTATTTAAAATATTTTAATATTTATTTTAAGTAAAATATGTTTTGTGAATTTTAAATAATATAAAAATAAAAATATTATCAACACATATTTAAAATATTTTAATATTAATTTAAAGTAAAATGTTTTATATAAGTATTAGTTAATATAAAAATTAACTTAAAATGCAAAAATATGTTATCATTGTGATGAGAGGTTAGGTTACCATTAAAAAAACAATAATGAAAATACATGTTTCGTTTTCAAAATCTGATTGTGCTTTCTTGGTTAACCTATATTACAAAATACATGTTTCGTTTTCAAAATCTCATTGTGCTTTCTTGGTTAACCTATATTACAATCCAATGTGAGGGATAGGTTATAATAAAAAAATAATAATAAATATACATATTTCATTTTCAAAATTTTATTGTGCTCCTCATATTACAACCTAATGTGAAAGAAAGGTAAAAATCTTTCATTTTCACTGTCAACCATAAATAAAATATTTCGATATCTATATGAAATAACATAATTTTATAATAAATTTAGAGAAATAAAATAATTAAAAATAAAATAAAAATATTTCAATATCCATATAAGTAACATAATTTTATAATAAATTTAGAGAGATAAAATAATTAAAAATAAAATAAAAATCTTATATTAACATGCATATAAAATTATATTAATATCTGAAACATTTTATGATGTACAATGTAGTTTATAATTAAAATATTTCACTACCCATGTTATATAAAATGTTTCAAAAATATGTTACAATTGCAAGTTTACGCTATATAAATTACATAAATTTTAAGCTATATATATTATATAATCCAAGTACCCAAAGAAATTCTTTTGAGATCAAATCTACTAATATATAAATATTTTTTCAAGTTTTACACTATAAAAATGGTTTGTCCCTCAAAATATTTGATTCCTCTCTATATTTACTAAATCTGTAATTAAAATAAATCAATACAAATATTAATAAATATTTTTTTAACATTATAAAAAAATATATAATTTTTTAAATAATTAACATGAAATTAACATATATCCACTTACATTAAAAAAAATTATTATGAAAAACTCTTATACCTTGTTAATAAGTGTGTAAGAGATATGAAATTCCTATGTGCTCAATCAAAATGAAAAAAAAAATTATACTTTTAAACTAAAAAATAAAAACAAATATAAATTCATTATTTTAGATATATAATATGCGAATAGAGATAAAATATTTTTAAATAAAAAAAATGTACTTATTTCCCTCAACAAAATATTAGATTTTCCCTAATATATAATAAATTTTGGATTTAAATTAATTACAATTTTATTAATTTAAATTTTATAAATAATTTAAAAAAATATAGAATTCCAAGCTAAGAAAAATTATCAAGAATTATGTGTTATTTAAATATGAAAAATACAAGTTTGTTTTATATTAAAACATGTAAGACGTGGAAGTGTCCAATATGGCTATTCGAAATTAATGCAACTGGCTTTACTTTTTGCGGATGATAAGGTATCTCAAAAGGAAGAAATGCAAGTAATAGATATGGCTATTCGAAATTAATGCAACTGGCTTTACTTTTTGCGGATGATAAGGTATCTCAAAAGGAAGAAATGCAAGGGTTGATATGGTGCCACCATTTATGTTCATTTCAATATACATCTCACTTTCTGGCCAGCCACGTTTCATTGCGTCTATTCACTTTGAGTAGACAGTGTATTGTTTTCTTTTCTGTATTGATTTTTGGTTGGTTCCCATTCTCCTTCACGGGCCTAGTGGGAAAAAATATTATAATTTAATTAAAAAAGTATTATAATTTAGTAGTTAAATTAATAGTAGGATATTTATTATTGGTGACTATTTATTAATGCAGGTTGACTTATCATTATTATTTAAGAAAAATCATGTCATTTAGAATTATTTGTTGGTGATCTATAAGGAGGTCATTGGGGATCCATAAGAAGACAGGAGCAAGGTTTCATTTATGCGAAATGCTTCTAGGCCTTGAGTTATTTACATGTTTCCATAAGTCCCATAAAAATGAGCTCTTACCCAAGTAGAAGTAGTTTTAGGGCAATACTCCAAACCCAATTTAAAAAAGCATATATCCAATTTTTATCCATTTTAGTTATAGATATTAAATGGAAATTATAAATATATTTTTGAATGTTTTTTTTTATCTTGAAAAGATTATTTTTAATTTATTTTTCAAATTTGTTGAAATTGATAAATAATGAAAATTTTGTAATTATATATATATATATATATAATTGTTTTACAATATAATAATAAAAATAATTAATTTTTAAGCATTTCTTTTTTAATTTATAAGATAAAGTTTGTTTTTAATAAATTTATTGTTTAAGTTTCCAAAAGTATATTTATCTTATTTAAGTTCTTTTGAGTTCAATTTAAATATTTGACAATCTAGACCAATTTTTTTTATCATAACACATTTTATAACAATACTTGCATAGTATTAACAGTAGATATTGAAGAATTCCACAGTGGAATTTGATGGCCAATTCTCCTTCCTTCTTGCATAGTATTAACGATAGATATTGAAGAATTCTACAGTGGAATTTGATGGCCAATTCTCCTTCGTTGTCTTGGGTAAGATTGGAGCTTGGATGGGGAATTGGTTGGGCCAACATGGCCAATGAACTGTATGACCAATTTTTCTTAGACGTCTTGGGTGAAGTTGGAGCTTGGAGGGGGATTTGGTTGGGCTAGAATGCCAAGTGAATTGTATGATCAATTCTCTTTGCTTGTCTTGAGTGACATTGTGACTTGGAGGGTGAATTAGTTGGGCTAGCATGCCCAGTGAGTGTAGCTGGCTCTAGGTGAGCCTTTATCCTTGTGGAGTTATGGCACCAACTCGGGGGTGACCCACTCTTGAGAGATTATGAGTAGTGTGACCTATGGTTGGAACATCAGAGGTTTGCAGCTAATTCATGTATCTTACAGAAGAGTAGGTATTTCAATCTTGTGTTTAGATGCTTAATGTGGGTATGATTTTATGTTTCCACATATGAATATCTTTTGTGGGTAATTGTGATTAATGTTGTGTATATTTCTGAGCATATATGTTGTTATATATGCTTGTAATAACTTTTTAAGCATATTACTTGATGCAAAATAAGGTAATTTGCATGGGAGCTAGGTTAGCTCTAGATAGAAAATGGATGCCTTAAATTTGTTATTTATAACCAGAGGGTTCCATTGACGAAATGAACCTAAATACTAGGGTAAAGCATTAATTGAGAGTAAAGACTGAAAGGAAGGAGTCTTCATAGAACATATAATATAAAGTGTCAAATAGTCCATTGATAAACTTAAGAAATCTATTGTAATCTATTGAAATACTTAACTAGGCTTGTATAACCTTTTAACTGAATGTGACTGATAAGAATTCCCATGGGAATAACTTGTGATTGAGCAGTTGAGTTATGCACTATTGGGATGAGAAGACTTGAAGGTTTCCTTGAATGGAGATATTATATGAGTTGTAATCAATGTCTAATATGGTTAAACTAACCATGCCCAAAACTATTTAAACAACCTACAAGATCCATTGGGTTGTCATAAATCAGTGAAATATATATGTCTGCATGAATTATTATTCAACAAATAAGAGTATTATGAGGACATTGTTCCTCAAGAATTTAGTCATAGGATTGGACTTTCTAATTGTCAAAATTATGTGAGTTTGATTTCTTAAGTTGTTTGATTGAAATGAGTGAGAGGTTTTACTCTGAAGGGGAAGAAGTGAATAAGTGGGCTATGGCCTTATTTTTACTATGGGTAGTTATTTTATTAATGACTGGAGTTCATGAATCTTTCCTTTTTTAGGCTAAGTAGGTTATGGACTCCTGAGAAGAATTTGGGAAAGCAATATGCTATTCAAAGTTATAATCATTTAGTATGAAGTAAGCTTGAAAACACTAAATAAAAGCCTGTAATTCAACAAATTTTGGGGTTATGATTTTCAGACCTAGCCCTTGGTCCTATGTGTTGAAAAGGTGGTTATGATCGAGATATAACATAGAGAAGACCTAAAGGATGGAAGACAATAAAGAGAAAATATGCTTATTATTAAGATATCCATATAATTGGAGATCTGGGCATTACTCGAAATGATGCTAGCATAAATATGGAACGTTGGTTGGAGTGCTAGTGGGATAATGTCTAGTTTTTTTCAGTCATGTTAGCAAACATTCAATATTGTAATATAAAATAATATTTTAGAAAAAACCCAAATGCTAGAGGCCTGGATGGGACAAACCTACAACATTGGATCCTAGAACCATTGTAATTTTACGTCATGGTTACGAAGGATCTGGAAAACTTGGAGTCTGGTAGTTTCCCTTTCCATTAATTACTAGGAATTCTTCCTGTCACTTGAAAGAATCTAGATGTACCTGAAAGATCTAGAATATGGTAGTTTCCATTTTTGTTAATGATTGAGAATCATTCTGATCAGTTGATAGGATTTGAATGTATCCAAAAGATATAGAATCTAGAAATTTCCCTTTTCACTAGTTGTTGAGAGTTATTTTGTCATTTGATAGAGTTGAAACCTGAAATTCTAGAAATTTTTGAAAATGAATCTTTTAGAAAAACTTGAATGCTCATGCCAGCCAGGTAGACAACATGGCAAATGACATGGGACATGATGTGGAAGTTAACATGGCTATTAATGTACTATTGGTTACATAACATGCTTATATGGAAATGTGAATAAGTTTGGATGATGTGGCATGCTAATGTGGCAATCAATGTTGCATATGCTATGGCATGTGATGTGGAATTTGGAAGCCCAAAAATAAAAAAAATTGTAAAAGTGGCATTTTTGGGTTTCTCCAAATCCATATGAATTTCAAAGATTGGATTTTTGGATGAATCTGAAAAAAATTGGTTATTTGAATGAGTGAAATATTGATTGATATGACATGGTGTGACGTTGATGTGGCATGCTAACATGGAGGAGTGACATGTCATGCTGACGTGTCACATTAATGTGGAAAAACGACATGTTTGCATGCCATGACATGCTTACATGGAGATTGGAGTATGGCAGTGGTGAGGTGGATGCTAGGTGGTAGTCACCATGGAGATGAAATGGATTTATCCAAATAGCTAATGATTTTAATATCCATAAATCCAAATCAAATCTAGCTTTATAAAAAGGATACATTTTAAGAATTCCTAGATTTGAATGTTAACTAGTGATTGAGCAATTGTCTAGATCTCAATGCATCCATAAGTTTTTTATATTTTAAATGAATCTAGAGAAGTTGGAAATCCAAAAGACAAGAGATTCAAATTTTTTATAAAAGGGAGTTTATGGAAATCCCCAGATTAGGATGTGAGTGGGGAGGATGTCGTTCGTAGCTTGTAGAGGTGGCATAATATGATGGCAACACGTGGGCATAAGAATTCCATGAATTCACTATGTATCAAATGCCTTGGGATAATGCGGTGGTGACATAAGATCACAAAGCTACCATGTGTCAGCCATGTATCAATTGTACTGTTGTTGACATGGCATAAAATAATGAAAATTTTGAGGGACAACTTTTTCTCCTACCTAAAACTTTTTTATTGGATAAATACATATAATAAATTTCAAGATTATTTTTGAGAAAAAATAATATAAACTTAAAATGTTAAAGAAAAAAAAATTCAAAATAATTTTAATGAATAATTTTATTTATATATTTACAATGCATGAAATACATTTTGATCACATCTCTAGCATAGCTTTTCATTACATAGCTTAACACTTCGACAAAGATTGACATGGAAATGTGAAGGATGATGAAAATCCATTCTAGGGTTTTATTGCAATTTATTAATGTAATGTGATTAGATGAAAAATTATTATCTATAGAATAAATATAAATCATTTCAATATTATATAATGTTAAGTTTTATGGGACTTGGTTTAATTTATAACTCTTTATGTCTCGTTTTACAAAAAACTATACACATTAATAATTAATACTTATTTTTGTTTTAAATCTCTAGTTATGTTAGGTATTTTTTTTCTTATTAACTTTATGCATTGAGTTGACATCTCGAACATTCTCACTTTCAAAAACCATTGTTTCATCTAAATATTATCATTTTAATTCCCTCTCGTCATTGTTTTAATAACCACAACAAACTAATATTTTCTTGTTTATGATTTTCACTTTATGAATCTCCATACCTTCTTCCAAAGCCCTTAATTTGGCACAGGCTAAAATTGCAACCACAAAAGTGAACTATTTGGGTAAATATTTTATCTTTTCATTTGGTAGACAATACCAAAGCCTTTTGGCATTCATGTTCTTGGCATAAGCCACAATTATAATGATTATTATGCTCCACATACAAATATTTAGTTGAAGATTTTGTAAATTTTTGTCATACTTTTACACTATGTTTACGTATATGACATACATGTTTATTAATTTGGATGATGCTATGTTTACGTATATGACATACATGTTTATTAATTTGGATGATGTGAGTATGGAGCAATGTCCCTGTTGTTTATGCAACCATGTAACAAGAATGCGTAGATAAATGAATCTATAGGGTGCTATAAAATATGAAAAATACCAAATGTCCCCTTAGCTTGCACAAATTTATAGAGACTTCTTATAATTAACGTGTTAGTAATATCTCATGTTTTGAAATCAACTTCATAGAAATGTGTATTTTCTGCGTTGGACATTTTGAAACAATGCCATCTTCTCTTTTCCTAATGGAAATGACATTACTTTGCAAAATACCATGTGTATTCCACATGTTTAAGTTACTCACAGTCTCAACAATGAAGTAAAACCACGTTAGAAAAGCTACGTTGAACTAAACAAAACATGTTGAAACCTTGATTTCCTTTTCATGTTATAAAATAGACACTCCATGCAAATCTCAAATATATACCTTCCCTAATTATAAAAGAGGCAATCATAACTATACATTGTAATAATGCAATCATTATTGTGTGGTATCCTCCATGTCAATGCAAATGGAAATTTTCCCATCATAGATGTGGCAAACCACCTTTATCAACTTCAAAATTTGTTGTCCTGAAGGTTTTTAGTGGCGTCTTATCTTACCATCCACTTTATTTTAATTGAATAACATATGATGATTCATTTTAATTATTTACTTTGGATTATCTTGTTTAAGGACAACTACACTACATCCTAACATAATTAGAGATATAAATAATCATTTGATTGTAAATATGATAAAGCTTTTCACAATTATTAGAGTGTAAATAAATTAATAAGAAAAAAACTATCATATTAAATTGAAATAATTTTTTTAATGATTTTTTTAACATAATTAGATATATAAATAATTTTTTGGTTGTAAATATGATGAAACTTTTCACAACTATCACAGTGTAAATTAATAAATAAAAAACTATCACATTAGATTGAAATAAAATTTCTTACCAAATTTTTAATTAAATATCATGAATGAGATATGAACAATTCCATATCTCACATTTTTCTACACTTAATCATATATATATATATATATATATATATATATATATATATATATATATATATATATATATATATTTAATGATTTATATATTTAATAATAAAAATTATCAACACTTCATTTTGTTGTTATATATTTAATAATGTCAATACCAAACTCATAAACTACATCTAAATTTTACTAACAATCCCCTCAAATATCCATGACTTTAACATCATTCTTTCTATTTTACTTAAAAATGGTTCAAAAGATTATTAAAATAGGTAAAAGACTTAAAATTTCCTTTTTAATTACAATCCATCCCTACAATCAAACTCTACATGACAATATTAAAAAAAAAAAACCTTTAATCCTTCTTATAAACTTACTTAACCTTACTTGGAAATCCATCCACATTCAAATATCTTATAATTAGACGTATTCTTATACTATTGAAATGCTTTATAACATATTGCGATATCCATGAGATTTTTCTAAGCTTTGGTTTAGCATCGAGTATGGTGGCCAACATGGGGAAATCTTGTATACTCCACGAGGAGTATGGGAGAGGATTTGCTATTGACATTGCTAACTTCTTCAATTTCAGTACTGCACCACTTAGCATGGGATTCAAATCCCTGGGTTTTCATATGAAGCTCAATGATTACTAAATTAAGAATTGGATCTGGCTAGTGGATTAAAAGACGATCAGAGGATGGACAAAAGGGTGGCTATCATATGGTGGGAGATATATTTTGATACATGCAGTTATATAGAACATCATGGTTTTTTGGGCGCATTTATATGCTATCCCGAAAAAGATTCTTCACAATATTAGAAAGGTTTTTTATGAATTTTCTGTGGAATAGAAGAAAGGATAATGATAAATACCATTTCGTGAGATGGGATCTTATCATAAAACCAAAGACATGTGGAGGATGGGGTTAAAAGACCTGTATCTTTTTGGAAGGGCTCTCCTCATGAAATATTTATGGAGGGGATTGAAGTCTACTAGGGTTTGGAGTGAAATCATAAAGTTTAAGTACGCTGAGCTAGAGGATGTGGAGAAATTATTTTGCTTGGGCTGGAAAATTTTTAAGGGGGATCAGCAATCTGGAATGGGTTATTTTTACATAAGCCAAATCATCAAAGGATTTGAAGGAGGTATTCCAAACTGGATGTCGGATAAGGAAATGCAGATGCCAGGACATTTAATAAGAGAGTGGACCATTTACATAGAAACATTAGGAAGCAAAGGTTTTATTGAGATCACCGGTGGAGATAGAGTGGTCTGGAATGGCTAGACAAAGAATGGAATGTTGGTGATAAATGTGGCATACAAAGCACTGTTTATGCATAACACACATATTTACGGTCATAGAACATTTCAGGGGATATGGGAGAAGTCGGCACCACTGAAAATGGAACTTTTTCTTTGGTTGGTTTTAATGGATAAAAATTTAACATGGGAAAACCTGAAAAGGAAAGGGAAGATTGGTTCGGGTATTTGCAAACTTTGTATGATGGAGAATGAAGATAATACTCACTTGTTTTATCTGTGTGTTTTTGCCAGGTATGTGCTGAAGGTGATATGTGAGTCACTCAAGATGCAGGTGCCTAAACTTGAGAGCATAGAAGAGTTCATTTTGTGGTGGAATCAGAAAAGCTTAAACTACAGAAATATACCGGTCTTGTACCACTGGGCCATATGGGGTGATAGGAACAGATGGTTATTCGAGGAGGTGCGGTGCTATCCCATGGGGACTACCCAGAATATATTACAACTTTGGGAACAACTAAGAACTAAGAAGAAACCACCGGTCGATCTATCTAAGAGAATGAGACCTGTTGAAATCAACTACCTGGTGGGCTTTTTCTACGACACCTCACAACAATCTAGATGTGGCTATGGCACCTGGCTGATGCTTTCACCTCACTGTCATTACAAGATCTTCTGGCACGGTGGTTTTTGGACTAACATGAGAGCAGAGGTTATGGCTTTATGAGGTTTATTATGGTTTGTGTCACAACTTTGCATCGAGGATATCTGGGTGTTTGGGGACTCGAAAGTTCTCATCAACTATCTTAATGGAAAAACCAAGCTCTCACCAGGACACTTGGTGACCTGGCTGGAGCGCATTGATGCTTACAAGACCACTATGATGTTTTTCGTTTAAAATTTTTTGGGACTGTAAAGTTTTCTGTATGAAGGTTTTGGTAATTATCAAGTTTTGACTTACGGGAACTGTAATGTTTATAAGGACAATTGAACTAGTGCATTATACATCCCAACGTTTTTTCTTCCTGAAGAAAAAAAAAAAAAAAAAAAAAAAACAAAACAAAACATCTAGTAACATATGATAATTCCAATTTATAACGACCTTTTGAATATTCCAACCATAAGCTTAATTTAATGCCCCATTCAAATTCGATGGACTCCATTGCAGTTTCACGAGATTTCTATTATCATAAACCATAAAAGATCAACACTCTCCATATTACTCCATTTCACGCATAGTGTCCATTTTTAAGAAAAAATATTACGTCTTACATTTAAATTCTACTGATGATGTCGTTCCCCCCATAAGGGGCAATTACTCTACTTTATGTTCTATTATTTCTGAACTCTAACCTTGAGAGGAATTGTATACATTATGCGGCCCTGTTTTATTATCGAGCAATCTCACTCAATAGACTTACATTTTTCCATAAAATATCTTGGTAAACTTAAGAAATACATTTTTCCATAACAATATCTTGGTAAACTTAAGAAATTTCAATCATAGGGAGTCATATCTTGGTAAATTAGAAGAAACTTTTTTCTTACAAAACTTTCTATCATCTTACAGAAATTTTTATGATATGGAGTCAATATTTTGGTAAAGTAAAGAAAATTCTATCTTGTAGAGTTTAAATATTTGAAAGCATTGGAATTTATTGATATTAATTTTTAGAGAGAAGTTTTGTTTTTGTTTTGTTTTTTTTTTTAAAGTAAGGCTAAATTATATTAAAATCATAAAAGAAACTTTACAGAGGCTTTGGGCAGAGATGGCGAGCAATACTTATCCAATCTTCGCCTTAGTAGTTTTCAAAATAAAACATGTTTGGGGCTGCCTCCTAGGAGGAAACCAACCCCTTAATAGTGTCCTACAACCTTGTTTTACAAAATATTCAGTGACACATATAAAAACAAAATGGCTGCAGTATGTCATGAGTTAACAAAAAAACAGAGATGAACCTTGCTACAGAGCAGTCATGGGGTTCCTGCATCATCCTCTGTTGCGAGGTCCTCCTCCTTAATAAGACATCCATATTCCCTCGCAATGGCTTCCTCCTCAGCTGTGGGCTCAAACGAAGGCTTAGGAGGGGTTGCGCGGACGATGGGAGCAACAGGGTACTCTGCATCTAAAAATCTGGTTCAGATGCCATCCGAATCCATGATCCAAACCTCTGTCTCCTCCTTCGCAGGCTTGTGAATAGGGAGCGGCTCGGTTTTCCGAGGTGTGGGCGGCTCATAGTGCTCTATGGTAGATTTTTTGGGGTCTCTTCTGCCCTTAGGCTTCTCCAGAGTCAAGATATTCTCACCCTGGGTGTTGTCAGGCATTTGAGTAGCCTTCCTTTCATGACTTCCTGAAGAGGAGCCTTTTATGGATTCTAGACACTGGTCTTGGCCTCAGTGATAACGCCCCGAGAACGCACCTTTGGAGCTGCCCTTGATGGGTTTTTGACGTTGGCGCGAGGCCATGGTGAAGTTGTTGAGCAAAGAAATGGTAGCCGGATGTGAGTCCAGGCTGAGCGCAGGGGGGCGCGCGACAGGGGGGTGCGTAACAGAGGCGCACAACGGGGGGCATGCAACAGGGGGCGTGTAGCAGGAATGCTCGACGAAGAGGGTGCACAACAGGGAGATGCAGAGGGGGAGGGGCATGCGGCAGGGGGCGCCTAGTAGGGAGGCTTGCAGTAGGGGGTGCACAACAAGGAGGATCAGAGGGGGAGGGGCATGCGGCAGGGGGTGCGCAGTAGGGAGGCTCGCAGTAGGGGGTGCGCAACAAGGAGGATCAAAGGGGGAGGGGCGCGCAGCAGGAGGGCATGAGACAAGGGACTCACAGCAGGGGGTGCCCAACAGGGGGAGTGTGCAGTAGGGAGGGCAATGGTAATGAAGGTGCACAAGGCAAGCTGGAGCAGCAACGTGATGGCAATGCGAGTAACAACGATGGCTCTCAGAACCGTCTGGGGCAGCAATAAGATGGTTGAATGAGGAGCTTCTGTGTCTTTTGAAAGTGAGTGGCACGAGCGCAGTGGCGGTGAAGGACAGTCCAAGTGTGTCTGCATGTGATACGAAGTGTGGAAAGAGGCCCAGTATGGTAGAGCACTGGTAAAAATGATTAGTGATTTGAGGTTCCACATCATGTTAAAGTTGGTGTTGCAGGGTAGAGAGAATAATGTTTCATTGTAACATTCAAACTATATAAGCTCAATAATTTAAAATTACATTTTAAATACATTTTAATCTGATTTTGAGTAAAAATAATCCAAAAAACATTATAAAAATAAGAGAAAAAAGTCAATAGTTTACACTAAGCTATTTTTATAATGGATAACAATGCAACATTTTCAACTTCCAATGAGATAAGATGATGCCAGAAACCTTTCCAAAAACTACTTTCCATCTTGTATATTTTATCTCTTAAAACTATTCTTCACCACCATGTTGAATCCAGTCTCAATATTAGATGAAAGAATAAATTGCATATCTATAAAATGTTGTTACCATAATTTTGCAGGGCTTAATAAAACTTAGACAAATTATAAAACAATTTTTATCATCCATAAATAGCCCCACCCCAATCATTCTACATAAAATTTGAACCAATAATATAATGAAAACTGAACCATACAAAAAGTAATTAATCTACATTTTATTAATATTAATCTACACTTCATTAGTTATTGTTTAGAAAAAATATGTTACCTTTAAAATGGGATCATTGACTCCCATTTTATATATATGGTCGCATAAATTAAACTGAAAACACTATAAGGAGATACGAAGATCATGAGTTGCCAAGCCAACGTGGACAATCCAGTTAGAGATTACAAGCATCTCCACAATTATTTCTAAAATCTGTTATATATAAAAGATGGTATGTAAGCACTTGAGATTCGGAATCTCTTGTACAGAGAAGTTGACTGTAACCTAAACGAGGAATCTGCCACATTTATATCTTGTTAGTTCTATGGTCCAGTTTCAATTTTAAATTAATGAAATTTACTTTTATTTTAAGGTTGAGTGTGATTTTATTATTATTTAGTCTGATTGTGGGTGGATGGGTATTTTTCCACTAATAAATAGGTTACTTTTCGTCGAGAAAAATAATGGTAATTGTTACACATTTCATTTTAAAAGTGAAAATTAAAAGTGAATGTATATTTTTTTTTACTGATCATCGAGTTATTATAATTAACATAGATTTAATAAAAATTAAATTTCTTTTGGAGTATAAAATTTGAAGAAAGATTTGCACTTCTAGATATTTGATTCCTCTTGTCACTTGATATATATATATATATATATATATATATATATATATATCAATTCCATGGAGCATGGAAGGAATTACACATCCTTTTCATTTTTAGCTATATACTAATAAAATATTTTAATCTTAAGAAGTTTTTTTATTTATGATCCATGTATCTACATTAAAATGATTTTTATTTTATTTTATGAATATATTTGAAAGTATAAATCCCCTTAGATTGGGAAATAAACTCTCTCTCTCTCTCTCTCTCTCTAGTGTGTGTATATATATATATATATGAGGCAAAAGCATCTTATTCACATTTCCAAAGTTGAGGCTATAAAGTTTTGGATGAAAATTATTGTTCATAAAATGACAGAAAATAATTCGATCCCCTTAAAGAATTGGGATATCTATCTTAAGAATATTTATGATTCCCTTTACACCATGGACACCATCTTGAATGCTCCTATAGAGGAGGATATCTTTTCTTTGGAAGACGTGGAGTTCAAAATTAAGAAACTCGTTAATGAGAAAGCTAGGGATATTGAAGGCTAGCAAGCTGAAATTTTCAAAATGGGAAGGTCTGTCCTCATCCTTCATATACACAAACTGCTTAATTTGGCAGTGAAATAAGGCTCCCCTAATATTTGGATGCAATGCCTTATTGTTCTTATCTTTAAAAGTGGGGATAAAAACACTCCCTCTAACTATAGGACCATTATGATCAACCACATTTTATCCAAACTATATGGGCTCATTTTGGAAAAGAAGATTATACTTTGGCTTGAAAACCAAGGTAAAAGAGCTAAAGGGAAAGCTAGATTTAGGAGACATCACTCAACGATAAACCATGTTGTTACTCTTAGGATCATTAAAAAGGAATGTCTCAAGAATAAAATTGATCTCTTTTGTGGTTTTGTTGACTTTAGAAAAACTTTTGACACAGTTCCTTGGGATCAGCCATAGAAGAGGCTAGAAGAGATAATGGTTTCTCTTGAGTTGAGGGTTTTTGTGACTAGGCTATATGAGAATGTTATTTCCAAGATCAATATCATTGAGGGTTGGTTAGAAGAAATTAAATGCAATATTAGAGTTAAGCAAGGGTGTCACTTATCGCCATTAAGTACAAAACCTAGGTTGGATGGTGGGCATGTCGCATCTGATGTCATTTGCCAACCAATATAAGGACCCCACCCAGGTTTGAAATTCGATTTACTTGTCTAGGAGGCTTGTGGGTGGTTGTGCTAGGATTTTGATTATAGTGGTAATCCCACTAACTCAATCTCGCATGACACATCCATCAACTCTACTGAAAAATAAAAATAAAAATGAAAAATAAAAAAATAAAAAATAAAAAATAAAAAAATAAATAACTATATATATATAGTTATTTATTTTTTTATTTGTTATTTTTTATTTTTTTATTTTTCATTTTTATTTTTATTTTTCAGTAGAGTTGATGGATGTGTCATGCGAGATTGAGTTAGTGGGATTACCACTATAATCGTTCCTAGATTTCAACAAATACATCAAGTAATACATACGTATATCTTCAAAAAAAAATCTTGAGCCCTCTTGTCTAGTAAAACTACAATTTTTTCTAGAGGGACTCCAAATTGGACAATAAAAAATGAGGTTTTGTAGGCATATACCTTACAAAATTGACTCGAGAAAAAATTACATGTCATACTACAAGTCTAGATCCATCTTAGCCCCAAATGTATCAAGCGTCGAGAGGGATCAAATCTCTCGGGGTGCAAACCTATTTTTTGAGTGCAAAACTTGAGGAAAGATTTGCACCTCGAGAGATTTGATAGCTCTTGACGCTTGATAGATCTATGGTTAATATGGATATAGGTTGGTTATATAATACTATATAATATCTACATTTGTATCTATTTGTCTCTTTCTTATTTCCTCTCTCTATCTCACCCAAAAAACATACATACTCTCTCTCTCTCCCCCTTATCACTACCTCTCTCAATCTCTAGCTTTCTCCATTTGCATCTTTCTTCTTCCATCCCTCTCTCTCCACCTTTCTCCCTTTGTGTATTTATCATTCCATCCCTCGCTCTCCCCCTCCAACTCCCTCCCTCTCTCTCTCTCTCTCTCTTTAATGACTCCTCTCTCTATCATTTGGTCCCACCTCCCTTTGTCTCTCCCCCATCACTATCTCTCTCTCTTCACCTCCCTCTTTATGTCCCTCCCTCTCTAGCCACTCTCTCTCTCTCTCTTCACACTCCCTCTTTATCTCCCTTCCTCCCTCACCCCCCTTCCCCCTCTCTCTTAAATTTGATTGCAAGATTAAAAAAACTCAATTGGCTGTAAAATATTAAGCCTATATTTTGGATCAACCATGTCAAAAAAAATACAATAATGAAAAATTTAAAACAATCATGCACTATCTCTCCTCTATTATTGTTAGCTGGTTCTTAGTAATATTATTTATATTATATATATTTCACATCTTTATATATAAAAGTATTCTCATTTTTTATTTTCTTGAAACCTCCATTTAATTTATATGAGACCCTTTTTAGTAGTCATGAGGACAGAGGGTTTATATATATCTCAAATGTAATGATAACCTTTTTCCTTTTAGATTTAATTTAAAAATGTTATAAAATTAAATTAAAATAAAAAATTTATAAAAAAAATTGATTGTGAGATACATTATGTTTTTTGGGCATGTGGTATTGATAAGCCATGGTATTGTCCTATGGTATTGTAACAAAGCCTATTTACATGTTAATAATATCCACGGTAAAGTGAGGGTGAATATCCATGGTAAAATGGGGGTGAATATCTATGGTTAAAAATCGTGTCATATGGTTTTTGGGAATGTTCTATTGATAAGCCATGGTATTGGCCCATGGTATGGCAACAAAGCTTATTCACAAGTTAATAACAAAATCAAAATATAAGAAAGTGACTTTAACTTTTTATTATTAATTGTTCCAACATTTAATTGTTTACAAACATCAAGATTTATATTACTTTTAAAATTTTATTTATTACTTTAAACCTTTTTATTAATTTTAATGTTTTTTTTTTAAATTTAGTTGACATATAAATGCTAAATTTTAAACATTTACACCTACACATCTAACCCATACTAGGCTCTAGAGTGCCTCTTTGTGCAATAACTAATTGATAATGCAATCCTTCATAATTTTGTAATGTTAATTTATTTAGCTCTAAGGAATAGGAGAGGGATTGATTCAACACATAAGTCTGTATCTTTATTGAGATCACAGAGAACATGGAAATATGCCATTTAAGAGAACCCTTCCACTACTTGATCACAAAGGACATGGAAATATGTTATTTAAGAGAACCCTTCCACTATGTTGTAGCATAATTTGACTCAAATAAAAGACCATAGAGGTTCTAAGCAATTCAAGGTTGTTGAGGAACAATTGTTAAAATTTCAAGAAGACCCGCAACATGCTCAAAAGGATAACCACAAGCTCAATGAGGATTCACCATCACATGTGCACTAGAACTAAAATCAACGAAGCGACAACATTGGAGGTGTAATCTAAGCCAGAGGAGCAGCAAAGAAGAAAAATGTGCAACAAGGGTCAGTCAGGCTTATTCGCGTGCAGAACAGTTCAAGAGTCAAGCCGATTGATGTGTTCAGAACATTGCACACATGTCAAAGTTGAGTCCTGCAAATATACGTGTAGAACAATGTTCGAAGGCTTAATCGCAATCGCATGTGGAAGGCTTGCTCGCATATCGTAAATTGAAATCTCAAAGCTCAGGAGAAATAGAACAAGGTTAAATCGCCGAAATGAAAAACACAATACGAGGACCGGATGCAAAATAGTTTGAAGCTCAAATCAAAAGTATTTAAAGTCTGGTCGTGGGTCCCTCTCACACATCACACATCGCACATTGCAAGCTCAGGAGGAATGACACTAAGGAATATGTTATAAATGCCAAAATATGAAATGCGACAAGGTTTCATATCGCCAATTACGATTTGTGATCGACCCCACCTACACTTGCCATGTCATCCCTACCTTTATCGCACATCGCACATCGCAAGCTCACGAGGAATGGTGCTAAGGAATATGTTATAAATGTCGAAATGTGAAGTGTGATATGAGGACCAGATGTGATATAGTTCGAAGCTCGAATCTAAAGTATTTAAAGTTCGGCCGTGGGACCGTCTCGCACATTGCACATCGCACATCGCAAGCTCAGGAGGAATGGAACTAAGGAATATATTATAATTGCTGAAATGTGAAATGTGATAACGAAGCGAACACGATGGAAGTTATCGCTAAAGTCTAAAGGTTTTTTAAGTTCGGGTACCTGGGTTTTTCCTTTGTAAAAATCACATCGGAGGGAAAAAGCGGATTATAACGTAGAACGTTGGAATGATAAAATGTGACAGAGAAGCGGACATGATATAGTTTTTCAAAGGTAATGAAATATCTTTTAAAGTCCAGTCTTACGGCAGTTACAAAGGAAATTCTAAACGCAGGGCAGACTCGGGTAAGAAAAGACTCGACGCTACATGTAGAACAATGGTATGCATTTGCGCCATTTCATTAATCAAAAAATAAATGCTGTGGGCATGAGAAGAAGAGGCAGAGTCGGGTGGTAGGTGACATGATGATAGTTTTTGAAACACAAAAGAATGGGTAGAGTCGGGTGGAGATGTGTTTATGCAGCTTTTAGGATATCACAGTAGAAACGAAAGGAGACACATCAGCAACAAATTTAATTTAGCATAAGGATTATATTTCAAGTTTTATTTTGTTTTCTTTGTTAATATCGAAGCTACAATGATTTCCATGATTGCAATGTAATAAGTAGTTTAACAGTTTAGGCAGTCTAGGAGTTTCAAGAAGCTCGAGCAGTTATAATCTGCTTTTGTTTGTATTTAAGGAAGAGAGAAAGAGAGAGGAATGTTCTGAGTTCTAGACCCCTTGGAGACTGCATTTTGTACTTATTTTCTGATAGGTGAATGAAAGAAGCATCAATTTTCCTGCAACTGTTGATGGTGATTCATGTTTCTTGTGTCATTTTATGTTGTTTCTTCCTTGAATGAAGTGAAGTAAAGAAGTAGTTGGTCTTTGATTTACATTTGTAAGTAAGAGTTAAATAGCCTTAATAAGAGCTCCTTCAATCCATCTCCTCTCCCTTCACAAATTCTCTTTGGAACTAAAAGTAATAGATTTTGTGTTTACAACATATTATTTTGAGTTTCCTCCCTCTCCACAAATTCTCTCTGAAATTTAAAAGTAATAGATTTTGTGTTTACAACTTACTATTTTGAGTTTCCTCCCTTTCCACGAATTATCTCTGAAACTTAAAAGTAATAGGTTCTGTGTTTACAACATATTATTTTGAGTTTCCTCCCTCTCCACGAATTCTATTTGAAAATTAAAAGTAATAGATTTTTTGTTTACAACATATTACTTTGGGTTTCCTCTACAGTTCTTCTTTTCCATTCAGATATCACCAGTCAATGGCATTGTGAAATCTTTTATTATTCCAGATCATTAAGGGTTTTAGAAAACTAGTTTCCAGAGGGATAGAACAAAGACCTCGTGACAAAATTATTTATATGACACACTTTTAAAATGTCTTAAGCACTGATTCCTTTCACAACCGAGGGATTTTTTCCTAAGATACTACATTTTTTTGCGCTATTGCCGGGGACAAAGGCATAGAGTTATTTTTCCCTGGGTATTGAGATATATTTCTTGATGGTGAACAAGATTTAGATATCAAATTTGGTTGTTTATTATTCACTCCACTGATGAAGATTTCATTAGATAAGGAATTTTCTGGCAAGAAAATGAGAAAGCATCGTGGAAAAAATGGGTATCAGAGTTTGAATATTTTAAAGGAAGTTTTATCTTTCACTATCAATTTTGTGGTCTATTTTCCCATACATGTCAAGAAGATTGTTTCCTGCTTTATATTCTCATAAGATTATAAGGCCCAAAAAATACATTCTTTATTGGAAAAAGAAGATTTTTCTTCTGCTTGTACTATTGATATTGACACAACTTTATCTCCTAAATATGAGAGGAGAGATAACTGTTGCATTACAATTCCTGAAGATAATTAGTCATAGTTCGGGCATAAAGGTGATACATAATCATATTTGGGTGATAATATTTTGTCTCACAAGCAATCGAATGCTTTTCAACTCAAAAATAAATAAATATGTAAACTCATAAAGCTGCCCTCAATTCTGCATCAGTATCCTTCAAAAGGATTCAATTTTTTTCCAAGTTTCTCTGGAGAGGCAGAGGATATTTTAGCTGAACAACATATCTTGGAATTTGAGTACTTTCTGGACAAATTTCAAATTATTTATGAAGATGTGGCTTTAAGGATGTTTTTTCATTCATTAAAGCAGGGTGCTCACCAATGGTTCTAGTGTTTGGAAGCAATTACTTCATGGCAAGGTTTTCAAGATATATTTCTTAGATATTGGGGTGAGCATAAGTCACATGAAAAACACCTTTTGGAATTATATTCTATCCATAGGTAGAGCAATGAATCAATCATTGAGTTTAATAGGAGGTTTCAAAAAATTTATTTCAGCATGGCAAAATAAGTTCGACCTCCTGAAGTTGCAACTATGGTTTACTATTTGAGGGCTCTTTCTATTTTCTTGGCTTTTTATCTCAAGGAGAGAAAGCCTTGCACTCTGGAGCTGATGTTTCTTTATGCACAGGAAATCAAAGATAATGTGTGGGCTTGTAGAATTTTTTCTTGTCATGTTGAAAGAACAAGTTTTGTTGAAGACAAAAGGGCCTGTCAAGAAAACATTGGAATTGATTTACAAGAGAATGCAAATTCAGAGATGAACAAGGATTTTCAAAGGGTGTCACAGGATTCTTGTATTGCTTAAACACAAGAATTTAAGCATTCTGAAGATTCTGGTCAAAAAATTGTTGCAACAACTGAACTACACTTTGAAAGCCTAGAAGATCATTACAATTTTCATAATTTTAATGATTTTGTGAATAGAGGAGAAACTAGTGGAGCTCCTCAGGTGTGTTTGTAGGAGGGGGAATATTGTTTTCAAGAATTGGCATTATACGAAGAACATCAACATTATGAGGAACAAACGTTAGATTTCTCTTTTCGGGCTAAATGGTTGTCAGAAGAAAACAACAATCAATCTTCTCATATACAACCTCAAATTGAGGAGTCAAATAGTGAAAGAAGTTGTCCTGTTCAAAGAATTCTACATTAGCAAGATGTTCAAGAAAAGGAGGCAGCAAAAAATTGGTCACATCAGTTCTATGATCCAGTAGATGATTATATAAAAACTTTCTTTTGTCAGCAACAAGAATTTATGCAAAGGTATGTGCAAATATTTGTATCTAGAAAACAGTCATGGTACCTCCCTATTGTGATCTTCAAATTTCAATACTATGGAGGCATTAGGTCTAACATGCAGATGTTGGATTAGTGCCATTGGAAGGCTGAATTCACCTGATTAAGTTCAGACATGAATACATATGTAGGAGTTGTGCAAAAATAAGCTCATAAGTTGGGAATTTTTAGTTGTAGTATTTCTAGTTCGGTATTTTCAGTTTAAGAATAAAGGGAGAAGTCCAAAGTGTAGCAGGTTTCGGGAGGTTTCATACTGGATCAACTCCCATTTGGGATTGAATCCACGCCTAGTAAAGGCTAATGATATACAAGTGCTCTTTGAATCCATGCCCAATAAAGGCTACTGATCTACAAGCTCTCAACACTTTGCTACCAAAGTGCTGTCCCTAATTGGAGCCAGATGTTGTAGCATAATTTGAATCGGTTTAAAGACTAGAGAGGTTCTGAGAAATTCAAGGTTGTTGAGGAACAATTGTTAAAATTTCAAGAAGAACTGAAAAATTCTCAAAAGTATAGCCACGAGCTCAACGAGGATTCATCATCACATGTGCACTAGAACTAAAATTAGGGAAGAAACAACATTGGAGGTGTAATCTAAGACAAAGGAGTAGCAAAGAAGAAAAGAACACAACAAGGGTCAAGTCGAGGTTATTCCCGTGTAGAACAATTCAGGAGTTGAGCCAATTGATGCGTTCAAAACATTTCACACAGGTCAGGTCGAGTCGTGAAAATATACATGCAGAACAATGTTTGGAGGCTTAATCACAATCGCATGTGGAAGGACTGTTCGCATATCACAAATCGAAATCGCAAAGCTCGGGAGGAATAGAACAAGTTAAACCACTGAAATGCGAAATGCGATACAAGGACCCTCTCGCACATCACACATCGCAAGCTCAGGAGGAATGACACTAATGAATATGTTATAAATGACGAAATGAAAATGCAACAAGGTTTCATTTCGCTGATTACGATTTGCAATTGGCCCCACCTCCACTTGCCATGTCATCCCTACCTTTATCGCACATCGCACATCACAAGCTCAGGAGGAATGACGCTAAGGAATATGTTATAAATGCCGAAATGCAAGGACCAGATGCAATATAGTTTGAAGCTCGAATCTAAAGTATTTAAAGTTTGGTCATGGGACCCTCTCGCACATCGCACATTGCACATCACAGGAGGAATGGCGCTAAGGAACATGCTATAAATGTCGAAATGAGAAATGTGACAACAAAGCAGACGTGATGGAAGTTATCGCTAAATTCTAAATGTTTTTTAAGTCTAGGTACATGGGATTTTCCTTTGTAAAAATCACATCGGAGGGCAAAAGTGGATTATAACATAGAACGTTGGAATGTTGAAATGTGATACAGAAGCGGATGCGATACAATTTTCAAAGGTAATGGAATATCTTTTAAAGTCTAGTCTAATGGAAGTTACAAAAGAAAGTCTAAACACAGAGCACTCGGGTAAGAAAAGACCCGAAGCTACGTGCAGAACAACGGTATGTGTTTGCGGCACTTCATTAATCAAAGACTACATGTTGCGGGCATGAGTGGAAGAGGTAGAGTTGGGTGGTAGGTGACATGATGACAATGTTCGAAACGTAAAAGCATGGCTAGAGTCGGGTGGACATGCGTTTATGCATACTGTTAGGATATCACAGTAGAAATGGAAGGAGACAAATCCACAACAAATCAAATTCAGCAAAAGGATTATATTTCAAGTTTTATTTTGTTTTCTTTGTTAAGATCGAAGCTACAATGATGTCCTCGATTGCAATGTAATAAGTAATTTAACAGTTCAGGTAATCTAGGAGTTTCAAGAAGTTCGAGCAGTTACAAACTACTTTTGTTTGTATTTAAGGAAGAGAGAAAGAGAGAGGAAGGGTTTTGAGTTTTGGACCTCTTGGACACTATATTTTGTACTTCTTTTCTGATAGGTGAATGAAAGAAGCAACAAGTTTCCTGCAACTTTTGATGGTGATTCATGTTTCTTGTGTCATTTTATGTTGTTTCTTCCTTGAATGAAGTGAAGTAAAGAAGTAGATAGTCTCTGATTTACGTTTGTAAGTAAGATTTAAATAGCCTTAATAAGCGCTCCTTCACTCCATCTCCTCTCCCTTCACAAATTCTCTCTGGAACTTAAAAGTAATAGATTCTGTGTTTACAACATATTATTTTGAGTTTCCTCCCTCTCCATGAATTCTCTTTGAAACTTAAAAGTAAAAGATTCTGTGTTTAAAACATATTATTTTGAGTTCCCCCCCTCTCCACGAATTCTCTCTGAAACTTAAAAGTAATATATTTTGTGTTTACAACATATTATTTTGAGTTTCCTCCTTCTCCACAAATTCTCTTCGAAACTTAAAAGCAATATATTCTATGTTTACAACATATTACTTTGGGTTTCCTCTATAATTCTTCTTTTCCATTCAGATATCAACAATCAATAGCATTGTGAAATATTTTATTATTCCAGATCATTAAGGGTTTTAGAAAAGTAGTTTCCAGAGGGATAGAACAAATACCTCATGAAAAAATTATTTCTGTGACACACTTTTAAAATGTCTTAAGCACTGATTCCTTTCACAACCGAGGGATTGTCTCTTAATATACTACATTTTTTGGCATCGTTGCTGGGGACGAGGGATTGTCTCTTAAGATGCTTATAATTTTTAAAATTTAAAAAATATTATTATTATTTAAAAAATATTATTATTAATATTAACTTATTTTATTAAAATTAGATTAATGAAACTTCTTTATAATTATATAACTTTGCCCTTATAATTTATTTAATTTATCATCAATATATTTTTAAATTTTACATATACAATGGTTTGATTATGTAACTATTAGATATTTGTGGTGGACACCTGAGGCAAGGAAAATCAATGTTTAAAAATTCACACTGACAACATGAAGGTTACGATTGGGTAAATAATTCCATTAAAAATCAGTCGGTTAAACCAATGATCGATAAAGTCTTTTCTCTTATTCCTATCCTTATCCCTTTCCTTGTCCCTTGTCCTTTTACTTATCCCTATGGATAGCCTAAACTCCCCCACCCACAATGTTTCTTTACAGTGGTTATTGCCTTCTTTCTTCCCCAATATTGGGCTATCAGGCCCGTCTATCTCTTGCCAGCGTCGGAATACCATTCATATGGTGAGGCTCGGAGGGACTCGACTAAAAGGAGAGGTCTGGCAGGGACTCACTATTCATATGGTGAGGGACTCACTCATTCATATGGGTGAGGGTGAGCCAGCCAAACTCTCGACCACCGGGAGAGGTACAAACCCGCTCACCCATAGTTGGAATTTATATCTCTTTCTAGCGCTTTTACATGGAAATTATTGCCTAGAGGCCCTTGTTTTGGTGGCCATGTCGAATTTGGAGGTCAATCACGAGGTACATTGGAGTAAGTGTAACATTTCAACATTTTCTATTCTCTCGATTTTTTTCAGATCTTTCTTTTCCATCCAGCCACTGGCCAACTATTAGTATTCATTCCAACGATCAATCCATTATTCTACCTACAACATAATAGTTGGAATTTATATATTTTTCTAGCTATTTTACATAGCAAATGTTTCCTAGAGGCCCTTGTTTTGGTGTCCAGGTCGAATTTGGAGGTTAATCATGAGGTACATTGGAGTAAATGCAACATTTCAACCTTTCCTATTTGCATTTTCTATTCCCTCAAAAAATTTTCAGATCTTTCTTTTCCATCCCGCCACTAGCCAATTATCATTATTCATTTCAAATCTATGAATTTGAAAGATATTTTTCACACCTGGGAAATTCAAGAAGAAGCATAGGCAAATGGTGGGTAGGAGAGAACTAGGGAGGCCAAATGGTAGGGGATGGAAACTCAATTAACCAAGCCCTAAGTAACCATAGGCATTAAGGAAGAATTGGGGATACAAAGAGGAGGATAACATGGGATTCCATACCCAAGGAGAGAAATTTGGAGAGATGGTCACAAGGGTAGGAGAATTTAAAATTTGGAAGGAACAGTGTCATGAGGGCTACATAAGCTACAACACCAGAGGTTAGTAACTATAAATATGGAAGCTTGTAGGCTAAGGATCTTACTATTTACATGGTATATAGTAGATAGTAGGAGGTCCAAATGTTAACTCTTCATATATATAAGTTTACAATTTTTTACTTCTGGAGGTTGCAAGGACATGGGGAAATATCTGATTAACAAACCTTGAAATTTGTTTGTAAACCCTATAAAAGTGATGAGAAACATATTGCAAGCAACCTTTGAGTTTGGTATGATCTATGGGTGTGGTAGTAATGTTATTCTACAACTAACCAATTAATCTAAGTGAGCCATTGGTACACAAATTCTAGGTTGTAAATCATTTTGCTTAATCTCCTCTTGCTAGTAGTCAAACTATATTAGCCAACAAATAGAGCAAAGGCCCTACAAATATGGCATACAGTGACTTCTTTTTATTGTTGTTGTTAGAGAGGGAATATAAAATTTAAATGTTGGAATTTGGCAGTGATAACAATCAGGTCCAAGAACGGAACCACATATGTCAACAGAGTATGTACATGGCTACACTAGGACAAAGTCATAAGTAATATGCCCCAATTGTGTACAATCTCTCAACATAATATGTGTAGAATTACACCAGGAACAAAATTATGGTAAGCCTCATTAATATGCCTATTTTGTAGAATTGTAGCCATAAATAGTACTGAATATTAGGCATGAATCTGTAATAGTATCCTCTATTGTACACCCAGATTCGATGGTCACAGGATGCCCAATTTTTATGACCAGAAGATAGTATTATTCTCGCGAAACAATATTATTCTCAATAGATAGTCAAATTCATCATAAATATGAGTAGGTAAGGTCTTGAAAATCTAAGTTTAATTTCTCTTTTAATGTTTATTTTGCATGAATCACAAGTCTATAATCATTATATAAGTTAGCTACAATAGCCAAAAAATTCCTTGACAATATGAGTCAAAGGCTTCTTTATCAACAACATTGATTTTTTTTCATAAATGACATGGTATTGGATGTTTAACACATTCCTTGGACGAATGAAATTTCCATACTTGAGAGGAAATGCTAGAACCCTAGCGATGATGGACTTATAGGCCTTTGGATCCTAGAAATGCCATTTTGTGCTATGCTTCACTACAAATTTTTCATATTGCTAGTATTATGGAAACATTTAAAGAGTCTACAAGATTAGAGTGAATGCATTATGGGTTCAATATTTCATAGGCTTTCAAAGATTAATACCTTGGATTGCACACAAAAGAATCAATGTGATGCATTCAATCCTCCTCATGTTCGATATTACAAGTGTAACCTAGTATGGTTTAAACAAGATGCTAGCATATTCACAAGGAAATTGGTAAACTCTTGATCTTAATCAATCACCTAATTCTCACCAAACCGTATTTCTTGAAGGAAAGATAGTAAACATAGGCTAATATTATCGAGTGGATCGACTCTTGGATCGACAACATAAAAAACTTACATCAACTCTTTCATCGACACCTGAATTGACTAGCAGCTACTTTCGGCTCTTGGATCGAGTGCATTGACTAGCGGGTGGAACCCATAACCATAAACAACCAAAGGTTGAAGATAAATAGGAAGGATGAAGGTCAAGGATCTTCAAAGGATAACCAAAGGTTGAATTGGAATTGGATAAAGATTAATCGGTTCAAGGTAAGCTTGGTAAATTGCTTTTCTGGGTAAATAACTAATAGGAAACACAAAGAACCTAAAAAATAGAGATTGAAACATTTATTGTTCCTTCACATCAATGCATATTTTATAAATAAAGTATATAAATAGTTTTTAGAACTTTGATGAAATAGTTATTTGATTGAATATTTTAAACGAGCCAATTGATTAAGGAAGAAAATTTTTCCACTCAATTGCAGGCTTTATCGCACTCGGTATTTCTACAATAGGCCACCTCCCTATGTAACGCACCCCCTGCTTATTACCCTCATAAAGTGAGGTGGTGAGGTGGTTACTGTAAAAATTTGATTCCCAATGTAGTGTCTTAGGAATGGAGTCTAAGGTATCCTTTATTTTATTTTCTTTTTTTCAACCTTCAATTATTTGCCAATAGCTTGCATGTACTGAACTTTTATAAACCATTTGTATTTATTATTAGATCCATTTTTGAAGAGGGATTGTTGAGAGACACATCCAATAGACATTGTTCGACCTTGTGGCCTCACATCCCAACTTGAGGGTGGATTAAATGGCATATCCCTGTGTTTAGGGATGAATCACTCCTCTGCAACTAATGTGGACCTTAATGGAAACATTCACAATAAGAGTTAGGTACTTGTACTCTCTATTTATTTATTTATTTGTTCTTATTTTTTTTTTCTAAGTTGGTTTAATCTATTAATAAAAACATAGTGTACATAGCGAGCATTCACCTCCAGGCTGGCTAAACTGGCCAACACTGGAGTGATGCTAAATCAAAAAAAGAAAACTGTATCAGATCTTCATAATGTAGGCCGCCCGTGACCAGGAAACCGACCCAAAAATTTGCTGCCAAAGCATGGGAAACCAGCATACTGTTAATGTTCCAGAACTGCATGTGCATCAATAAACTAGAACTAGCTGTGCCCTAGAACATTCATTCTAAATTTCCAACAATACACCGATTCCAAGACCAAAAACACCAAAAAAATAGAAGAGAACCTTTCATGAGACTAGTTGTAGTTGTGGGGTGGATTTTCTTCCACAATTGGGCAGCTGTAGCCTTCATCCGGGTTTCCAGCCATTTCTTTGGGCTTTTGGGCTGAGAAATCAGGCAAGGAGGGAGAGTGTGAACTTTTCAAGGTTGAGTCCTCACACCTAGAGTCGTCGCTGATTGAGGATGGAGAGCTGGAGCTGTCACTGCCAGAAGTTTCGGAGCCATTTTTGACTGGGAGGGCGATTTCCTTCCAAGCAACTTGGGGAGGCTTGTCCAAGATGGTGGACTTCCTTTGCCTCTTTCGCGCCCCAGAGCTTTTCCCAGCCTCATAATAAGCCTCCTCCTGGAATGCAACTGTGATTGTTGCAGTAACCTGAGGTCTATTCAAATCGTTGCGGAAGATGAAACTTGCAACATTGTTGTTAGAAGGCTGGATATCTGCCTCATTTTCGGTCGAGAGGGGCGGCCTCAAACCACTGCTACTGCGTCCTCCGTCGCCTCTGCCACTTCCACCCCGTCGGCTTCGCATGCAATGAAAATGCTGCATTCTTATCTTTCAAACGTCTGAAATGGAATGAGAGAAGGCGAAGCCCTGAGAGGCGGAGGAAGGAACTTGTGCAGACCCAAATGAAGGTGAAAGCGTGGGCGAAGGCAGAGGACAAGTAGGCAGAGGAGAATTGAACTCAAGGTTCGAGTGCAGAGACTGATAGTTGGGGTTGCTCAGAGCCGACTGCTTATGCGAATTGCAGAGAGAATCCAAGCAGAGGCGGAAGAAAATAGGAGGGCTCGAGCTAAATAGAGTGGGCAGATTGAAGGTGAGAGCAAGGGAGGGAGCACACGCCATTCTCATGGAAGACCCCATGCATGCGAGATTAATGGTGAGCGAGTGGAATAATGGTAAAGAGCAGGCCGCCTACAGGTATTTAATGGCCAAGGTACCATAAGCGAATGGCGGCAAGTGGCTCGGACAGCTGCTGCGGTCCTCGCTAGCCACCTACCAGCTGTTATGCAACACCCACATCCAGGAATTTATCTATTCTTATTTCTATCAATTGATTCCAATAAATTTTTTGATATGTGAACTGCATTAAAGAAATGTTTCCAGTGATAGAAAGGTTGTTATTAATCATTATTGTAAATCTGGGTGGAATTTCTACTATGATTTATGTCTATGGGTGGAATCGAGTTGAAGGCTGCTTGATAATAACAATAATTTCTTGACATATAACTAACCAATTAAGTTTAGATGTTTCCAATGGTACATGTGGCATTTTTGGTTTGTAAGTTATTCAAATTTTGATCTTTTAGAGTAACGTTCCCCTGTTCAATCAATTAAGAATAAACCACATATCAGAATTCCTCACATATACACGAAAGCATACCATTGAGTGTTGATAAAGGTTGATTAATTTTAACCTTATAAGTGGGATCAAGGTAATGATCTATAACAAATATGGTCCCTCAAGAAAACCAAAGAATTACTATTCGAAATAAAGAATTAAAATACACACACACACACACACACACACACACACACACACACACACACACACACACACATATCTATCTCTCTGTCTCTGTCTCTCTCTCTATATATATACACACACTTACATTTCCAATAGAAGATATATAGATAATAGATAGGTAGAAATATTTATACTAGTATAGCCTTATATGTTTCCAGAATCTAAAAATCTCAATCATTGTGATAATCAATTCATTCAAGTCATCTAGACTTGGGATTCAAGTCATGTAATAGTTTTATCATTTTGAATCAATAGTTTGTTTTATGAAAAAGCACAATTAGCAGTTAAGAGTGCCATATTTTTTACATAAGGTTATTCCATGTATGACATCAGACTTTAGAATCCATTGTCAAGAAATCAATGTAGAATTGGATCAATCTCCTTCACCATTGCTGATAAGTTTCATACATTAATGCAACGTACCAAATTACCTCCAAGAGCATGAAGCGACAACAAAATGAGAAATATCAGCAAGTGTGTCTAAATATTGAAGCATGTTCCTTGCCATGTAAGGAAAGGCTATGATATTTTCTATCCTCCTGTAGATGTACACTCCTTAAGAGGTTCACATCCTTAGGGAATAAAAATGAATGTTAGTGACAATCAAGGAAATTAACCACTGCACACTTTTAATGAGGTTCTATGCAATAACATGAAAATGCTAGGGATTTCTACTGTACAATAGGTCAAAGTTAGCTACATATTTTCATTATGTGCATGTGAGAACACGTAACAACCATCGATATGTTTATTCACTAGTGATTAAGTCATGCAATTCTGAGAGAAAAAAAGGCACAGATCCTTCCAAAAATGCAGCGAGATTGTTTCCAAAATTAAGCTCATACTTTAGCATCAAAGGGTGTTAACTTACTGCAATATGCTATCTATAGTTTTAGAGGATCACTTTGAAGGTTATCATGCAAAAAAATGAAAGAGAAGACATGTAGACTTCATCAGTTTATATTCAAAAACATCAAGGAAATTGACACTAGCCTTGAACATTTGAAGGATTCTTTTTACACAGTGCACAAGTGCGTCAACAAATAACTATTTTAGGTACAATGTTCAGATTTCACTATTGTATTTAGTATCTATCCATTTAAATTTTTTTAAGAGAAAAACATTACAGTTGTAAGGCTGAAACTTAAAATTGTATAAGATTATTTGACAAAGTGGTGGGATCACTATGAAATTCCTTAGGGTGGGATGAATAGTATTGATTAGGGTAAGCTTCAATAACATACCATACATTGTGTCTTGTCACTGGACCATTACCTGAACTCGTATAGATACATACCTACATCAAGAGTGCAGTTACTTGTCTATAAACTTGCATTGAATATCATATGCATGACATTGCCCATCAGGATGGCTTCTAAAATTTATTATGGTGATGGCCTAATGCATGGAAAAAAATTCGTGGTAAGCTAACTATGATCAACCTTCATATAACCTATAAGCCATCTTAACTGCTCTAGTTCAAGGTCATGATAAGGAACTAGAAATATTAGTCCCTTATGAATTCATACTACTTGATAGGATGAAAACATAACTAGCAATAACCAATGGCAGTCACTCTAGACAAGGGACCAGTCACCTACAATAAACTTTTAATTATAAACCTCACCATTAACATGTTAACATTGCAGTAGAAGGGTCAGATAGGTATTTTCAGGTGGACCGCCCTACCAAGTTCAAATTGGTTACATGCATGGTGCTAATATATATACTACGAGGTTTTCCATAATCGCGAACTTCACCCATG
This sequence comes from Pinus albicaulis, assembly GCA_034641835.2. NCBI lineage: Eukaryota > Viridiplantae > Streptophyta > Pinopsida > Pinales > Pinaceae > Pinus > Pinus albicaulis. Next base: position 490,443,438 of record CM076578.1, read on the forward strand.
AAGACCAACCTTATGTTCAGTTTATGAAATCACATTCCAGACTAGTCACTATACTTACCTGGCCCCATCCTTTGTTCAAATTATGAAATCTCATTGCAGACTGGTCACTACGCTTACTTGGGTGGTCAACACGACTAAGCTGGTCACCCTAATGCTGGTGGCCAATGACACAAGCTGTACACTATCACCTTGGTGGCCTTACTCCTCATTTTAGACCACAAACATCCTAGTCTAGGGGTATCCCCAAGGTCTATCTAGCTAAAATTTGTAGATGTGGGAGTAGATTTCAGCTAGGATTTATTAGGAATGAGATTGATCAAAAAATCATATTTCCATAAGAGTGAAATAAAATATGAAGTGTTATATGAATAAAAAGTGTAACACAAGTTTCCCCATTGAAATGTGGATTACCATTAACCATGAACTTGTGTTAAAATGTTGGAAATGATTATGTTATGACAACCTTTGATGACCACAAGTAGTACATCAAACACAAATTGTTGGAACAATATCTCAAAGAAGATAACAATAAAGGTTGTGGCCATGTGATGCTAAACCAGTCATTTCATTCCAGAAGTGCCAAAAATGAACATTCACATAAACTATCCAAAATGTAACATGAAATTGCAAATGAAGGGTTCCATATTTAAAAGTGTTTTTTTACATTCTGGACCTAAAAGATATTTATTCTCACCTGCAATATTTTTTATTTTATTTTATTTAACTTGTTGTTTTTCATATTTTATATATTTATCCTATACTAAATTTATTTTTTCATTATGTTTGTAATTGCAGGTCCAGTCTTGGGGTAATGGACAAGATAAAAGATACTTCACATGGAAGAAAAAAATACACTATTTCTATTGAGTTGGATCAAAATATGGCACAATTACACAAGAAAAATAGCCCTAAAATAAGGGGTGTAAGTGACAATGACAATTAAAAAATAACAGAGGGGGAAAAAATGTTGATCAGTGGGCAAAGGAAAAGTTATTCTCATTGATTCCTCTCTCTATGGAACTCTCTTTCTCTCATCTCTGTCATTCTCTCCCACATCCCTTTGTCTCTCTCCTATCACACACACTCTCTCTCTTCACCCTCCCTCTTTATGTCCCTCTCTCTCTCTCTCTCTCTATCTTCCTCCCTCCCTCACCCCCCTTCCCCCTCTCTCTTAAATTCCCACTCTCTCATAAATTTGATTGCATGATAAAAAAAACCACAATTGGTTGTAAAATATTAAACCTATATTTTGGATCAACCATGTCAAAGAAAATACAATAATGAAAAATTTAAAAAAATCATGCATTATCTTTTCTCTATTATTGTTAGTCAAAGTTTTGTTCTCATTGCTTGGATCCTTAGTTAAGATGAATCTATGCTGGTTCTCAGTAATATTATTTATATTATGTATATTTCACATCCTTATATATTAAAGTATTCTCATTTTTTATTTTCTTGAAACCTCAATTTAATTTATATGAGAACCTTTTTAGTAGTCATGTGGAGATAGGGTTTATATATATCTCAAATGTAATGATAACCTTTTTCCTTTTAGACTTAATTAAAAAATGTTATAAAATTAAATTAAAATAAAATTTTATAAAAAAATTTGATTGTGAAATAAGTTATGTTTTTTGGGCATGTGGTATTGATAAGCCATGGTATTGTAACAAAGCTTATTTACATGTTAATAATATCCACGGTAAAGTGGAGGTGAATATCCATGGTATAAAAATGGGGGTGAATATCTATGGTTAATAATCGTGTCATATTGTTATAAAATATTTGATTGTAAAAGAAGTTACAGTTTTTGGGAATGTGCTATTGATAAGCCATGGTATTGGCCTATGGTATGGCAACAAAGCCTATTCACAAGTTAATAACAAAATCAAAATATAAGAAATTGACTTTAACTTTTTATTATTAATTGTTCCAACATTTAATTGTTTACACACATTGGGATTTATATTACTTTTATCATTTTATTTATTACTTTTAATGTTTTTTTTTTTTTTAAATTTAGTTGACATATAAATACTAAATTTTAAACATTTACACCTACAGATCTAACCAATATTGGGATATAGAGTGACTCTTTGCGCAATAACTAATTGATAATGCAATCCTTCATAATTGTGTAATGTTAATTTATTTAGCTCTAAGGAATAGGAGAGGGATTGATTCAACAATTGATTTTTAAATCTCCCAATCAAAATTTACAGCCTTCATCAGCACATAAGTCTACATCTTTGTTGAGATCACAAAGAACATGGAAATGTGCTATTTAAGAGAACCCTTCCACTACTTTCCTAATTATTTTCATGTAATATTCCCAAATGGGGAATGAAACAATACAATGCACTAAAAAAACATTTTTCAGAAATATAGGAAATAACAGTTAAATACAACCCATGGAACCATTAGATTAAACATTATAGCAGCCAAATACAAAAGGAGATCTGAAACAAATCATGGTATCTTAGTTAAACAAGCCTCCCAAGCCATAATAGCCCAGAAATCATGCAAAAAGAGGGGCTGCAACCATGAATTAAAGGTGGAATATCCTAACAACATTATTTTATTACTTCTGCAACAATAGTAGATTTTACATCAGATCTAGAGCTGTTATGTGCATAAAAATTTAGATGTATATCAGATCCATGCACTATACAGGCTCCTATAATGAACCCCCTTGGGGTTTTCAGCAAAACACCAAGCAGAAAGTGTAGATTTGGGATATAAGACTACAGATCCACTGAAAATTACAGATCTGGAAAGTGTGGCTGATTTGATAAATGCAATAGAATGGCCTCCTCCAATAGATCTCCAAAGTGAAGGGTAGATCCCCAACACTCAGAAAATCATCTCTCCAAATGGTGTGTTGAACCACCCTGCAACTGCTCCTTCAGAAAATACGCAGATCTGGATCTATTCTGCGATGTAGGGATCAAAATGTAGTTGGACTGTTGCCAAGATCTGGAAATGAGGCTCAATGCCGTTAATAATGTCCTCCCAATGGAGTAGAAACCTCCTCCACTGAAAAGAAGCACTGAAATGGCCTAGATCTAGAGATCTAGCATCCACTTGTTGCAACTTACTGAAACAACCAAACCCTCAACAGGATCTGCGCTGTCAAAGAAAGGAGAAGCTTGGCCTTAAGCCAAATAGTGGACAATATGGTACAAAACTCCTCCAAGAGCTCCTCAATGGAAGAGGTGGGATTCCCGATCAGGAACACCCAATGCTAAACAACATACAATCTCAGCTAAACAGCAAGAGAAAGTTGTATGTCTAAACAGACCATATATTCAAAAAATCATAATCATAAGCTAACCTCGTATGATTTCCATCCTCTTCCTTATAAACAATGTGAGCCTTCTCACCTTGGGTCCCACTCATTAGGGTTTCCATCATCATGCACTTAATCTCCCTCCAAAACTGCGCTGTCCCATCATTAAAGCCACTCCTCCATAACAACGCTGTTTGATTTGGTCAAAGTTGACCTCTTCAACCTGCTATAGCCCTTTTTCACACCTAAGGGTCTTCAATCTAGATTTATTTGACTATCTAAAATAATCCACATTCATACTGGCTGTCTCTATTGATGATTTACTCCCTCCGTTCCAGCTCTGTTGACTTGGTCAAACTTTACCTTGTCCACATGTATTAGCCCTTGTTCACACATGAGAGTGCTTTGTCCAGCTATGAAAATGATCGCTTTTCACATTAAGAGGTATTTTATGCCTACTAGAAAGATTTATGGGCCCCCATACCCATTTATTCCTCTAACTACATGTTAAGAGCAAAATTAATATTCCAATTAGCTGCATGCTAATTTAGGAATATTATAGTCCTCCCCTCCCAAATGTTGCTTGTCCTCAAGAAAATGCAAGGATAGAATTGAAGAGCCTCCTCTTCTCCTCCAGTAGCATCCTCATATGATAAAATCCTCCAAGGAACAAGATGTTGTCTCATCAATACATCTCCAAGTTGCCCCTCCTAAGTATACAAATTAGCTTTTGGTGACCATCCCAAATACCTATCATCATGTAGAAGTAAAACACCCATGGAGGCAAAAATGTGCTATCTAGAGGCCTTCTTGAGGCATAGAATCTGATATATGTTGGGAACTAATGTCCCCATGTGAATCTCCCATCCCCAAGCTATCATCTATACAAAATGAGCCACCCTCCAAAATGGTTACTCATGAAAATTCTCCTCCACCTTTGGCTCCTGCAATGTAGGTGGGCTGCATAATTGAACATGGTAGGAAAAATGTCCTACCCCACATTGTTTCTCCCTCCACTTCTGGAAAGTGTGGAGCTGCTGCTGATATTGGGCTGCAATAATGTTTCCCTCAGAAGACAAAAGTACAACTGGATCTCCAAAGACCCCTTCTCTAGTTTTATGAGCCCAAACCATCCAATACAAAGTGAATGGTACATCATCACCATATGGTATCCAAATCAGAAAAATGTTGAAGGGTATGTGAAATTTTGGATGATACCAATGGTTCCTCCAGTGGATACAATGCAGTTTTACCAACTGCTATTTTAGAACATTGTGTGGCAAGTGGTCCTCCAACAAGTTACTAGTTGTGCATGTTTGCTCATCTACTATGAGGCAGTAAATAACATTATATATCAGCTGAGCATAATAATAATAACAAAACACTTTCCCAAGGTCATGCAAAGAAGGATTATCCCCATCATAAATGTTGGCCCTAGAATGACCATGAAACCCAGAAATAATCTTGCCCTCTTGTGGAGCAATGCACTATACATAGATGGTGAGAAGATGAAAATACTTTATGAAATGTTCAATAAGTACATAAATACATTTCTTACCATGCATAGTGAGTCGGCTGAAAGTGAGGTCCAAAGATGAGCCCTCCCATGGGAATATTCTCATCAAGATCTAAAAAATTAAAAAATGCATACTCCCCTTGGAACACTCCTTCAATGGATACATACTCCTAAGTGATAGCGTTGTTGGCCTTAGTGATAAGGCTCTTGCCACTCCATGAATCCATTCTTTGACATGCCATATGCCAAAGTCATCCACCATCATGCTGCTATGTGTGGGAGTCCTTCCTATGTGGAAGTACCTCTTGATCCTCCAATGCTGAAGGGTAGCCTCTTTTCACTTTGAGTGTGCCATCCCTTTCTCCTGAAATATCATGCCAAGTATGGGAGAAATCTTGCCCATACTCTCCCAAGAGTAGCCAAAGCAAAAATAACTCTTGCTGCCCCCTCACACCTCCATCATACAAATCATGAGGTGAAAATATGATGGTTGACATGAAGAATGTCATACCAACACAATGCACCCAAAATCCTTGCTGCCCTATGATGCAAGTGCCATGCCAAATTTCACCCACCAACATACCCTTAGAAGAAGGACATTTCACATGATGACCAAGCTATCTCAAGAGTAGCCAAACTAGCCATGCCTCCTACTGCCCTGTGTCATAGATGTGTAGGTGACTCACCAACCTCTTGCTCACCATCCACACCCATTCATCCAAATGTGGGTGTCTCCTACCATGCTCCATCTTGGTACTCCTCCAATGGATAATACCATTCTCCCAAATCAGATTTATATCTTTGCATTTCATGGGATGTTGAAATGCAACCCCTTGGAGATCTCCAAGTGAATACCACTCATCCATGACCATGTTGAATCCATAAGGATCCAAGTATGCTGAAGGCAAAGTCTGCCCATTGAGTTGTACAATGCTCATCAAGAAAGATCCATCACAATAATGAAAGATAAGATGTATCTCATCAATCATCTACCCATCCAAAGTCACACAAGCATAATGGTAATCATAATGCTCTAATAATAGTTGCCCCCCCAACTCATCACTGCTGGTCAATGACAACGCTGTTGATCTCCATAATGGTGTTTTTGTCGTCTCATGCTCATGCTCAATGTTGAACATAAAGTTCTGAATGGGATTGTTTAGGACAATACTCATCCTATCCTCCAAAAATCCATACCCCAACCCCCGGAGTTGTGTGCATCTCAATAATGAATAGTCAGGAGGATTGTTTATCCTCTCCTTGAACAACTCAAGGCTGCATAGCGCAATGAAAGTTTGCTTCTCCAAATCAGGAATATGTTTTGACCCTTGGTCATGCAATGGCATTTTTCCACAACCCTCCATAAGATGTGCTGAAATAACAAAAAATGGAAACTCAAGCATACCTTGGTAAATCTTGGGAACATCTTGTATTTCTATAAGGGTTCCTTCATCCAATGTGATGGCTCCCCCAACTGTTGATGATGATGGCTGCTCTTCCATAGTTGTATCAACGCTAGTACAAGTCTCCTCAAGTGGTGGTGAAGGCTTCTCCTCCTCTGATTTCTTCTTGTCAAATTTTTTGATCAACCTTTGAGTAACATATGCAAATGCAGTCACTCTTGCATGAATCAAATGGTTGAACCACCAAATGTTTTCTTCACCCTCAAGGTGCAGCACTGTAATATCAACAACCTGTCTTTCTACCACTGGATGTAGTAGGAAGAATGCATCTAGCTTCATTACCCAAGCCCTTGCTATACATGTGGATGGCCCATCAAAAGTAGACAATAGAAATCTATTTCCCTTTATTCTCCTATTGCTGCAAGGTCTCCTTTCTTCTTCAAGCTGAATGAATTATGGAAGAGTTAGAGTCTCCTTGAAAGCTCTAGGTTGAGACTTATATTTTTCCAGGTATCCACTTAGGATCTCATGTTCCAAGTACCCTCCATCTCCATACCTCTTGTTTTCTTCCACCAAAGGAAAGGGAATAGTATATTTTTTTGGAGCTCTCTGTAACACTGGTTCTTTCTTTGGATAATAGGAAGTACATGGACCTTCATCTTCTTGAAACCCTCTAGAGGTCTCATTGTATCTTTCCTCTTTTATCTACTTAACCTCCTTGGAGAGGTTCTTCATGTTGAATTCTTAGTTAAACTGAGAGGGGGGGGGTGAATCAGTTTAACACATACATGAGATTTTTAAATTTTTCATCAGCTTATTTACAGCTTACTTTTATAACCAACCTTAGTATATGAACAGTCTTAATAAGTTGCAGCAAGTATTAAATTAATGTGACATCAAACTTATTATGAGAGCAGCAAACATTAAGTAGATTTGGTAAATCATCTCAGCACATAGACAACACAGATAGAGACATCAGATATAAATGGAAACCCATAAAGCGAGAAAACCACATCTTATTATTGTTGTGATGCAAAGGCAATCTGCAACTCCCTCTCACCACTGTTTTTCTGCAGGCACCAACCTACAGGAGGCACCAACCTCAATTCTGCAAGCTACAACTTGCAAGGAAGCTCCAACTCCCTTCAATTTTCTGCAGGCACCAACCTACAGGAGGCTCCAACCTCAGTGAGCTACAACTGACAGCTATCAAGCTTCAACTTGATAGGGAAGCTCCAACTTCCTCAATTTATCACAAGAAATGTTTGCTGATTTACCTCAGATATGAGCTCTGTTCTGTAGCATCTCTTTCTGCTCCTCTCTTCCTTATCTTCTCTGCCTCAATATTCTATACTTTTCATTCTCTAACCTCTCTTATGCATATCAAGTTGATATTATATATAGAGTTCCTCACATGACTATTTGTATTACACAAGGAATTTCGAGTGAACAACCATGACTCTTTGGCTTCTATCTTCTCATTTCTTTGTCCAACTCATTAAAAAAATATAAAAATATGTACAAATTTCAATATTACAATGGGATTTTTCTTTTCCTTTGGATACTTGTCTTTGCATCACAAACAATATAAAAACAATTAAAACATTTGAATTTTCAGTTTCAATGCATAAAATTTGCTCAGCCCTTGGCTTGCTGGTTTTTTCTTTTTTGTAGCAGTGATGCAACTGTCCTGTATACTTTGTTCACTGTCTTCTGCATATTTCACCTATTCACTGCACTTTTGAATCCCTTTGCTGCATATCTCTTCAACTCTGCAATCTCTGTGTACCTATGTCAGGTCCATATTCTCCAAGTTCAGTCCCGTTTTGCTCAACTTTTCATCAAGATGTGTGTACAATTGCATTCAAAATTTCATGCCCAATCATCTTCCCAATCCGGGAAATCTCACAACATCCCTTTATTCTACGTTGGCAAATTAATCACTTAAATCTGTGAATGTTAATATCTCAAATCTATGATATTTGAGATATTAATTCCAAGCCCCTTATGTTATACGCTCAACCCTTATGTACTTCTAATGTTCAACCAATTCATAATCCCCATACATTTCACGGGGCGCTAACTTCACAAACGTATTAATATGGCCTACACCCTTAATACTCAAATCTTATATGAATTGAGTTTGCAATGGTTCGAGCCATAATAATATAATGCATATAATCACAATGACTCAATATGCAGTGCTCAGCGCTTACCTTCATATGTGTACAAAATTCGTACCTTAATTAAATCTCGACTTTGGATTAAACAAGCCAATAGGCCATAAGGTCCGCCAGTCCCACTAATCAAATAACATACCTTGGCGTTATGTCGCTCTTCTCATCCGACGGCGGAGAGCACGTCGCCTTGCCCCATGTGATCCGACGGATATCGCTTGGCTTAGATGCGTGAATGATGATGCACGATGGCACGCGATGAAAGCGGTTTTCCAAATTCGCTCAGGGACACGCGTCACCCAGTGTATGGGATCGCTCCGAATTCTTAAATACCACTTACTGTGCAAAGGTGGTGCGATCAAAACCAGAAACCCGCCTTTACTATTCACTCTTTGTGGTTCTTCTGCTTTCTCCCTCAGGGTTCCATCCGTCTTTATTTTGTTTAAATCCGCCGTGTTTATGCTCCATTCCATATCGATCATCCAACTATTAGTTGTAGTTCAAAAGTATACATTCGTTGCAGAAGAACACGACTTATAGTAGCCCCCATGGATTATTCGATGACATTGAGTTCTGCGATGACCACGATACTCACTGCAACAGTGAATCCACAACTTCCTGTTTCAGAGCGTGGCTCACAACGGACTCATTTCTTCCTTAAACAAGTCGATTCTAATGAGAATGAAGGTTTATTCTCAAACAAATTCGGTTACCCTGAACAGAATATAAGACAATGGCAACTTATGTGGGATTCAGTTTCAAAGGGGTTTCTATGGTTCTGCATTAGCAAGAGAACTTTCTTCACAGAGACTGATGCTTTCGATTACAATCCAGAACCTCAAATATGAGCCATTATCATAAGATTTATCCAAAATTGAACTCCATCTAAAGCCCGACACAGAGTCTTTTTTCATACATAATACACAGAATTTGCTTACAGTTCTTAGCGCATTCAAGCACAATATCGACATGAAGTCGATTTCTCCACCGACACATAGAGGTAAATTCAGCCTTGCATTGCTCATACATTTATTTACTAGAATTGAAAGCCTATTACTGCAGATAGACTCTTAAACTGATTTCCAGAGTCCTCTACATATAGGGTTTGCTGGAAATTGCATAAGCCAAATAGGGTCCAAGGAATAAATTTATTCTTTACACAGAGAGTAACACTCTAATTCAATCAGGACCATATCCGAACATCAGGCATATTCATTACTCTATCTCTCCAAATCTACTATTAAATTTAGGCATATACATTACTCTGTCTCTCCAGATATGCTATTAAATGGCCCTTTTCTACTGTCATCTGTCTCCTGCTGCCTTTGTTCCTTCTATGCTGCCTCTACCTCCTCTCTGCTACCTCTATTCTCTGCTACTTTGCTTTTCTCTTCTCCTAGTTACTATTCCAGATGCTCCTCCTTTGCTAACTCCTTTGACATCAATGACAATATTTCCAACAGTCTCCCCCTTTGGCATCGATGGCAATATACTTCCTCTGTTTTCCTTTTAGGACCCTTCCTTCTGTTGCTAGCTCTTCCTCCCCCTTTAACACAATGGCAAGGGGTTTCACATTTCTTAGTGTAGATTCTGTCCTTTGATCCTTTGCTTTTATCCTTTTTCAACATTTATTACATTTCCTCTCTCTGAGATCTTCTGACTTTGTACCCTGTTGCTCCAAACTTTGAATTAAATCTAAAATACTGACCCTTTAGCCTTTTCATTGACTCTTTTATGTTGGATGTATTATTTCCATAATCCTTTGATCCTGTGGACCTGTTTCATGCTTCCCTTGTTGGCTGCTCTCCCCTTGGAATGATATTTTCGTTTCTGTTCTCCCGCTGATACTGTGCTTTCTCTTTATATCAGAGAGTAGCATCTACAGATACTACCCCTAGTCTATCTCTCAAATATTCAAATGGTTCTCTAGCAAGAGGTTTGGTAAAAATATCAGCTGTCTGTTCTTTTGTTGGTACATATTACAGCTTTACTACCTTCTGAGCCACTTTTTCTCGGAGAAAATGATACTTGATTGGGATATGTTTAGTTTTTGAGTGAAGCACAAGATTTTTAGATATACTTATAGCACTTTTATTATCACATTTGATTGAGATAGGTTCATCAATGCTTACCTTCATATCTTGGAGAGTTTGCTTCATCCACATGACTTGTGTACAACATGCTGCTACTGCTATATATTCTTCTTCTGTTGTAGATAGAGAGATAGATGTTTGTTTCTTGCTTAACCATGCCACCAGACTTTCTCCTAGATAGAATGCACCTCCACTTGTGCTTTTCCTGTCATCCACACAGCTGGCCCAATCTGCATCTGTGTATGCTGTCAAAGTGAAGCTTTTGCCTTTAGGATACCAAAGTCCATACTGTGCTGTTCCTTGTAGATATCTAAATATTGTTTTGACTGCAAGAAGGTGATTTTGTTTAGGTGCTGCTTGATATCTAGCCACTAGTCCTACTGTTAGCATGATGTCTGGTCTTGATGCTGTTAGATACAACAAACTTCCTATCATGGATCTGTAGAGTTTTTTATCTATATCAGCAGATCCATCATCAGCACACAGCTTGCATCCCGTGATCATGGGAGTTGACACAAGTTTGGAGTCCTCCATTTTGAACTTTTTCAACATTTCTTTTAAGTATTTTTCCTGTGAAATGAATGTACCTGTGTTCTTTTGCTGAATTTGAAGTCCTAAGTAGAAACTGAGTTCTCCAATCATGGACATTTCAAACTCTGATTTCATCTCCTTAGCAAACCCTTTTTCTAGTTCATCTCTGTTTCTTCCAAACATAATGTCATCAACATACACTACAACGATCAGGAGTTCATTTTCATGGACTTTTATGTATAGATTGTTGTCTACTCCGCCTCTCTTAAAGCCTTGTTTTTGCAAATACTTATCCAGTCTTTAGTACCAAGCACGAGGAGCCTGTTTCAGTCCATATAGAGCCTTCTTCAGTCTGCACACATAGTCTTCTTTGTCTGTTAAAGAGAAACCTTCTGGTTGTTCCATGTAGACTTCTTCTTCTAGATCTCCATTCAGAAATGCAGATTTCACATCCATTTGATATACCTTGAAGTCTTGGTAGCATGCAAAGGCTAGAAACATTCTGATGGCTTCCATTCTAGCTACAGGAGCAAATGTTTCATCATAATTAAGTCCTTCGATTTGTGAATATCCTTTGTAAACTAGTCTGGCTTTATTCCTGTTTACATGTCCTTGCTCATTCATTTTATTCTTGAATACCCATTTTGAGCCAATGATATTTTTCGCAATTGGTCTAGGAACTAGTTCCCAGGTATTGTTCTTCTCAATTTGTTCCAATTCTTCATTCGTTGCCTTCACCCAATACTTGTCCTTGTTAGCTTCTTCAAACTTCTTTGGCTCTATTTGTGATAACATGGCTATGTATACCTCTTCGGTCTATTCTGTTAGTTGCCTTCTTGTCTGGACCCCTTTTCTCTTGTCTCCTATGATCCGATCTTCAGGATGGTTCTTTTGAGTGTATCTAGAAGGGGCTTTAGAGCTCAGTTTAGCACCTTCTGTTGTCTTGCTTGTTTCCTCATCATCTTGGTTTTCTTCTTCATGGCTGTCTGATGGACTACTGTAGTATGTATCTCTTGTATGGTTTGGAAGTTCTTCATCAAATCTCACGTCAATGCTTTCTACTATTTTCCAAAGAGTCTTGTTGTAGCACCCGTACCCTTTACTTTTGGATGCATATCCTAGAAATATCCCTTCATCTGCTCTTGCATCAAATTTCCCAAGATTTTCATCATTATTCTTTATATAACATTTGCTTCCAAAGATTCTAAAATGCTTGATTGAAGCTGGTTTACCATGCCATAGTTCATAGGGAGTCTTGTCACTAGTTGGCCTTAAGTGAGCTTTATTAAGGATATGCACCGCTGTGTGTACTGCTTCTGCCCAGAAGGTTTGAGGAATATTAATCTCTTGCATCATGGCTCTGGAAATTTGTTGTACAGATCTATTTTGTCTCTCTGCTACTCCATTATGCTGAGGTGTCCCTGCAATAGTAAATTGCTACTTTATGCCATGTTCATTGCATAGGTATACAAAGTCATAATAAGTGAATTCACCTCCTCTGTCTGATCTGATGCATTTCAGCTTGCATCCAGTCTGATTTTCTGCTAAACCTTTGAATATTTTGAATTTTTCCAGAGCTTCCGATTTATTCTTGAGAAATGCAACCCATGTCATTCTTGAGAAATCATCTATTATGAGCATGAAGTAGGATTCTCCACTTGGTATTTTAGTTCTTGCTGGTCCACACAGGTCCATGTGCACAACCTGGAGTGGTCTTCTTGTTGATAACTCATCTTTGGCTTTAAATGATGTGCGGGTATTTTTTCCCAATTGACAAGATTTGCATATGGTATTAGAAGGCCTTTTTATTTCTGGCATGTCTTTGACAGCTTTCTTCTTGCTTAGTCTGATGATGTGATCGAAGCTGAGATGTCCCAATATTTTATGCCATAACCATGACTCCTCAAGTTTGATAAGATAACATGCTTCATCTTCCTCTTTCACAATGTAAACATTGCTCCTGCAATGAACTCCTTTGAAGAGTCCCACAATGATACTTGATTATTACAATCTTGTGCTTAAAAAGAACTTCACAGCCTTTATCACACATTTGACTGACACTTAACAAATTTGCTTTCAGCCCATCTAAAAATAATACATCTTGGGCCTTTCCTCTGCCATGGTCTAGGCTGACTGAGCCTTTTCCTTTTATTTTTCCTGATTTATCATTGCCAAAAGTAACATTGCCAGATTTCTTTTCATCAAGGGTTATAAACTTGCTTCTATCTCTAGTCATGTGTTTTGAGCAACCACTGTCCAAACACCACTGGCTTTTCAGGTCTTGAGTAGTTAGAGCCAAGTCACATTTATTCACCTTCTTTATCCACTGGAAGCACCCTTTTGTTTGGTATCTTTTGTGAGGTGTTGAACTACTTCTTCTGAGAGGACATTTGGAAGGCATATGTCCAACTTGATTGCATACACAACATTTGATCATAATTTTTGCAGAATTGTGAATATGAACAAAATTTCTTTGATTCATAAACCTCCTTGATGTGTTGAACATCAATCTTTGTCCATAATTTCTATAGTCAATTATCTTATGGCAAAATTCCTTACAATAAAAACAGTAACCATAGAAACTATTTGCATACCTGATGTAAGGTTGTCTTCTCCATTTGTTTGTTTGAGACAGTCTCTTCACTATTTGCATCTTTTGCTGGTTTGAATTACTCCTCCTTGCATGACAATATGCAGCAATGTGTCACAGCTTGTGGCAGACATAATAGGTGGCATTCTTCATAGGAGGGAAGAATCTCCTTTGATGGCTTCCAAATTTGACATACTCAAAGGCATATGATCCTTTTTCTGTTGTCTTAGTATTTACTGCATGCTTTGTTACTAGAGGTTTCTTCTGATCTCTGTCTTCCTCATTACATGTTTCTTCTTTTGTAGGAATTTTTTGAGCTGCTTCATCATTCTTCTTTTCTTTTACAAAAATAATCTCTCTATTTTCCTTTTCTTTTCTTTTACTTGATTCTCCTTCATATCCTATTCCCGTTTTTATCATAGGAGATCTTTGAGCATCCAGAATTTTGTTCAACTTACTAGAGCTTGTTGTTTGAGAGGAATTTGTAGATACTTTCCTCTTAGCATTTTCTAACTTCTTCCTCAGACATACAACTTCTTCTTCCAGCTTCTCTTGTTCTCGAGTTTTATCCTTGATTTTCTGAAGTAACATGTCTTCTATCTTCTTGGCTTCTTCAAGCTCTACCTTCAGCTGCATGAGGACTTCTGAATTTTTCTCTTCTCTTACATACTTGAGGAGAATGTCCTTTTGTTTTTTTCACTTTAGTTTGAGTCTTTCAATCTCCTCCAGAGCACTTCTTAGCTCCCTCCCAAGGTCAACTTCACCTTCTTCTCCTTCATCTTCTAGCAGGAGTCCTTCAAGTTCTTCTATGGCCATCGATAAAAATTCAGAGGTTCCTTCTTCACTTGAGGGTTCATCTGATTCTTCAGATGTACTACTGTCTTGTTGAGCATAGAAGGATTTTCTGCTAAACTTCTTTCCTTTATGCCAGTTCTTTGATGTATTTTTCTCTGATTCTTGAGCTTGATTCCTTACTTTCTTGTGAGGACACTTAGTAGCATAGTGTCCAACTCTTCCATAGTTAAAGCATTTGAAAGGAAGTTTACCTTTGTATTTACCTGAGCCTCTATCTAGTTTCTTGACAAATTTTGCCTCTTCTTCATCCGAGAAAGAGCATATGTCTTCCTCTTCTTCTTTCTTCTTTTCTATTTTAAAGGCTGCCTCCCTCGTACTTGGCTTCTTCTGTGGGAGCCTCATCTCATATGTTGTTAGATTTCCAAGTAGCTGGTTCATGGTCAAGGTCTCCCAATCAGCTGTCTCTTCTATTGCAGACACCTTGGGATTAAACCTGGATGGAGGATATCTTAGAATATTTTTCACAATTATACTTTTTGGTATGGTTTCTCCAAGAGCTTTCATATTGTTAACAATTTCTGCAACTTTTAGGAAGAAGCTGCCAACATCTTCATCATCATTCATTTTTAAATTTTCAAACTGGGCTCTATATACTTGAAGTTTGGCAGTCTTTACCTTTTTATTTCCCTTATGGATATTCTCTAGAGTGTCCCACATATCTTTAGTAGTCTTACCACTACTACATTTGGCGGAAATTCCGACACTTGGTTCCGACGCTTTTGACCAAATGTTGGAAATTTCCCGAAATTTTTTCAATCCCGCCCGAAACCATCGCTATACCGACGTCTAGAGAAATGTGTCGCAATACCGACACTTAGACAAAGTGTCGCAATTGCGACGTTTGAAGGAAGATGTCGCAATTGTGCCACTATGCCCCAAAGCGTCACTATTGCGACGGATAATTCCAAACGTCGCAATTCTAACACATGTCTAAGTGTCGCAGTTGAGACGTTTGGAGGCAGTCGTCGCAATAGCGACGCCTTTTTTGCAACATAATGTCTAAGTGTCGCAATTACGACGTTTAGAGGGATCCGTCGCAATAGCGACGCTCTGGCCTCCGTCGGTATAACGACACTTATATGCAATAAACGACAGTTATATGCCTTTGCAAAAATGGTCATCTTACAGAGTAGCACGAGGAGTAGTTACTGGAGGCACCTTTGCGATTGTGCATAATTTGGAGAGAAAATAGTAATAATGAGAGAGGCTCCTTTAATTACATCTTTGATTTGTGAAGGTATGGATTGTCCAGCCTGCAATTCTATGCTGTCGAGAAAGACTCGCAATCCTCTGGAAACAAGACTGTTGTGAAGATGCCTGGCGAAGAAATGGACATCGGGTTCACGACTGTTGATGAACACATCGTAGTCCGGCGAAGAAGGCACCAAGGAGGGTATTCTCAGTGAATGAGGGATGTTGAAATATTAATTTCAACTACCCTATCCTCTGGCCGCTTTCTAAATCTGTTTGAATGGCTCTGTCAAACAGCCGCTTTCTAAAACTGATGAACAGTCAATTTTGGTTTTGAAATCACAGTCCCTGCACAATTAAAAACAGAGTTCTGTATGTTTTTGGAAACAGAGCAATTGAATAGTAAACGCGGGAGATTTTAATTCAGAAGAACGTGGTCCCACAGACCACAGACCAAATTAGCCATCCACGTGGAAGCAGGTGATTCGATCGCGTTATTTTTTGGCTCGCCTGCATTGTGGAATTCCGGACCCGAAACATTATAGGGAGGAATTAATTTGATTTTAGCATCACAGTTTTCCTCCGTACGCAAAGCCAAAAAACAGACCCGAATTTGTGATTGAAATCGGGTTTATTTTTTTTGAAGTCCGGACGAATGATATAGTTTTATTAATATTTTGTTATAAGTTTTGTTTCACCGCCCGATAGTTATTTAAACCATTGGCTCATATATAACATATGCACAAATATTTCACTTTGGGCATTTATAATGTGGGCCCCGAATACTTTAAATAGGTACATATACATTAGACAGTTTAAAATTTTTGAGGATTGCACCCCCGGTGCAATTGTTTGTTTATAAGATTATATGATACATGTGAGATAAAGGTTTATTATTTATCATATATAAATAAATTTTATCAATATTGTACATTTACACTTTTATGAGGTGATTTTATAAGTAAATTCATAAATATCTCTTTTTAATCCTCATTTTACTCCATGAATATGTTTGGAAATGAAATTTCAATAGATTAATTTTCTCCTAACCTATATGTATCATCAATATTCTACATTTACATTCTTAATTATGAGGTGATGTTATAGGTAAATCCATGAATATCTCCTTTTAATCTTCATTTTACTCCATGAATATGTTTGGAAATGAAATTTCAATAGATTAATTTTCTTTCTATTATATGTTTTATGAAGATATGGTAAGGAATTCTGTCCTGTTCTTCTTAGAAATAATTATAGATAATTTTTTTTTTTTTTCAAAATAGATTAAAAAATTATATGAGAAAAATTATTAATTCATCAATATGTGTGTGTGTGTGTTGTGAGGAATAATTTCATAGTTCAACTTAATGGTTCATTATATAATCATGTCATCACCAATGATATATCTTAAAAAGCAACTGAAAAGCCATGTGTACAAAATCGATGTATACTCTAGAGAGTGGTTCTCATATCACTATGTAAATTGTTGTATGCTAATTCAACAAAATTATAAGATAAACTGTAATACACATCATATATGCACCATAACAATTGGTGCAGGGTAAAACCCACCTGCCACACCTTTGTACTCGATCCAATTTTCTCTGTCAACTCTTCTAGCTGTGGGAGTTTCCTCCAGGGATCATAATACCCCCAAGGCCTGTTATCACCCTAGTAATTCTCAGGTTGTGGGATAGGGATTTTTGTAGTTAAGAACACCAGGGGTAACCAGAACCACTTTGGGAATTCAAGATCTAGCCTTCTTGAACTCTAGAGAGGGATCTCTCCGTATGATTTAGCTTTGTTTTAGTAACAGATATTAGGCTATCTATGATTGTGTATTTGGGTTTGATTTTAAAAGATTGGTGGGAATAAAGAGATTTCAAGGTAAACCAGAAGGATCTACCAGAATATTGGGCAATGGAGTCAGCTCTCTAGGCAAGCAGAACTAAGAAATAAGGCTCAGAGATGCAAATGTGCTAAGGGCAAGATAGGTGACCTTCTAAGGCTATGTATAGGCTTGATTTGATGGAGTGGATTGAATCTGAGCAAAAGGGCACTTAAGAATCCTTAAGCTACAGATAAGAAGATTGAAGAAGGGGATCTAACTGGGAACCGTAGAACTGCCCATAAGGTTTTACGAACAGGCTATTACTGGCCTACCATCTTTAAGGATGCCAAAAAATTCGTGTAGGCCTGTGATAGCTGCCAAAGGGCAGGACGCCCTGGGCAGTCTGATGAAATGCCTTTGAAACCTCAACTAGTGATTGAACCATTTGAATGCTGGGCACTTGATTTTTTTGGCCCTATTAGTCCTCGCTCAAACCAAAAAACATACATCCTAGTTGCAACCGAATATGTCACTAAGTGGGTCGAAGCAGAGGCAATTTCAAAAGCTACAGAGGACTCTGTAGTACAGTTTCTTTTCCAAATCTTTGTGCGCTATGGTCTCCCAAGGGACATAATCATAGATGGAGGACCACAATTTGTAGGTAATAAATTAGCTGAAACATTGCAAAACTACCACATTCAGCACAAGATTACAACTCCATATCACCCACAGGCCAATGGCCAAGTAGAGAGCACGAACAAAGTAAAAAACATTAAAATGCCAAGTAGAGAGCACGAACTATAGTTGTCTTGAGAAATTTTATTCACACTGAATACTTCGAATTGTGAATTATTTATACAAAAAAATGTTTACAAAATATCTCAGGAATTGAGATAATTTTTTAATCAAAAATAGGAAAGAAAACTTAAAAAGAGGGACAACTGCAAAACAGTTTGCAAGCTGTTACCTTTTTACAAGAAAAAATAGAACTGATTATTCTAATTTGAACTGATTGTTGTTGTGCACTTTAACCTTGTATTTTTACCATTTGAGGTAACAGTAAAAAATGAATTTCCAAGTGAATTTCCTATTTTTTATCCATTAAATTCACAGCAGATCTGTGAATTCTTGCCACTTTTCTACAGAGGGGATCTTCATAGTCTTCAATTTTCTATAACTTTCATCTGCCTCTGTATACTTGGCAAAGTTAGGCTTGATAGTGAACATATGCCTGATCTCATTATCTAAAAAGAACAGATTTTCAAAATACTGAAGAAGTATTTTGCCTATTGGTGATCCTTGAGGCAGTTGTTGTCTGGCTTGCTCTTTTGCATGATTTCTGATTTTTAGATCATAATCTTTCTGAGGCATTAAGTTGTCATTCAATGCGTGAATATCAGGCAAACCTGCTTCTGACAATGTTTTTTATTTGGCTAAAAATCTTGAGATGGATAAATTCATGTCTTTACACCGGTCCTCTAGATTACTCTTTATGTTTCTTTTGTTCAGGACCTTTTTGATTTGAAGAATGGGTTCTGTTCTATCAAAGATTTTCAATTCTTCCAACTCTTCCCTGGTTTTACTGTTTAAAAAAGCTATGAGTTGGATTGCTTGGGCTGGTTTTTTGTCAATTTCCCTCTTAGTCTTGTCAATCTCTGCACTAGCAACTTAAAGTAACTCCCTCCGTTCATAAATTATCTGAATTGAAGGCCATTGAGAATGAATGCCATCAATAATTTTGGTCCATAAATGATTTTTTATAAAGGCCACTTGATCTGTAATATTTACTTGTGCTTGCAGAATCTTTACCTGTTCTTGTAGTCGATCAACCCTTTGCTCATGTCCTCTAGAAGTAGTCAAGGCATCATTTTTGGATTTTTCTAAATTTTTAATAGTGCCTCTCAAACTAAGGATCTCTTTATCTTGGTCTTGTGGTGTGCACCTCTGTGAGGATTAAGAAGAAGAGGCAGAGATTAGAGAAGTAATTGGCACTGCAGTTGGCAGTACTCCGTTCGGTGCCAAGTGTTCTGCCAAAGTAGATGGTATAGCAGTGTTTACAGTGGGGATCACTGTAGGAATGACCATTGGTTGTGCTTTTCTTAGTTCTTAATTCTCTTTCATTAGAGCTTCTATTTTACTTTCCATTTTTTTTATCTGACCTGTCATTTCATGTACAACTTGCTTTAAATCATCATTCTCTGTTTTTTGCTGTAGAATTTCTTTTGCCTGAGAGTTTTCACTCTGAGGCAACTTCAGCTGTTTTCTAAGAGCAGCTATATCCTCATTTTTCTGTTTAATTAAGACTTTTTCCCCTTCAATGTTGGCTGGGTCACCCCCTGCTTCAATCACTATATCTTCGAGTGCTTTTATTCTTAAATTATTAGCATACAGTGAGGCTTTGTCCAACCTCATTTGATTTTGGAGGTTGAGCACTGTTTTCTCAAGCCTAATTGATTTCATAGTTTTACTGACAATTTTGGAATATAGCATTTCAATATTGCTCCTATGAAATTTAATTTGATCTAATTCATGAATGGTATCTGCATCCAGTTCAAGATCTATTTTGGAATAATCTGCCACTGATTTTGGCTCAGCCACTGTAGGCTTCAAGAATGACATTACCAATTTATTGGATGAATAATCAAATGCTGAAAGAAGCCTGTCTTTGTTTCCAGGCTTTTCCTTAAGAAATGTAGAATGAGCTTGATTCTTGAGCTCTTCATTCTTCTCTTTAATTTGTCTGAATCTGATCTGAATCTCTGACTCTGTATTGTCAGTTTCCTGAGAAGGAGGCAAATCGACAGTAGCCTGGTTTTCCTTCATGGCTGTATCTTTTTGTTGTGTTCCAATTTTTACAGTTTGAAGCTCTTTTAATGTTTAAGTGACTATTCTTGTTGCTTCATCATTTATATCAATATTTACAGCCTTATCCTTTTCTTCTTCTGTTGACTTGCTTCTTTTACTATAAGGAGTTCTGAATTTTATGTCCTCAATAGTCTCAGCTATGAAACTATCTCCTTCTCTGTCTCTTTTATGTACATTATCAGTATCTTTGCTTGTAGAAGCCACATGTACTGTCTGTTCAATCTGTTTGCCTTTTCCACTGTCTACCTGTATTACCTGTACTGCCTGTGAATCATCATCAAATTGGGTGTTTGGCTCCCATTCAATTTTATTTACATATCTTTCAATATGGGGCTTAGGATCATGCAAGTAAATAGGCAACTTAGATTTTACCCTTATTTCACTCAAAATACCTTGTGGGTCATACTTCCATGTAAAACTACATGGGAACTTATACTCTTTAAGTTTGACATTTATCTCATTGGAAGCTTCTCTGTTATTCACAATGAATGGCCCAATTTGATTTTTCAGCTTAAATTGGGTCTTTTTCTTGAAAGCTATGAAGTGGATTTCATCTACATTCAATAGTTGTCTCAGATATTCTAAAACAAATATTCTTGTAGTAACAAATCTGGGTAACTTATATGGGGCCAGGGATGAGCCATACACTCTGATTTATGTATGATTTTTATATAAATACCAATCTCCAGTTTTGTAGCTCTCTGATAACTACAGAATTCTTCTTGTCTCATCATTGATCCTAGGGATCTCCTCTTTTTCCAAGAGATACATAGCAAGGGCTATAAATGAGTCATTGAAATCTGTAAAACTATACTTTCTGTTCCATTTCCTTAAAATAGATGACCAAAATACTACTGATAGAACTTTTCCTTCTGCATCCACTTTCTTACATTCAATTGGAAACTTATCTGTTTGATAATATAGGAAGAGGTGGAGTAGATAAGAGGAGTATCTGAAAACTCCTTCTTCTGATAATCTGGATAACTGATAATGCATACTTTCAGCAATAAATCTAGCAAAATTGAATTGAATGGATGGTGATTGACCAGGGCTTAGAGTTGACAGAAAACCTAGGATAGCCACATCGGTGAATTCATCACTGGCATATCCTAGTATGAAGGAGAGCATTGAGACAATCTGTCTAGTTTCATCTGGGAAATCAATGGTGTCGAAAGGAGGATTTAACTTAGGAATATCAACTTGATTTGGACAAAAATTCTGGTATATTTTGAATCTAGCATTGAAATCCAAGTCAAGATATAGCTGGGTTAAATCTTCTATTGTTAGGGAAGCAGAATTGGGGTCATGATTCATTTGCAGCATGGAATTTATCGACTCTTCAGTGATGTAAAACAAGGTATCTTTTTCTTTGTTTACAATACATCTTTGTTCTGGCATATAATAGGCTTGGCATAATCTGATAAAGTCAGGAACAGAATGAGTGAGAGGGACAATATATCTAGGCAGATTGGATTCCCAAATTGGAATATCTTTGTCACCCTTTTCCAATGATTTTCCATAGCACCAATTATAGACATCAAGCGAGTTAAATTCTACATTAGGGTCTAGTATTCTATAGTCCAAATCAACTAAAGAGCTGTTCTCTGGAGAAATGACTGGAGGCTGGACTGGTCTGACCACTTCTGTAGAATCAGCCGTGAGTGCAGGAGTTGGTTTGTCGATTTTGAAGGACATAAGCTGAGGAATCTTTGCAGAAGACTTATTTTGAGATTTTGGGCCTCCATTCTTGGGGGTTACCTATTTCTTAGTCATTTTTAATAATGAACGAAGCAAGCTTAAATGGTTTGCTAAGTTCCTTTACGAGAAACAGGGGTTTCTTGGCGAATTTCCACTGAAAATGGAGTTTCTGAGCAGGGTTTTTAGGAAATGCAAGGAATTTAAAGCTCAGAACGTGTATTTAAAATCGATTTCAACAGCAAAATGGACCAAGGTATGGAAAAAACTGCGAGAAAGGGCAATTAGGGATTCCAGGGAAATTTTGACAGAGTTTCCCCTGAAAAATGGACACTTTTTTGCAGTAACTTTGGTAATTATTTGAAATCGACAGGAATTTTGAAATCTCAGAGGGCAAGTTCGAAGAAAATTACCTGGAGAACCAGCGGAATTCGGTTGAAGACATTGCAGAGGTGCTCAGTCTTCAATTTTTTGAAAATGGCTTCTTAGAGGACAATGTAGTACTTTGTAATGGAAATTCAGGGCAATGGGCATCGAAAAATGGTACTGGTAGGTTGAAAATGGCTCTGCAAAGTTTCTCAGGGTTCAAACAGCGTGATTTTGAGGAAAAATAGTTCTGCAATGTTTTTACAGGTTTAAAGCGAAAAGGTGAAAATTTGAATGAAAAATATAATTTTAATGTATTAAACGATGGTATAACCATAGTTAAATGACATTAAACTCGGGTTAAATGGGTGTGGTTTAGGGAATACCGCTAGTGGTATTCGCGAGGGTAAATGGTGGTAAGTGGAAACTAGCTTTTTGAACCCGATACAGTGTGGTGGCGACACGTAAGCGCGGGTGGTTTGGAAAAACCACCCATTTCGCGCGGCTTTGCTAAAAAATCAAACGATTACTTTATGAGCGCGAAAATGTATTAGCGCCGTCAGATCTGGATTCAATGATCGAACGACCACGATCAAAAGGAAAGGTGTGGGGAAAAGGTAAGTTATCGGGTTCAGTTTGGGCCATTGATCTTGGGAAACCGTCGCTATACCGACATTTAGAGAAAAGTGTCGCAATACCGACACTTAGAAAAAGTGTCACAATTGGGACACTATGCCCCAAAGCGTTGCTAGATGGCTGCCTCCAAACATTGCAATTGCCTCCAAAAGTCGCTATTATATGTTTTACGAAGATATGGTAAGGAACTCTCTCTTGTTCTTCTTAGAAATAATTATATATAATTTTTTTTTCTTTTCAAAATAGATTAAAAAAATTATATGAGAAAAAATATTAATTCATCAATATGTGTGTGTTGTGAGGAATAATTTCATAGTTCAACTTAATGGTTCATTATATAATCATGTGAGCATCACCAATGATATATCTTAAAAAGCAACTGAAAAGCCATTTGTACAAAATCGATGTATACTCTAGAGAGTGGTTCTCATATCACTATGTAAATTTTTGTATGCTACTTCAACAAAATTATAAGATAAACTATAATACACATCATATATGCACCATAACAATTGCCATACAACTAATTTGTTTTAGGATACATGTGGCATTCTAGGGGTAAATTCTATATGATGTGTATATCAATCTATTAGGTGCTGGTAAGTTGTGAGTATCTAATAAATGATAAGGAATATCCATACATCATGATCTTGTAATGTGATTATAAATTGTGTCTATAATTATTTTAAAATATATAAATGATTTGTTTTAAAAAAATCAACACAATCAACCCTAAACAATGCTCATGATGTGGAATGTCATTGGCGAAACCAAAATGATGGTCACATGTCCCATTTCTATGGTAATGGTGATCATATATATGTTGTAGCGCCACTTGATGAGTAATTAAATAAATCTCATAGTGTGACTCATTGTGCCATATTTTTTTAAAGCATGATTTGTTTTCTTAGTTTTTGCTAATTTGTTAACATATTTTATTCATTTGGAAAGCTAATTAATGATGCATTAAGTAATTAGGACCTAATGAGAGATCATCTTCACATCTTCACTGAAATATATTTGGTAATTGTAGTCACTATATGGACCGCACATGCATGCTACTTAAGAAAAATTGAAATATAAACTATAATACACATCTTATATATGCCATAACAATTGTCATACAACTTATTTACTTCTAGATACATATGAAATACTTTAGGTAAATGCCATATTATGTGTATACCAATATAGTAGGTGTTGGTAAGTTATGAGGATCTAAGAAATGATAGGGTATCTACACATTAGTAGTGCCCTGGTGAATTTTTTGCATAATTTTCTATTTGTTGTAATTTTGTTGCCTGGATTTGTTATAAATTTCAAATAATATATACAATTATCTACCAATTGTTCTTTATAAAGAAGAAGAAGTACAATAAGTAGTCACCTAAAAGTGAGCCATGTGAAAATATTGGTAACATGAGTAACCTGGTAAGCTGTAAATGAAAAGTGAATAACCTCCACTCACAAACAAGTGGCAGGCAGGGTTGGAATTTGGATTTCTCTTTACCCGTCACACAATTTTTTTTGACGTTTTGGTCATTATTTTTCTAGTCAATAAACGTTACGTTTAAAATTTTACACTTCATTAATGATGTTCTCGTAATAAATTAACCCTTCACCAATAAAAGTTTGATTAAAAAAATTGAACGCTCTTCCATTTTCTTTGGATTTTGGAGTGTGATATATCTGTGTCATGGAATTTTAATACCTAAAGTTTCAAGAGAAATAACTGATTCTTGTCAAACTAATATTTCCTCAATATATGTTATGATCTACTAAAAATTACTTCAAAAATCAAGTAACCTTCCAATATAAAGAAAAAAAACATGAACGAGCTTTCCCTAAATTGCAACCAGCCTAGATCCATCTAACCTCTGGAGTAAGTATAAATTCATTTTACAAATATTTAATTAAAAGAAATATTAAAAGATTTTGGATTTTGATTGTTTGTGTTGAATTAACTCTTTTCTCCAGAGAAATTAGTCTCTGTGTGCAGAAATTGATGATTAATGTTAACTAAATGTTATACCATTTGAAATTGCTCAGCGAAATTAATCAGGCCATGATGTACCATTTGTCAGTATCTATTTTCTCATGTATGAAAGTTTTTTTTTTCCAAGTAAAATTAATTCTATTAACAAAAGGAGTACAGTACAGCGGGCCGAAGCCTGATCATTGCCGAGTGTTGTGGCATTTGAAACAAAAAACCATAGTTTGAAGACTGCCCTGCAAGAGGGAAACCAGTCTGAAACAGTTCATTTGAAAAATCCCACGCAGGGGAACCAGAGAATTGTAGTACTGGAGACCATATCGAAGAAAAAAAAACAGATGCATTTTCAGAGATAGCAGGAAACACATGAACAGGCCTGTGAGAATGGGCAGAAATAGAGCAAAAAACCAGAGTGAAGAGGAGGAACTATTCATCAGGATCAGGTTCGTAGACAACTCTGCACCAGAGTTCATCTGGTTCCCCGTCAGAATTATACAGGTCAGCAACAGAATGGATCACCTTCCCGGGAGGAGGAGGAGTAATCTGCACCTCGCTCGCTTGCACTGCGTCCTGCCTCTCAGTAGGTTGACCCACTGCTTCCTTGTACGCCTGGTCCTGCGTGGCCTTGCCCATCTGACCCTGCACGTTCGCACTATCAGGGTGCTTCAGCCCAACAAACTGCGCCGAATCCCGAGCTGCCGAGAGGCTGCATTCCGCCGGACGAGAACTGGGAACAATTTCCTAAGGCTCTACACGAAATACGACCGTAATTGAGGCAGTCACCCTGGGTTGATTGAGAGTGTTGTTAAAGGAAAAATGCGTGGTGTGGGTTTGAGCAGGAGGAGCGGAAGGAGTGGGGGAAGCAAGGCGACGGCCCGAGCGGAGAAGGCGCCCTCTAGGTTGACTGTCAGAGTGGGAGATAGACGCAGAGGAGGTGCCAGAGGTGGAGGGAGAGCGTCGAATTTGGTGCCTCGTGGAGCCTCTTCGGCAGCGCATTCTATGCCTGAGGCGCGGCATAGTCGCACTCGAGACAGCAGAGCAGGGAGGCAAACGATGGACAGAAGACTGAGGCGAGAGGGCCAACAGGGCGATAGAAGCAAGCTTGCAGGAACCAGCGTGGCAGAAGTGGAGATTTTCTCCAAAATCCAAACAAAAATTGAGACAGCTCCTCTTACCAGTTATAGTGCGAACATTAGAAAGCCCTGCTCCTGGAGCGCACCACAGATTCACAGGCGGGGGAATTCTGTTCAGACCAGAGGGACGTTCCATAATAACAACCCAGTCTACCGCGCAACTGTGAATCGACTGCAATAAACAACCATAAGTATGAACTGGAGGCTGAGCCATGTCGCGGCATGCGAATGTGTATCGAGGAGCGGGACTATGGTTTATTCGAGCACCAGGAGTAAATGGCATTAAACGCCGATCAGTCGACATTAAGAACTGAATGACAGCACTCTTGCGGGTGGGCCAGTGGCTTCCCCTTATGCCACACCCCCATCCCATCACGTTAAACACTACCAACTTCACCAGCATCCGGGTTCTCATGTATTAAAGTTGATGTACCATTGAAAGTTTAATAATTCTATTGAAATTTTAATAACTATAATAACTATATATATTTTTTTTTTAATTTAATGATTAATAATAATTAAATTAAAATTCTTAAAAGACAAAATAAAAGCCTAATAATCACGAACTATTATGATAATTTAAAAATATAGAACTCGGGCTGAACATAGTTACAAAGATACCAAGAAAAGAAGAGTGCATGTGCATGATAACCTCTTTCTTGAAAACCTATGAATTCCATTCTCAATGAAGACTCAAGACTCAACTGGATTGGATTGTGTATCAAAACAGTAGGAATGAATCAAAGTTCAATGAATGAATAACTTGATCGAGAAAATTTATAGGGAAAGGTAACTTGACTATTAATCTACTAAACCTCACTTCCATGATTAAAAAAACACCCCCACCTTCTCAGTGGTCCCATCATGGTCATGAACCGAGAAATATCATTCTAATAGATTCAACCATCTGTCTACGGCATCTGCATCTATTTGACCCTCAAATATGGGAATGTCAAAATTTACTTGTACCTTAAAAGGAATCACACCTCTAGAGTGGCTGCTGGATGCAGATGTTGTTAGGTCCCTATATTACTAGTATATTCCCTTATTGTTGTTAGTGTAACCCCCTTATTGTTATTATTGTACCCTTGTAAACCCCATTTTGTTATTATTGTGCCCTTAAATTATTATTGTTAGGTTGGCTAGGATTACATTATGGCCCACTAGGATTACATTATGGCCTCATGGACTCCTATATATAGAAAGGAGGTTTTGTAAATTGTATCATCCAAGAATTGTTCATTTATGTAATGTATTGGAGGTTTCCCCCTCGAAGTGGCTCATTTCTAAGGCGTTTATATCTCTTTTCTTCTCTTTTTGGAGCTGGTTACACAACATTTGGTATCATAGCTTTGGATTCTAGGGTTTCGCTGCTCCAAACAGGTCATCGTGGAATTTTCGCTATAACATTTTTTCTACGAAGTTTCAGAAGCTAAAATTTTTAGGGTGCGAAGCCGAAATCCCGAGGAAGAGTTTCTAAAAATTTCAGAGCTTGGTTCACAATATTTTCTGAGATATCATCTATGAAAGTTAGGTCTTTTTTCAGGCTCCTAAACAGGTCATCGTGGCATTTGCGCTATAATTTTTTTTTCTACGAAGGTTCAGAATCTAAAATTCGTATGGTGCAAAGCTGAAATCCTGAGGAAATTAGTCAAAACATTTTAGAGCTTGGTTCACAATATTTTGAGAGATATGATCTGTGGAAGGTAGTGTTTTTTTAGGCTCCTAAATTTCATCTCAAAGAGATGATCGTGGGAAAAGTTCAATAACTCTCTCTCTGGGCATTGGATTGGAGTGCCGTAAAATGTGGTCACAAGTACACAGACTTTAGTTTCTTGGCTATCAATTTCAGAGACAAAGGACGAAATAGTGACACGTGGCAAGTCGTACAAGTTCTCTCTACTGAACCAGTCCAGAATTAGGTCATTGTGGGAGATTGGACACAACTTTGTCTTGGAGAATCCAAATCAAGTCAGACCTATGGCATTCGAAAGATAATTCAGAGGGCTACGCTGATACCAAAATTCAAATATTTGAGTGCTGCAATCATAGAGATAATCCAATTTCAATATCGAGTTCCTCAAAAGCAAGAAAAAGGTGTGTATATTTTTTTTCTTTCCAAATTGCATGAGTCTTCTCGAAGAATCAATTTGAATTGATTCCAAGGGCATATTGTAGAATATATAGCAGTATTGGGTTCTAAAATATGCCCCGTAAAAATAATTCAACACCCATTAAGCCTTCAGAAGGCTCTACTATGACTCATGAAGATGAAGAATTACGACATGATCTATCAAAATTACAAGAGCAAGTGCAACAAATTTCACTCTCGCAAAGAGAAACAAAAAATGAAATGGAAGTTTTGAAGAAAGGCGTGGAAGTGAAGATGGACGGTTTGAAGAAAGGCATGGAAGCTAAGATGGATGGCATGGAAGCGGACATGAAAGACAACATGGAAAACATGAAGAATGATCTCAAAACAGACATCGAAGGTTTGACAAAGTTGATTCAAGAAATGTTTCCTACTGGTGAAAAGATAGTAGAAGAACCTCATGATGAGAATAAAATAAATGTTAATCGTGATTTCATAAACTCTAATGTTGGCGGGAAGAACCACCATATTCCAAAAATGGATATGAGGAAGTTTGATGGAAAGGATCCTGTAACATGGATACTACAGATGGAGCGATATTTTGATCTCCATAACGTGCAAAACACACAAAAGGTACGCATTGCAACTTTACATTTAGAACAAAATACATTTGTATGGTATCAATGGCTTTGCTCCCGTAAAAAAATTGTCACTTGGTCAATTTTTACGGAGGAAATGATAGCACATTATGAGGATATAAAGAGCAACACCTTCTTTAGCCAATTGATAAATCTCAAACAAAAGGGTTTAGTGGGGCAGCACATTGAGGACTTCCAAAAATTGAATATAAGGGTAACTGATATTCCAGAGGAACATAAGATTGATCTCTTCATAGGCACTTTAAAGGATAACATTCAACATGAAGTTCGCGTTCTGGAACCTGATTCATTGGAGAAGGCATTCAGGTTGGCAAGAAAAGTTGAATGTAAAAATATGGCGACAAGGAAGCCTACCACTCAATTCTATAAAGAAGGAAGTGTGGCTATGCCTAGATTTCCACAACCTACAAGGTTGACACCACAAAAATTGGAAGAAAAAAGAAAAAAAGGGCTCTGCTACAGTTGTGATAGCAAATACACTAAAGGTCATAAGTGTGCTGAGAAGAAATTATTTTACATAGATTGTGAAGAGGAAGAAGAAAATGAACAAGAAGAGGATATACACCAGGAACCAGCCCCAGAAGAGGAAGAAATGAATCAAACCATATCGTGTAATGCACTGGCAGGAATTACCACTCCTCAAACTCTCAAGATAAAAGGACAAATCAAGAAGAGAAAGGTAATAGTGTTGATTGATTCAGGTAGCACCCATAATTTTATTCATTGTAAGGTAGCGAAGGAATTAAATTGTTTTCTATACCCAGCACCAGAATGTCAAGTGATGGTTGCAAATGGAGGAACTATAAATTGCTCTGGAAAATGCCATAATATCAAGCTAACCATGGGGGAATATGTATTGACTAGTCTAATGCTTTCCATTCCTATGGGAGGTGCTGATGTTGTACTAGGAGTACAATGGTTACAATCTTTGGGGACGGTAGCTTTTAATTTTTCAAGAACTTTTCTTGAAATTTTTTTCAGAAGGAAAGGAAGTCGAATTACGGGGTATTGAAGGGAAGCCGGGAAGGATAATAAGCTCTAATGTCATGACAAAGCTTCTAAAGAAAGAAAAACAAGGCGTAATTGCACAATTATGCTCACTAGAAGTTCCGACATCAAAATCATCTATTTCTGCAGATCTCTAACAAGTCTTGGACAATCATTCCAAGGTGTTTGAAACTCCCAAAGGACTCCCACCTATTCGTGATCATGATCATGCTATTCATTTGATTCGAGGAAGTGTTCCTCCAAACATCAGGCCTTATAGATATCCTTACTTCCAAAAGAGCGAAATTGAACGTATGATTGCAGAAATGTTAGAGGTAGGTATAATTCAACCTAGTCAAAGTTCTTTCTCTGCTCCTGTAGTATTGGTACACAAGAAGGATGGATCATGGCGAATGTGTCTGGATTATAGGGAGCTCAATAAGATCACCATTAAAGATAAATTTCCCATTCCTGTGATTGATGAATTATTGGATGAATTACATGGAGCAATTTATTTTACCAAGTTGGATCTTCGTTCGGGATATCATCAAATTAGAATGAAGACTGAAGATATTCCAAAAACAACATTTCGAACTCATGAGGGTCATTATGAATTTTTGGTCATACCTTTTGGCCTTACCAATGCACCTTCTACATTTCAAGGATTGATGAATTCCATTTTCAAACCCTTCCTTAGAAAATTTGTGCTAGTATTTTTTGATGATATACTAATCTACAGCAGGTCTTGGAAGGATCATGTTGAACATGTTGACGGGGTGCTCAAACTATTGCAGGAGAAACAATTATATGCAAAAACATCCAAATGTTTCTTTGGAGTACAAGAGGTGGAATATCTGGGTCATATTATATCTCATGAGGGTGTTAAAGTAGACCCTAACAAAATTAAAGCCATTAAGGATGGAAAGTCCCCACGACCATAAAGTAGTTGCGAGGATTTCTCGGGTTAACAGGGTATTATCGCAAGTTTGTTAAGAATTATGGGAGAATAGCAGCACCTCTAACAACATTATTGAAGAAAGACGCATTTTCATGGACTCCTGAAGCAACTAAGGCCTTTGAACGTCTTAAAGAGGCAATGTGCCTAGCACCGGTCTTAGCTACACCAGACTTTACAAAAACCTTTATTGTGGAATGTGATGCCTCAGGAAATGGAATTGGTGCAGTTTTAATGCGGGAAGGAAGACCCATTGCTTTTGAAAGTCGTCCAATCAAAGGAAAGTATTTACAGAAACCTATTTATGAGAAGGAAATGTTAGCAATACTGCATGCACTAAAGAAATGGCGAACTTACCTAATGGGAAGACACTTCAAGGTAAAAGCTGATCATGATAGTCTTAAACACTTTTTGGAACAAAGACTATCGTCAGAAGAGCAGCAAAAATGGGTCACAAAGATGTTGGGTTATGACTTTGAAATAATCTACAAAAAAAGAAAGCTTAATGTTGTTGCGGATGCACTCTCAAGAAAGAATGAAGAGGTGGAAGCATTGCTTTGTGCCATTTCTATTATCCAACCAGATTGGATAACCGAAGCAAGAGATGAATGGAAGAAGGACAAAGATGTATGGACACTCATTCAAAAGTTGCGGCAAGATCCTAGTACATCTGATACATTTAGTTGGAAAAATGATTCCTTATGGTACAAAGATCGCTTATATCTTTGTAAGAATTCCCAACTAAAACAAAAGATTCTTCTGGAATTGCACACTTCTCCTTTAGGGGGACACTCAGGATTTTTAAAAACTTACCACAGGGTGAAGAAAGAATTTTTTTGGGATGGCCTTAAATCTGATATTCAAAAGTTTGTGGCGGAATGTTTGGTTTGCGAGCAGAATAAAGTGGAAACAATTAAGACCCCGGGACTTCTACAACCTTTATCCATTCCAAGTCAACGTTGGGAGGAGATTTCAATGGATTTTATCACGGGTTTACCTAAGTCCGAAGGAAAGAGTGTCATCATGGTGGTAGTTGATAGACTTACCAAGTATGCACACTTTTGTGCATTATCTCATCCATTTAAAGCAGGTACAGTTGCTACTACATTTATGGATAGAATTCAAAAGCTACATGGAAGCCCAAGGGTTATTGTGAGCGACAGAGATCCCATTTTTACTGGAAATTTTTGGACGGAGTTATTTTCTTCTTTGGGTACTCAATTAGCTCATAGCTCATCTTATCATCCTCAATCTGATGGTCAAACTGAGATAGTAAATAAATGTTTGGAAGTATATCTTCGTTGTTTTGTATCTGATAAACAAACACAATGGGTCAAGTGGTTACCTCTCGCTGAATGGTGGTATAACACTTCCTTCCATACTGCAGCAAAAATGACCCATTTATGGCACTTTATGGATATCATCCACCATCAATCACATCATCTTTAAGGGAAAATTCGAAAGTTCAAGCAGTGGAAGATCACATTGAGCATCAGCAAGAAGTTCTCCAACTCTTAAAGGATAACCTGAATTTGGCACAAAATCGAATGAAACAACAGGTAGATCAACAACGCAGCGAGAGAAGTTTTGATGTAGGAGATTGGGTATTTTTACGGCTACAACCATATAAACAAATTTCCCTCAAGCAAGCTAAGAAGAATAATAAATTATCGCCAAAGTTCTATGGTCCTTACAAGGTGTTGCAAAAAATTGGTACTATGGCATACAAATTGGAGCTTCCTGCTTCTTCGCGAGTACATCCAGTTTTCCATGTTTCATGCTTAAAGAAGGTTATAGGTGAAAATCTTCCAGTTCAAACAATATTGCCAGAACTTGATGAGGAAGGAAAATCATATTGGAACCTGAAGCGGTCATGGAAACAAGAACTCGACAGCTACGAAATCGATCAATTTCAGAGTATCTCATCAAGTGGAAGAACTTACCCACTAAAGATTCTACATGGGAGGATGAGAATTTTATACAGAAGCACCCAAAGCTACTCAAGCATTGAAGACAACACTTTTTTGAAGGAGAGGGGCATGTTAGGTCCCTATATTACTAGTATAGTCCCTTATTGTTGTTAGTGTAACCCCCTTATTGTTATTATTGTACCCTTGTGACCCCCATTTTATTATTATTGTGCCCTTAAATTATTATTGTTAGGTCGGCTAGGATTACATTGTGGCCCACTAGGATTACATTATGGCCCCATGGACTCCTACATATAGAAAGGAGGTTTTGTAAATTGTATCATCCAAGAATTTTTCATTTATGTAATGTATTGGAGGTTGCCCCCTCGAAGTGGCTCATTTCTAAGGCGTTGATATCTCTTTTCTTCTCTTTTTGGAGCTGGTTACACAACATATGCGCCACCGGTGGGCAGCTGTTGAAGGATCTGGGCAAAGTTATCCATCATCGCGTTCCTTTGTTTTTTGAGGGCCTCCTTGAGCAATATTTTGATAGGATCTCCTGCTCCTCATTTTTCTTTTCGTCCCCCATGGGCGTCCGTCGGGGTTTGTGAGGTTGATCTTGCAAAGGTTCCACCAGATCGAGCCCTAACTCCTTATAGCCCGACCTCGTTGGGGACATGCAAAGAAGGATCGAGAAAAAGAAGACCGCTCTGATACCACTAATCCGGATTTATGCAAGAATGCAACAGAATAAACACATAACCATAAATACAGAGATGCAGCGGAAATAACACTTCATTTTATTAATATCAAAGAACTGAATTTTGCTTATAGACAGAATGGAAATAAAACTAGCTAGGGTGCTGGTAGCTATCTCTGAGGAGAGATGTGGCGGCTATAGGCCTTTGAACTGAGTTACAATGAGGCTCGATGGCTTATTTATTATTAAGAAACAATGGAGAACCATAAACATCCAAAAACCTAACCCTAGGAGATGAAGCGCCAAAACTATGGGCCCCGTTTGGGTAAATTGGTGTTTCAACTTCCTAGGGACATAACTTTGGCATACTATCTCTGTTTGACGCACATGATACATCATTAGAAAGATCTATTTTAGGACTAAAAATTTTGCCACGAATATAATTTCGGAACAGAATGATACAGAATGATATTCGTTGGAGGCGTGATGCCCAAAAAACGTCGTTTAGGGCCTCAAAACGGCTCCGGAAGTTCAGGACCCGAAAAAACTGCTAAAAATAGTAAGTTATGCCGAAACTGAAAAACTGAAAGAGACAATGGTGGGGGGCCAAGTGGAATAGGAAGGTGGCCACCGGTGGCCACTGGATCGTTGAGTGAGCCAAAAAAGTAACTCATAGTTTGGAAGTACACAACCTTGCAATTGCAAAGAGGACTAGTGTTGCAAAATTATTGGTAAGTGGAAATTAAAGGGCGTAAGAACGTTTTTGAAAAAAATTCAAACGTCAAAATTAAGTCTTCTATCCTTCCTAGCATGTCACGGAAAATGGGAATCCACAAATTCTAGTCATCAAATACGTACAAAATGCCTTATGACGGGCAAACTGGAAGACTGGTCCTATGCTGCTACATGAGTTAGGGTTTCATGTGGCAGCAGGGAACCTTGTATAGTTTTTCAATGATAGGAAAGGAGAATATTGTTAGTTAATCATCACATGAAACTTCATCACCATTTGAAAACTGTTTCCTAATTTGAAACAATAAGACTACCCAACAATTTCATTATTTAATTTAGATTGTGTAATACAAAAAAATATCCTAGGTAACTTAAATAATGTAAGCAATTTTGCAAAAATTCAGTGGGGAGAACCTTCAATTACATTTATTTTGGAGTTCCACTTGCATTTTAAGCCATTTTAATTAGTATTTCATGGCTATTCTAGTAAAAATTTCAACCTCTTGTAGAAATTTGTTTGTCACTTGTATTAGAAATACAAAAAATCAAATGTAAATAAAAATGATTTTAAATGAAAAAATCAAATGCGCGACACATAAAAATGATTTTTTTAAAAACTACATTAACGTCTGATATCACGCATGCATCCACCCTCATCTATTGCAGAACAACATTCGCCCTTAGCTCTTGCAAAACAGCATTCACCCTCGGCTCTTGCGAACGACATTTTCCACGGCCATTTGCTCGGCTCTTGCGAGCATTCGCCCTCAGTTCTTGAAAAATGGTAAGTTCTTACTGCAGGCCCTTCCTCCTGTAGTAAGGTTGACCCTATTTGGGTTTTTTTGGAGCCTCTGAGAATACAAAGGTTGTGATTGATTACAGGGCACTACCTATATTTGTGGAACTTCTTGCCTCTAGGAATGATAATGTTCGAGAAAAGGTAGCACGTTCATTTTAGAGGCATAAAATTATTCTTCCCAACTATCTTTATACGTCTGTAATTTTGGAATTTGATTTGCATTCTTTGAGTTCAGCTGGTATTCGTGTAAGGCTATTTGGGCTTTTGGAAAGGCTTTTGGGAAATATTCTTTGGAGACTACTTGCATCATTTAGGTATCTTGCCCTCGAGTCATGGAGCTTGCAGAAGGTGCTTGCCGATTGGATAATCTTCCCGAATTTCAATGATACGAATGCTGTGGGCTTTGTCAAATTTTTGTTTGTGGTAAACTGACCTTTATTCGAGAGCAATCAAACGAATACATTGCCTCCCCATTAGTTCGCAGATACTATGGATTTATTTTATAAATCTTGGTGCTTGGTAGATTTGGATGTAATATGGACCTAGGCGCTTGTTCATTACAATGACTCCGTCATCAGGTTTTAGAAAATGCTTAGAAATTTGGGTTTTACAAGGGAATTACCCTTGCTTGCAATTATCGATTATCAATAACATTCAAAAAAAGTCTTTCGTAGCATTTTTGAGCTCTTTGTAGGTGAATTTTTGAGAATATCTTAACTAAATTTTTCTGTCCTTTTCAATACTCTGTGCTTGTAACAGAACCAGACAAACAATCTAGTGGCCAATGCAACAAAAACAACACCTCCTGTTGCAATGCCTGCAATTCACCCTCTCTTTTTGCATGAATGACTATGGCACCCTCTTTTGTGAATAGGTACTGGAGCTAAAGGTACCAGTTTCCATTAGGATTGTGGAATTCAACATCCAAAATAGTATCAAATTCCACTGCAATAGTATTCCCCGGCGAGGGCAATAGTTCATTGAGACCTATTGGACTCATCACCCCCAAATAGCCTCCAGGGCTACCCAAAGTGTGATCATCTGGAGCAGTAACGAATGTTGATCCATCCCCAATTGAAACAAGAACATGACCCACATTTGTTACAGAAAACGAGAAACATGTTTTGAAAGAAGAAGAAACTTTTGTATTAGGGTCGGAGTATCTACTGTTATTGTGCAATTTCCTTTACTTCAAATTGGTACTCCCAATTCCATGCTAGAGCTCACTTCTTGCCATTCTTGAGATGAGCATCTTAACACAGTTTGATTCCAAAAAACCCAAGTCCTGTGCTATGCCCAAGACCTACGTACAACGAGTAGAGTTAAAATAGTAATTCCTGAAATAGAATAAAACATGTGCATTAAATGCGCACAGGCGTGAATTTTTCTTAAAGAAAATTAATTAGACAGGTAAAAACATGACCTGGCTTATAACCAATCCTGATGGAATTTGAACATGAGGATTTATAACCACAGAAAACCCTCTCCGGGTTAAAAGAATTCTAGAATGGCTTTAAGATTCTACTAATGAGCGCTTACAACACCATAGAAATTACTGTCACAATGAAATCTGCTGGAAGCAAAGCCCTTGTACAGTTTCTACATTTCCACAGTGGAAGCAAGAATATTGCTATCTCTCATGATCTGGTTCTGTGGTCAAATCCTTTATTATGGTTGTCTTGTTCTGCTAAACGTGGATCTGTCTTAGCTTTGGCTCTGGTTCTCATTTAGGATCGTGGCTATCTAATCTTACTGTGGCTTTGACTATACAAACTTGTTCAATAGGAAAATGTTGACTCTGCTATATATAGGAGCTTCAATGGGTGCTCTCAAACACTTTTTTGGGCAACTTTGTTTTGTCTCTGATTCAAGGCAGAACTATGTTGGCCTTGGTTTTTTAGTCCTTGGAACTTAGTTCTCTCATATTTTCCATCTTATCCCCAGTTTTCTACCGAGAAAGACATAACTTCACGATATCAAAATTGACTATTTTTTGCCATTTATCTTTAGTAATGGTACAACCTTAATTTGGTGCATTCGTACAGTATCTGAAGAGCACTCTCAAGCTGTTATTCAGTATTTTAGCATAACTACTACATTTAAATGCCATGCTGTAATATTTATATCAACCATAAGCATTCTTAAGGTAGTTCCACGTTTGTGAAGCAGAAGGAATGCTTCTGACAGCTTCTTATCATAGTGGTACAATTCTGTTCGCAGTTTATCTTTTATAAACCTCCAATTTTCCAAACGTAGTAGAGACTACAGTTTGCATCCGAAATTTTGGACAAATATGTTTAGTATTCTACAAAAAATGCATTAAGAATAAAAAAATCCCACAATTTGTAAAAAGCCCACAATTTTGTAAAAAGCCCACATTTTGTAAAAAGCTCACAATTTGTAAAATGCCCACTTTTATTTTCTTTTTGCTTATATATTGAGCTCCCATTGAGTTCAACAAGTCTTGGGTTTTCTACACCATTGAGAGAGATTTATTGTTTTCTTTATAGGATAATTGCATCAATGGAAGAAAACATTGGAGCTGGAAAAACAATTCAAAAGGGTGAAAGGGGTGATGGCAGAGTTTATTTCCCTTGTAAAAAATGTTGTATGAGAAATAATGTTAGAGTTTTAATAGCAACAACAACAGTGCATTGTAGGAAATATGGGCACATTGATGGTGGATCGAATGACTATCATCCCATGGTAATTAATTATCTATCTTCATTTTGATTATATCGTAAAATTTTATATTATTTTAATATTTTTTATATGCGCACTAATGTTTAATTATTAATGTTTGTAATTTTCATGAAGGCACAGTTGCCCCCCAACTTTCTGCAGATGATCAACCAGCTTCCACGGCAAAATAGTAGTAGATTAGATGATGTTGCACCAGTACAAGAGAATATTGCAGCAAATATTAGTATTGGAAATGATGTTGTACAAGGTGAAGAACATGAAGCGAATGATGAAGGTAAATTTAATGATCCCATGGAGGTAGATCATGATGACAATAATGAGACAGTTCACATTAATGATGGGAAAAATCAAATGCTCCAAGACTTGTATGGTGAGTCAGATGATGATGGTGGAGATAGCAGTGACGGTATTTATGATGTACCTCTGATTGAAAGGTCAAGTGAACGACTTTTTGAACACTCAAATGCAACTCTTCTCTCTGCTACATTGTTGTTGGTGAACTTAAAGGTTATAAATAATTTTTCAAACAGATGTATGACACAACTCCTAAGGTATGCAATATGTATATATGATCACATATATGTAAATTTTGATTATTTTCCCTTTTTTTAGTTGTAATAAATGTGTAAAATAATAACTTATATATATATATATATATATATATATATATATATATATCATAGTTATCAAATCCAGCCGATTTGAACTGATAACCGGTCAAACCGGCCGGTCAGGAGGGCTGTTGGTTGGAACCGGCCTTGCAACCCAGTCAATAGCCTATTCTCACCTGTTTTGGCCGGTTAATCAGACCTAACCATCCGGTTCCATACTTAACCGGCCAGTTAGGTGCTCCTCCATGAGTTTGAAATTTCTCAGTGTCTCCTCCATGAGCTGCAAATTCCTCTATTATACTAGCAACAAACTTGTCTAATAACTCATACTCAACACCTTATAGCAGCAACAATACACATGATGACTGATAAATACAAGGCTGGCTAGCATAAAATCCCTGGCAGCATGCAACTCATCAAGTGTACTTGATGACAATTTTTGTTCTCAAAAAAATCAGCAGCAACCTTATTTCACACTCAGCTAGGAACTGTCAGACCCTCTCTCTCTACTCACACATAGCAGCAGCATAAATACAAAACCTTTCACACAACATACAAGCAATTTGATCATGGCATCAAGACTGATGCAAATGGTCTGACACCACTCAAGGGACAACAACATACAACCTAATGAAAATGTGACTGGAAATAATAAATTGACCACTAGAAAATTCCCGCTTGGAAATGCACTAAACTGGCCACTGAGTTTTATGGGTTTTAATGAATCTTTTTAGTGATAAATTTTTTCAAACACATTGTGAGCAGTATGCTGAAGTTGTAATGCTCTCTCAAATTGTTACAAATAGCACTAATAGTGGGTTTCATAAACCAATTCAATACCTATAAGTGTTGTAGATGTTTTTCTAGAAATTTATTGCCAAGCAAACATAGATAATGAAGAATACAAGATCTTCAAAATGCTGGTCTGATATATATATATATATATATATATATACTGAACCCAGAATTGTCTTTAAGGCTGATACAATGAATTGACAACAGATCTGAGTAGGGACAGATTGTATATTATAATATTAACTCAGCAATAAAACATAGTGAATAATATAAGAGAAACCTGATACATTACTTCAACAAGTTTGCTTATGTATTTTTTGATGATATGTATTGCATTTGGTGCCATTTTGATATATTCGCCTTTGCATGGTATATAAATGAGCAAAATTTTCATATTTTGTCTCTATTGGGTTGGAATCATGGTTGCAAATCTTAAAAATAGTTTTTATTTATTTATTTATTTTTTCATTTTATTAAAAAATAATTATTTAATGTATTTTTTTTAAAACCGGTTCATTGAGATCTGATCGCTACCGGTTAGACCGGTTCCGGTTCGAAACTCGGTTCATTAGCTCCACCGATCCGGTCACTGGTTCCGGTTTTAATAACTATTATATATATATATATATATATATGATTAATAATCTTTACAAGACACTACTTTTTGTTTCTGTTGTAGATTGTTGGGTGAATATTTGTTACCATCGCCAAATACTTTACCTCGAACATATCGAGATCTACGTGCTATTATGAAACACATTGGAATGGAATATAACACTATAGATGCATGTCCTAAAGATCATATTATATATTACGGAGAACATGCGTTGAAAACAGAATGTCCGAAATGTGGTACCAATAGATATCGAACAGATCAACTAACCAAAAAGGTGCCTCAAAAGGTTCTTTGTCATATTCCCATAATTCCACGTTTGCAGCGAATGTATGTTCAGGTGTAACAGCATAGCACAGTTTATGGATTACCATTCAAAGAATAGAAGTGGAGATGGTGTTCTTCAAATGCCTGCAGATGGTTCTGCATTTAGAGAAATCGAGGAAAAATATGTAGATTTTAAAAATGAACCTCGTAATGTCAGGCTTTCATTGGCAGCTGATGGTGTTAATCCATTCGGAGAGCTTAGATCTACTTACTCAGTGTGGCCTATTTTCATTATCAACAATAACATTCCTCCTAGGATGTCAATAAAGAGGGAGCACATAATGTTGACTATGATTATTCCAGGTATTTGATACATTATTTCTTTGAATGTAACATTTTCATTTCTCTCGTTGTTTGCATAAATATATATTTTATTTATTTACTTATATATACATATATCATGGGAGTAATTATTATGTACCGTAATTTCGAACAATTAGGTAAGTACCAGGTCAAAGATATGAATGTATATATTGAGCCTCTTATCGATGAGCTAATACAGTTATGGCATGGAATCACTATGTATGACATCACTAAACCAATCAAGCAGAATAGATTTCAATGTCGTGGAATGCTTGTATGGGCAATTCATGATGCCCCAGGACTAACACATGTTTGTGGTATGTAATATTTCATTGCACTTTAACATAATACACAATAATATAAATTAGATATACCATATTGCATGTTTTAAAAATATCTCATAGTATATTAATTGTTATTGATCCATCTATTGCAGGTCTTCAAACAAAGGGTGGATTTGCATGTCCATTTTGTGGCCCTAAGATGAAGTATCGTCATTCGCCAGACTTAAAAAAGATGGTGTTTGATGAGTTTAGGCACTTCCTCCCTAGGAACCATAAGTATCGTACTACTGAAAAACATCTTTTCAATGATAAAGAAGAAACTAGATTAAAACCACGAAGAATGACACCTCAGTTGTGGATGTTGGAATATAATAGAATTAATAATCGTCGAGCAGCTGGTACGTAATTTGTGTGTGTATATATATATATATATATATTATTTGTTTATGTAATGTTTGGAATTTTTGTTTTAACTAATGAATTTATTTTATTTTATTTTATAATTAATATTGTTCTGATTTATTTTATTCTTTGATATCAAGGTCATCGTCTCCGTGAAGGTACTAATATTGTACTTCCACCTGGAATGAAATGTTATCCTTCTCAATTCACGAGGTTTCCCTACTATGAGGACCTAAAAATAGCTCATTTGTTTGATACAATGCATGTCGGGAATAATGTGATAGATATGTTATGGCGAACCATAGATGGTGCACATGATAGAGATAAAATTGACAAAATTTGTGCTGACATTGAGAAATCAAATCATGCAATGACAAGTGTGATCGACGGATCAAATAACAATGGAGGTTGAAATTATAATAATATTCCATGGTTATTAACAGAACAACAAAGCAATGATGTAAAAGAGGTTGTTAGAAGAATTAAATTTCCAACAGGTTTTGCTTCAAACATAAATAATATCTTAACGAAGAAAGGTGACTTCAGTGGGGTGAAAACACATGATTGGCATACCTTTGTTAAGGTAATTTGTTTGGTATACGTTTTTGTTTGTTATTGCTTGAATACATATTTTAAATTTTCCTTTTTTCTGTTTAATTTGGAAACCAATAACGATTCATTTTTTATTGTTATAGTATGTTCTACCTGTATCTCTCCCAAACGACTTCGACAAAAATGTCAAACAAGTTATATATGGTCTTAGTAAATACATGAGGTAAGTAGTTTTGATTTATATGAAAAATCTAATTGCTACAATTTCTTTTCGTACTTGATGAAATGATGTATTAATTTACTTGTAATGAAATATATATTATGTTTCATTGAAATAGACTTGCGTAATGATTTGCAGATGGTTTTCATTGAAAGAAATCCATCAAGATGAAATAAAGCATTGGAAGAGAGAAATTCCTCGGCTAATGTGTGAAATGCAAAAGTATCTACCTCCAACATTTTTCAGTGCACAAGAACACTACTTGATACACCAAGTTGAGGAGATTGAAATGTGTGGACTAGTACACACAAGGTCAATGTGGATCGTCGAGAGGCACCTGAAATCCTAGAAGGCTTTGGTTAAACAAAGAGCACGACCTGAGGGTTCTATGGTATATCAATCCATGTGGTATATCAATCCATGGTGTATATTAGTCATTATCTTCCTAAATTAGCTGCGCCAACCATGAAGGCGGTGGATTGCATTTGGGATGTGAACTCCATCAAAAAATTTGAAGAGGAGCACCTGTTGGGAAAAGGTAGAATGAAGAAAGTGAGAGGTAAACAATTTATTATGTATAATACATATAATGTTTCATTTTTTTACATCATGTATATGATCATTATATTCATTTAGGTCTTATTCTTTCATAGTTTATTAATTAATATAATTTACCATGGCTATAAGTAATATTTATTAATATTGGTGAATTATTGTTTTTTTATTCAGGTGCTCAACATTATGAGGCACTACTTTTATACATTGCAAACAATCTTGAGTGGATGAGTGAATGGATTGAAACATGTAAAGCACATAACGACGATAGGTTATCATGGCAACTACTGTCTGAATTGATTAGAGAAGCGTATCATAGTGGAGATGGGAATGTTACGGACAGGGAAATCGATTTAGCATATGGTTTCAAAGATAGAAAGGTAAGTAATTAATTCACCTATTTTATTCATTACTTATTTTATACTATATTTATAATGTGACAAGAAGTTTGATTTTTCAGTTAATTTTCATGTTGTGTAAATTATATGTTTACTTATTAATTGAGAATGCATCTTTTTCATGTTTGGCATATTGCAGTTGAAACACCACAAGGCTATGTGGTGCAATGGTCATCAATTTCGCGTTAAATAGTTGGATGATAACAGGAAAAATTCTGATAGTGGGATAACTGCAGTAGTCCAGGTCACTAATGTTTCCTCCAGGAGTGACAGACATCCTCGAGAATCTGAAAATAGATATTATGGGTTCTTAGATGATATAGTTGAGTGTGACTTTAATTCCTTCAAAATAATTTTGTACGACGTCAAATGGTATAGGCTACGAATTAATGTACGTGATGATGATAGAACACTTATTCAACATGACAATGGATTTCCAATGGTTAAAACATCGCAGTTTGAAGTAGGAAAATATCGCTATGTTTTTCCAAGCCAATGAGAACAAGTCTTTTACTCAGAGGTTCCAGGTGAGAACGAATGGTCATTTGCTATTAGATATGATCCAAGAGGAAGGCTAGTAGAGTATATTGTAGAGGAAGAAGATGATATTGATAAAGAAGAAGATGATGTAGTGGCAGATGAGCAGGAAGATGCATTGACAAATGAAGAAGATATCTTAGAAGATGAACCAGGCATAGGAGATGAGGCAACAATTATTGATGATGATGTCGATGAGGATATTATTGAAAATGACATAATTGATGATGATGATGACATGGTCGATCATTTCAACACCGTTTTTGAATCATATGTTGATATAGATGTTGATCAGTTGAATGAAGATCAAGAAGATAAAGAATAAGAATATTGATACAAATGTTATGTTCTAGTATGAGCTGGTATGTTATAACTTTATATTTTAATATGTAGGAATTATTGTCTGTTGGGAAAAATACTGAGAGGG
Source organism: Pinus albicaulis (assembly GCA_034641835.2). Taxonomy (NCBI): domain Eukaryota; kingdom Viridiplantae; phylum Streptophyta; class Pinopsida; order Pinales; family Pinaceae; genus Pinus; species Pinus albicaulis. Next base: position 490,487,163 of record CM076578.1, read on the forward strand.
GGGGTGAATCAGTATTTAGGGTTGACTGAAAACTTTTCACCAGAGATCTTATTATGCTGTTAATTCTTTACTTAGATTATTACATCATTCTTTTAGTAAACATGTGAAAAGAAATAACAGAATAAGCCATTACACAAAAGGAACACATATGAACACCAGTATTTAAGGTGGAAACCCAATTTTGGAGAAAACCACCGCTACTGTCGTCTCAGTCTTCAATATTTATTATAAAGAAAACATCTTACAATTTTGTGCTGGCGCAGACTCATACCAGCACGCAGGCACCAACCTGCAGAAGGCTTCAACCTTCTCTCGTTCTCCAGCCTCTCATGGAAGGGAGATTCGACCCCCTGATTTAACACCAGCTTGAACTGGCAGAAAGCTTCCACTTCTCTGTAGAAGACTTCAACCCTTAGATCCACTGAATTTCTTCAATTTCTTCATCAGACTTGCATCAGATATTTATTATTTCTTTGCTGATCTTCCTAGAGCTTTTTCATTTCCTCGATCAACTCCATAGATGCATCATGGATTCAGCGTTATCAGACAACAGAGTTAAATCATGCAAATATCATAAAGAGATTTTTATTTACAATGCCTCTGCATGCACACCTCGTACTATGATTCTCATCACCTTATATAGTTTTCGCCTTTATTGAAACCATGGGTCAAAACCATTCAATTTCTAATGGTATTATTAAAAGTCGAACCAATCCAAATTGAAATCCTGATTTTTTTTCTTCCATGCTCGAATTGTCCCAAAGGTAATCTCTATCTCCGCCAAATAATACTATAGCCAAGGTAAAGTACCAATAACGTGCGGCTGATGGTTTTCTTTCTTTTATTTATCAAATTCGTGGAATTTGATAAATAAATATTATTCACAACCTTTGGAAATCAAATATATAATAGAACTTTATAGTAATAACCAGTGCTTTTATCAAAAGGCTTTTAAATAGACCTTTGGTTCCGGCCCCACATACATAATTGACGACCCAATCAATATAATTTAAAAAATTGGAATTTGATAAATAAATATTATTCACAACCTTTGGCAATTAAATATATAATAGAACTTTATAGTAATAAACAACGCTTTTATCAAAAGGCTTTTACATAGACCTTTGGTTCCGGCCCCACATACATAATCGACGGCCCAATCAATATAATTTAAAAAATTGGGGCCCATCGCTTACGATCGTTTCCATCCGACGGCGGAGAACACATCGCTCGGCATTAGATGATCCAATGGATATCGTTCGTTGATGATGCAAGGATGATAACGCACGATGGCACGCCATACCTTGGGTAACTTTCGCGCATCTATAGCAAATGAACATCGTCCGATGACCCCTTCCCAGGTCAATGGTGCTTATCAATATCGCTAGGCATCCTGGCTCGAGCAATAACACGCGATGGCGCACAGTGACAAGCGGTTTTGTGGAGTCGTACAAGGACGCGTGTCGCGCATTCTATGGAATCGCTCCCAACCTCTTGAAAACTACTTGCCCGTCGAAGGTGGTGCGATAGAAACCACAAACCACCTTTACTGTTTTCTCGGTCACGGTTCTGCTCTTCCACGCAGGGTTCCATCGCGCTTCCGTTTGTTATGTTCCACCTCTTTCCTTCCAGTTTCTGTTCATGATTCCAAAGGGTTAGTCCGTGTTCCACCGAAAGTTCAATGCCAGATACTCTGTTTTAGTTCTTTCGCGTTATACCTGGTTTTCTCTCGCTCCTCGTTCCTTTCTCCATGAAAGCCAGTCAGCTCCTTACTAATAGCATAGACCCTTCCATCATATATTTAACGAATATATATAACTCCACTGTCTACCAGTTTGGATACACTGTCAACCGTATTAACATCGGTTCCTCGATCAACATACAGAGCACAAGGTTTCTTACGGATGTCAATTATCCTTCATCAGGATGCATACATATGTTCACACATGAATTAACTCATCCTTATTTATATCGATTCTCCATTAAATACAGAGCTTGCCATCAAGGACAATCATATAATAGGATACAGGAAACATATTACCAACATTGTCTTTAAATAATTTACTAATTATGCGGGTTTGTTGCATGTTGTTTATTATTTCAAACCAATAAATAATGGCCTTACTATTGTTTATTATTTCACAGGATTCATTTGATTCTATGGTCAGGTCTCTGAAAAAACCAATTAAACACTTAAATAGTCAAGATCTGGAAGACAGGCTTTACCCCCACCATAAATTGCTGAAAAACCGACCTTCAGTTCAGCTTGCTGTGCTGAAGACGAGGGTGGATTTGCATGATCAGTTGAATGAAAATGAATCAGATATTTGGGATGATTTTTAGGGAAGATCCATAAGCCCCATGGATGAAGATCCCATTGCTGCAGAATTTCTGTCTGCGTTGAAGCACAAGTATAGTGTTGTATCAGAATACAAATTAGAGGGCAACTATACCAAGTCTAAATCAACTGAATCCAGTTCTAGTGCTCTTGAACTTACCGAATTAAAGCCAGAAGCAGGATTTACAATCTCTAATGGGAACGGGTATGGTAGTTCCAATATTGGATTGGATGTCCGGAGCTCTGCAATAGGCACTGGACCTGATCGCAATGAACCCAAACTAATTCAATGTGATGAAAATATGGACTTTGATGATGATCAGGAAAACAAGCCAGACCATTTTGGAAATATTGAAGAAACTGAAGAGGTTTCCTGTGATCGATTGAATCAACTCAGCCATAAGACATCTACTGCAGGCTGGTTTGTATCAGAAGGAGAATCAGTTTTGCTTTCCCATGATGATGGATGCTAATCTTTTCATGATATAGCAAATTCAGAGGTGTGGAGGTTTTAATTATTGTACTTAATTTTGGGGTTTATGGGTGTTATAATTTATACATTTTGGGATTTTCTATTAGAAATAGGAAAAAGCCTAGGGGTTAGATTATTCTCATGGTTTAAATTTCTATATTTGAAATAAAATTCACCAATTTCTATTTAAAAAAATGATTTGCCTAAATATTTGATGTAGTTTAAATAGGATGTAGTTCATTTCAAAGACTGTTGAAATTTTCTAGATACTATGATTGGGATTTCAAGAATATTTATGCACTCTTTAAATTTTCCCTTAACATAAAGGGCAGTTGATGTATGAGTAATACTCAGTATTGTTTTTTCCAATCTCCAGGAGAAGGCTGAATATAAAGCTCCATATGGGCTTACCCCAAACATGTGGGGTGATTGCTGGTTGATCAAAGCAGCTGGTTCAGATGGTCGCTCTGGTAAATATGTTGTGGCAACATCTGCAGGTTGTACATTGGACTCAGGTTTCTATTCATGGGACTTTTATAATAAATAAATTATGGCATTCCATACTGAATCAGAGGCCTTCACTTCAACGTCCAGTACCATCTCTCCAGTTTTGGCAGAGAGGGATGTCTCGGGGAGAAATTTTGGCTTTGCAAATGTTGTGCCAGAGAATCAACATTGGTGGTACAGGCCATGTGGGCCTCTTATGGTATCTACCGCCAGTGCCCAAAAGACAGTTAATATTTATGATATTCGTGATGGAGATCCTGTGATTTCAATGTGTTTGTTTTGAAAGTTTAGGTTTCATAGTAAATCATCAATGGGCTCTAAAATAAGGCCACATTGAAATCTTGGATACATGTTTCATGCCAAAATCAGTTGTATCTTCCATAAATACACAATCTTGGACCACTTTGTATAAATCTTCTTCTCGGACAATATTACATCTCCCTCATTATACAGGTGGTGTTCTTACATGCATAGCAAAGGCATTGTTTTGGCAATCATTTTTTAAGTCACTAGATATTGTGGGTACAAGGATCTAGGGTCTCCACATGAAACTGTGTTTCTCAAAGACTCACTCTGCCTGTCCTTAAATTTGTAAAAATAGTAGTATGCCAATGCTTCTTTCATTTTGTATGCATAAGACGATTTTTTGTCAAAGTCCATAATTGTTTTTAAGTTTTATCCATCCCAGTTTTGTTGTGAATGCATAGGTTTTTGGATCAACACATATCTGTTATATCTTTGTACTTTTCCTTTACTAACTATTTGAAATTTCTAGTTATATTTAGAGGTGTCTTTTAAGGGATGAGGGGAATTACTTGGATTTAGTGCTCCTAGGCTTATCATTTATTCTCCAAATGAAGCCCTGTAATCTGTAACACTATATGGGCATGCGGCTCACTTGTTAAAATATAGTTGATACAATATGTTGTACATGAAGCCTGGAATTGTGTACATTCCTGGAATATATTAATTTGCAGGCATGCTTAAAAGAGAGATACGGTTTGATAAAATCAAAAACCCTGAACATGAAGAAAAAAAAGAGGCAATTATTTTATACAGATAGAACCAAGACACTATCTCCTCATTAATAACAAAACCTCAGTCCAAAAATCATATGTACAAATTCTAGAAGTCGAAAGTTGAAAATTTCTGAAATGGAACCAGGCCCTTTTCAAAAGAATAAATTTAGTAAAAACGAGGGTGAAGAAAGTTATCTTATCAAAATTTACACATACCGTGTTAGCAAGGAATGACTACGAGTCCTGAGCAGTGAGACTGAGGAATTTCTCTTTTGCTGCAGGTTGCAGTTCTCTTCTCCAACACGATGAAAAGAAAATTCTTAGCTTTGGAGTCTGAAGCCCGAGTCACAACTTGGAAGTTGGTAAGGAAAATTATCAGGGTTGTTGCCACTTGGCTTGGAGTTCGCAGCCTCATTAATTTTCTTTAATGCATTTCCTTCAATGCTGCAGTTGTCACTGGCCAGCAACCTTTCAAATAAAATTTATTAGACCCGTCACGCTACGAGGAAAATTTGACGTGATCACTGATCATTGATTTCTTATTGTGATAACAAACATTGGAGATTTACTGTCCTGTTTTACAGTTTCATTTTTTTTAAAATTGAAACCGCCGTCGGTATACCGACGTCTTGTAAGCGTCGCTCTTTTGACGTTTTGAACGATTTCCATTTTCGTCGGTCTTGTGACGTCCATCGATATTGCGACAGTTCTAGAAACATCGGAAGAGCGACAACACAAAGACGTCGGAAGGCGACGCTCAAAATTTCGGACCACATTTCGTCGGAATTGAGACATTTCTTCCTGGCGTTGATATTGCGACGCTTTTGGAAAGCGTCGGTCTTGTGACACTTTTGCAATACGTCGGTCTTTTGACACTTTTGTACGGCATCAGAAATGCGACAGATTGCAGATGTCGGAAGAGCGACAGTATAAAGACATCGGAAGAGTGACGTTCAAAACGTCGGACGACATTTCGTCAGAATGGCGACACTTTACAAACGTCGGAAGAGTGACGTTAAAAACGTCGGACCAAATTTCGTCAGAATGGCGACACTTTACAAACGTCGGTTTGGGAAATGTCGGAAGAGCGACGCGTGTTTGGAAGCAACGGAATAAGTGTTGGTAGTGCGACACTTTGTAAATGCGTCAGAATTGTGACCGTATGAAAAACCACGTTTTTCCCATCCTCGAACTGTCGCTCTTGCAACGACTGTGTGTTGGAATAGCGACGATTTGGCCGTCGGAAATTGCACCAAATTTTCTAGTGTACTGTGCATTATTTTGATAAATTCAACCTCACAAAGTCCACTTAAGATTGCATTCATGGCCTTTGCATTTGCTACAAATTCTTGTTTAGCTTCTCTTTTGGGTCAGTTGTCTTTGGGGCATATCCAAATTCTACAGTAGCCCATACCTCTATTCCTAGAGACATTATGTATGATCTCATTCTGATTTTCCAGAAGGCATAATTAGTACCAGTGAAGAAAGGGGCTTTATTGGTTGAGCTTCCTTCTTGACTAGCCATCTTGGAGGCCTGGGATCTCCTTTCAGTGGTTAAACTGGTATAAAAGGAACCTTCTCTGATACCAATTCTTGAATTCTTAGTTGAACTGAGAGGGGGGGGGGTGAATCAGTTCAATACATACATGAGCTTTTTAAATTTTTCATCAACTTATTTACAAGTTACTTTTATAACCAACCTTAGTATATGAACAGTCTTACTATGTTTCAACAAGTATTAAATTAATGTGACATAAAACTTATTATGAGAGCAACAAACATTAAGAAAATTTGATAAATCATCTTGGTACACAGACAACACAGATAGAGACAATAGATTTAAGTGGAAACCCATAAAGGGAGAAAACCACGTCTTATTATTGTTGTGATGCAAAGGCAAGCTCCAAATCCCTCTCACCACTGTTTTTCTACAGGCACCAACTTACAGGAGGCTCCAACCTCAATTCTGCAAGCTACAACTTGCAAGGAAGCTCCAACTCCCTTCAATTTTCTGCAGGCACCAACCTACAGGAGGCTCCAACCTCAGTCAACTACAACTGACAGCTATCAAGCTTCAACTTGATAGGGAAGCTCCAAATTCCTCAATTTATCACAAGAAATGTTTGCTGATTTACCTTAGATATCAGCTTTGTTCTGTAGCATCTCTTTCTGCTCCTCTCTTCCTTATCTTCTCTACCTCAATCTTCTATACTTTTCATTCTCTATCCTTACTCTCTCTAACCTCTCTTATGCATATCAAGTTTATATTATATATAGAGTTCCTCACATGACCGTTTGTATTTCACAAGGAATTTCGAGTGAAAAACCATGACTCTTTGGGTTTTGTCTCCTCATTTCTTTGTCAAACTCATTAAAAAAATATAACAATATGTAAAAATTTCAATATTACAATGGGATTTTTCTTTTCCTTTGGATACTTGCCTTTGCATCACAAACAATATAAAAACAATTAAAACATTTACATTTTTAGTTTCAATGCATAAACTTCGCTCAACCCTTGGTTTGCTGGTTTTTTCTTTTCTGTAGCAGTGATGCAACTGTCCTGTATACTTTGTTCACTGTCTTCTGCATATTTCACCCGTTCACTGCACTTTTGAATCCCTTTGCTGCATATCTCTTCAACTCTGCAATCTCTGTGTACCTCTGTCAGTTCCATATTCTCCAAGTTCAGTCCCGTTTTGCTCAAATTTTCATCAAAGATGTGTGTACAATTGCATTCAAAATTTCATGCCCAATCATCTTCCCAATCTGGGCAATCTCACAACATCCCTTTATTCTACGCTGGCAAATTAATCACTTAAATCTGTGAATGTTAATATCTCAAATATATAATATTTGAGATATTAATTCCAAGCCCCTTATGTTATATGCTCAACCCTTCTATACTTCTAATGTTCAACCAATTCATAATCCCCATACATTTCACGGGGCGTTGACTTCACAAACGTATTAATATGGCCTACACCCTTAATACTCAAATCTTGTACGAATTGAGTTTGCAATGGTTCGAGCCATAATAATATAATGCATATAATCACAATGACTCAATATGCAGTGCTCAGCGCTTACCTTCATATGTGTACAACATTCGTACCTTAATTAAATCTTGACTTTGGATTAAACAAGCAAATAGGCCATAAGGTCCGCTGGTCCCACTAATCAGATAACATACCTTGGTGTTATGTCGCTCTTCTCATCTGACGGTGGAGAGCACGTCACCTTGCCCCATGTGATCCAACGAATATCGTTTGGCTTAGATGTGCGAACGATAATGCACGATGGCGCACGATGAAAGCGGTTTTCCAAATTCGCTCAGGGACATGCGTCACCCAGTGTATGGGATCGCTCCAAATTCTTAAATACCACTTACCGTGCAAAGGCGGTGCGATCAAAACCAGAAACCCACCTTTACTGTTCACTCTTTGTGGTTCTACTACTTTCTCCCTTAGGGTTCCATCCGCATTTATTTTTTTTAACTCCGTCGTGTTTATGCTCCATTCCATATCGATCATCCAACTATTGGTTGTAGTTCAAAATTTTGCATTCGTTGCAGAAGAACACGACTTATAGTAACCCCCATATATTATTCGACTGCTTTGAGTTCCACGATGATCACGATACTCACTGCAACCGTGATCGATCCACAACTTCTTGTTTCAGAGCATGGCTCACAATGGACTCATTTCTTCCTTAAACAAGTCGATTCTAACGAGAATGAAGGCTTATTCTCAAACAAATTCGGTTACCCTGAACAGAATATAAGAAAATGGAAACTTATGTGGGATTCAGTTTCAAAGGGGTTTCTATGGTTCTACATTAGCAAGAGAACTTTCTTCATAGAGACCGATGCTTTCGATTACAATCCAGAACCTTAAATATGAGCCATTATCACAGGATTTATCCAAAATTGAACTCCATCTAAAGCTCGACACAGAGTCTTCTTTCACACATAATACACAGAATTTGCTTATAGTTCTCAGCGCATTCAAGCACAATATTGACATGAAGTCGATTTCTCCACTGACACACAGAGGGAAATTCAGCCTTGCATTGCTCATACATTTATTTACTAGAATTCAAAGTCTATTACTACAGATAGACTCTTAAATCGATTTCCAGAGTCCTCTATGTATAGGTTTTGCTCGAAATTGCATAAGCCAAATAGGGTCCAAGGAATAAATTTATTCTTTACATAGAGATTAACACTCTAATTCAATCAGGACCATATCCGAACATCAGGCATATTCATTACTCTGTCTCTCCAAACCTGTTATCAAATTTAGGCATATACATTACTCTGTCTCTCCAGATATGCTATTAAATGGCCCTCTTCTACTGTCATCTGTCTCCTGCTGCCTTTGTTCCTTCTATGTTGCCTCTACCTCCTCTTTGCTAGCTCTGTTCTTTGCTACTTTTCTTTTCTCTTCTCCTAGTTACTGTTTCAGATGCTGCTCCTTTGCTAACTCCTTTTCCATCAATGACAATATTTCCAACACTTCATAGATCTAAAAAGTGATGAGACAAAGCTCACTCCTTCCATCATTTTGATCTCTTTCTCCTTCTCGTATTCTTCGTATAGCATATTGGCTAAAGCTTACAGACTGAGCCAAGATTATGCTTTGATACCACTGTAATATTCCCAAATGGGGAATGCAACAATATAATGCACTTAAAATGCATTTTTCAGAAATATGTGCAATAACAGTTAAATGTAGCCCATGGAACCATTAGATTAAACATTATAGCAACCAAATACAAAAGGAGATCTAAAACAAATCATGGAAGCTTAGTTAAAGAAGCCTCCCAAGCCATAATAGCCTAGAAATCATGCAAAAAGAGGGGTTGCAACCATGAATTAAAGATGGAATACCCTAAAAACATTATTTTATTACTTTTGCAACAGAAATAGATTTTCCATTAGATCTAGAGCTGTTATGTGCACAAAAATTTATATCTATATCAGATCCATGCACTATACAAACTCCTCTAATGAACCCCCTTGGGGTTTTCAGCAAAACACCAAGCAAAAAGTGTATATCTGGGATCTAAGACTGCAAATCCACTGAAAATTACAGATCTGGAAAGTGTGGATGATCTGATATATGAAATAGAATGGCCTCCTCCAATAGATCTCCAAAGTGAAGGGCAGATCCCCAACACTCAGAAAATCAGCTCTCCAAATGGTGTGCTGAACCACCCTGCAGCTGCTCCTTTAGAAAACATGCAGATCTGGATCTATTTTGTACTGTAGGGATCAAAATGTAGTTGGCCTATTGCCAAGATCTAGAAATTAGGCTCAGTGGCTTCAATACTGTCCTCCCAATGGAGTAGAGACCTCCTCCACTGAAAAGAAGCATTGAAATGGCCTAGATCTAGAGATCTAGTCTCCACTTGCTGCAGCTTACTGAAACAACCAAACCTTCAATAGGATTTGCGCTATCAAAGAAAGGTGAAGCTTGGGCTTAAGCCAGATAGTGGACAATATGGTGCAAAAATCCTCCAAGAGCTCCTCAATGGAAGAGGTGGGATTCCCAATCAGGAACACCCAATGCTAAATAGCATGCAATCTTAGCTAAACAGAAAGAGAAAGTTATATGTCTAAATAGACCATATATTCAGAAAATCATAATCATAAGCTAACCTGATATGGCTGCCATCCTCTTCCTTATAAAAAATTTAAGCCTTCTCACCTTGGGTCCCACTCATTAGGGTTTCCATCATCATGCACTTAATCTCCCTCCAAAAATGTGTTGTCCCAACATTAAAGCCACTCCTCCATAACATTGCTGTTTGATTTGGTCAAATTTGACCTCTTCAACCTGCTCCAGCCCCTTTTCACACCTAAGGGTCTTCAATCTAGATTTATTTGACTATCTAAACTAATCCAAATTCATACTCGCTATCTCTATTGATGATTTACTCCCTCCATTCCAGCTCTGTTGACTTGGTCAAACTTGACCTTGTCCACATGCATTAGCCCCTGTTCACACATGAAAGTGCTTTTTCCAGCTATTAATATGATCCCTTTTCACATTAAGAGGGATCTTATGCATACTAGAAAGATTTATGGGCCTCCCTACCCATTTATTCCTCTAACTACATGTTAAGAGAAAAATTAATATTCCAATTAGTTGCATGCTAATTTAGGAATGTTACATTTCATAAGAATTTTTAATGTTTTGTTCCTTCGATAGGAACCCTTCACCAAATTCTGAATAAGGAGGGAGTCTCCCAAAATAGTGAGAGAAGTTATCTGATTTTCGCTGGATAGATGAATCGCCCGGTAGAGGGTATAACCTTCATCTTGGTTGTTTTCCATGAATTCTAAACCCCAAAAATACTCTCCAAATTTAACTTCCTTGAGACCATAAGGCACCCCTCCCCCTCCTTCTACCCCTAAATAAATAATAAACTTCAAATTAAGAATCTCTCTCTCTCTCTCTCTATATATATATATATATATATATATATATATATATATGTTAATAACTCACACTGATTTTTTTTTGTTTATTAATAATTTTAAATGACACATATCAACTTCATATTAGTAATTGAATAACTTAAAAATATTCCTCAATGTGGAAAGTGAAAATTCCAAGGATTTTTTTATTAATATATATATTTTGAATGTCACATGTCAATTGTAGAATGGGTTACATTTCTCCTTCGTACTAAATTGTAATATCATATTTGTTTAGATGCCAAGTGACAACTCCATATCAAATAGTGAAAAAATTACAAATCTCCCTCATACTAAAAAGTTGAAAGCATTTATAAATCAAATTAGAATTTTTTTCCTTTCAATACAAAATCTCTCTATATAAATTTTATGTAAAATTAAGGTGGAAATTGAATTATTTTATGTTGGACACCTAATCCTCTAAGGGTTGGTGTAGAAGGCGAATAATAGGAAGTCCAAGATACCTTGGAAGATGAATCCAAGGGTCATAATAATGTGTTATAAATGTACATGATGTGAATAATATGGAAACATAGGATTATCTTTCTCATCTACTTCTATCCTTTCCATGTGTGTTTGACATGGTATCAGAGCATCAGATTTGCAAGTCCCTAGTTTAAAATTCCCCTTGAATAACGTTGGCTTGTGTTGCATATAGTTTTAAAAATCAAATAAAACAATTATCCCTGCCATTGTCAGTAAGCGAAGTCTCCAATTTTAGTAATCTTGCCCTCTACTCAGGCTTAGTCTGCGATTTTATTATGTTTGAAGTCTGTTATCTCTTCTTGGTCTTCAATTTGTAGAATATTTTCATTACATGGCTATATGCGCTGGTTGGAAAGCATAATTTGAATGATTACGCTTTGAACAAGTCATTGGTTTGTGTGCTATATTCACTACAAGGAAAAGACCCTCTAGCAGATGTTTTTGAGGAACCACAAAGAAAAATACCCCATACATCCGTTTCTAGCAGAGGTTACTAGAGGAGGTTGGTGGGTGGAGGGTTTTGCGGATGTTTTCCTATCAGTGCTCTTATCGTTAAAACTCACCCTGGTGCTCTAAAAAAAAGAACGCACTAGTGCGGAAAAAATCATTGGCACACTGGACACCGTGCACTCCATACACACCTGCCCGACGCGTCATAATATAATAGAGCACAGGTGCCTCACAACTCATCTGCACCGGTGCATTATAAAATACAACATCAACACCGAAACCACCCGGTGAGGTAGACAGAAACCACACCGGTGCATCATAAAAAAACGCGCCAAAACACAAACCAACCGGTGCGTTTTTAGCAAACAGTATCGGTGCATCTACAAACAATGCACACCGGTAAAGGGTTAGATTAAAAAAATATTTACGACAAAAAACTCGGATTTTTTCAGTTTTCCAGTGCTCTTGAGCTATCAATTACCAGTGTGCATGATACCATAGAATGCACTGGTGCGCACTGAACATTGGCACACCGGACAACATGCACGAAGTACACACACTGTCGGGGCGTCCAATTACTGTAACGCACCAAGGCGTTAATACTCTTCTGCGTCGGTGGATCATAAAATACCACGCCAAAACAGAAACAAGTTGGTGAGTTCTTCTCTAATAGCACCTGTGCGCCAGAAACCGTACACACTGGAATAGCGTTATATAAAAAAAAAAAAATAAGGCCAAAAAACCGGTGCTTTGCGACTATTACGCACCGTTGCTTTACCATAACGCCGCCCTAGTGCATCATCAAATTTTCACGCCGAAACTCAAACATCCCAATGCGGTTTTATTTAACAGCACTGGTGCACTTATAAAAGCTCGCACACCGAAACAGGGTTAATTAAAAAAAATTACGGCCAAAAAACTTCATTATTCACTTTCTTCAGTGCTCCAGAGCTCTCAAGCCCTGGTGCTATTTCCTTATTTCTGAGCCATCCTAACATCAGTGCTCTCATTGCACCCATTGCACGCACTGCTGCTCTGCATTGGCCACCAATCTCCAGCTTGCATTTTGAAAAATAGTGGGCAAATTTTATTTTCCAAATTTGACAGCCAATATGCCTCCTCGATGACGAAATGTACAGGTATTTTTCTAGTTTTTCTATAATTAACCCTTTTAGCGGATTAGAAATTGAAATAAACTTAAAAATAACCATTAAAAAAGAAAAAAGAAAAATTTGTCGCGCGGAGTGCTCGAGCTATTCGGCTCGCACCAGATAGCGGTGCTACCTGTAAAATTTATAGGCGGCACCACTACCGGTGCTACTGGTAACCACACTATTTCCCAAAAGGTGCCGAAAGGCGCCCCAAATAATTTTAAACTAAAAATAAAAAATAAAAAAAGGCGGTGCGCTCATTTATCCAGGCACACCGTTGACCCTGCAATCACAGTGCGGTGCATTGACTGCATTTTCCACCCTGTTTTATGTCAGCGCATTGCATTTTGCATTCAGAGAGAGTGAACGGTGCGGCCGGGTAAAAGACCACACTATCAACTATGTCATTGTGATGAAGTCGGTGCGCTGACACGACTATACGTGCCGGGGCATATATTTCAGTTAGCGCACCGCTATTCTAAATTATATACAATCCACGGTGCTTGAAAAATAGACATCGACACCAAATCCGGTGATGTCTATTTCATTAGGGGCCTCGGGGATGGTGCGCTAAAATATTAGGACGCACCGTCACCGGTGCGTGACTATTTTTATGGAGCACCGACTTGTATGTTTGTTTTTTTTCAAAAAAAATTATATATGTATATTTATAAATACATTTCTGTTTTAATAAAAAAAAATTATTTAATATGGAAATGATTCAGAGAGAACAGGAGCAACAACAACAACAACAAGCAGAACAATATGACATGATTTTCCAATGGGAGGCGAGAGAGAGGGAGAGAGATGGATGCCCTCGCCCTATTACTGCAGATACCCAGGAGATCCTTAAGTAGGTAGGCCTCCTCAAGTTCTATGAGGAGGCTATTTCTGGCCTAAAGGCCCATAGTGTGCTTTTGAGACATCTTATCGGCAGGTGGAATTCCCACCAACAGGATTTTCAGGTTGGTCTTGACTAGTGGTACACACCCATTGAGGAGGAAATTTATTTTATTACAGGACTATCGAGGAGAGGGGTGGATTTTCCCTCATTCCCAGATGTGCCACCTAGTTGTGTAGCAGGGAGTCAGTTAGTTTACTCCCAGAGATACATTGGAGCACATGTACTGTCTCCTTTAGAGTTTTAGGTACCTGGAGGTTAGTTACGTATAGGTGCTTTTGGTAGACAAGATGTGCAGTGCCTCTCTATTATTGCTTCGATCATTTCACACAACACCAGCGATGGGCAACGCATTAGTTGCTCATTTTTATATTACGTTGATTCTTTAGTACAACAGCCACGACTTGTGAGGTGGTTTGCCATTTATTTGCGACAGTTTTGTACGGCCTTAGATAGATTTCGTGCTCATACATAAGGGAGGGTAAAATTCCCTTTTGCTTCAAAGATGTTTTGTTTATTTTTTGAGAGGTTTCTAGAGATGAGACCTAGTTTTGTTCGACAGCCTCGTAGGCCGATGTTCGAGGCCTGGATGCACATGTGGGGGAAGATGATGCGTAAGAGGGGAGACACTATGTTTCCAGCGAGGATATCACATGATTCACTGGACTTACTAACCAGCGTTGGTGGGCTACATCCCTTCAGTATGGTCCCATGTCCTTATGTTGGACTATATTGGCGAGGGTGTCCCAACATCCTCTTCACTCCTGACGAGTCACTAGATGATAGAGGTAATATTAATGTTTTATTTATATTTATTCTAACATGTTCTTTAGCTTGTTTTTATTAAATTGTGTAATGAAATTGTCTAATTATTGTTGTGTACTTGTATATATTTTGTAGACATTGGCTCTTTTGATGGCGATGAGATGTCGGATCCACCACATGATCCAGGTGTCGATCTTGATGATTACGATAAGGAGATGGATGATGCGCCGCCGGAGGATGAGGCCGGTGGTGTAGCAGAGAGACGTGCTGATCCTCATGCGCATCATGGTGCACCGTTACTACCTTTTGCTAGGCATGGTCGACCTAAGACCAGATACTGGATGGAGTTGGGCAGCCAACTCTGTGGATTGATTTCAGATGCGGGCATCAGGCCCACTCATTACAGAGAGATACAGGGTGATGACAGATTGTTACGGATGTGGAAAGGCATGCCGCGTGACATGTACGGCCTGATGCGGCATGTCGTAGGAGCTACGACAGCTGTTACACGATTGAGGAGGATTGTCCGTAGCTATAGGTGTAGTTGAGCTGCGGAACGTGATGGAAAGTCCGCCAGCAGCGACTTAGATGCATCTCGTGATCATTCACCTCGCGGCGTGCCTGATGATCAGCATGAGGCTCCACTGCCAGCATCTGACACTAGTCATCATGGAGATGAGGTTGGACCATCGGCCACATCTAGTCAGCAGCCTGCAGCATCCATCATGAGTACTAGTCACGATCATCATGAGTAGGCTGGACCATCGATCGCCAAGGCTGCAATACTATTAACTGAGCAGGTCGCCTCCACTACTACTGTGCCTCATATTGATCATGTTGTACTACCACCAGCGAATGCATCCATCAGTACTAGTGATCATCATGATCATGAGCAGGCTAGTCGACCATCGACTGTCGAGGTTGCACCCAGCTTTACTGAGTAGGCTGCATCCACTTGTATTAGTGTTATTGATGTTGTTATACTACCACCAGCACCTGATCCATGACATTTATATTTCAGTTGTATATTTTTAACATTATTCAGTTATATATATATATATGGTCCATGTATTTTATGTTCATGTTGCAGTTGTACTTAATTTTCATGTTGATGATCATCATGATGTGGCGCATATTGTTAGTCATGTTAGATATGTTCATTTAATGTTTAGCTTGCAGATAGATGTGTATATGTGATAGGCGCATGATTTATTTGACATTATATTGAGATGTATATTTGATGTTTGTGTTGTGATGATGTTAATATATAATGTTAATTTGATGTTAATTGAATGTGTTTATTAGTCAAATATGATTTTTGTATGATGGTTATCATGATCGTGATGATGTTTATTAATTAATTTAATATTATTAAATGACCATGATATTTATTAAATATTATGTCGTGAATGTAATTGTAATTTAAATTTTAATTCTATGTAAAATTGTAAAATTGTAAAATTGTATTTGTATTTGTACTAATTGTAATTTTAAGTGTAATTGTATGTAAAATATTTATTAATGTAAAATTTTGTAATTGTAATATTTAATTTATTATGAAATGACTGTAATTGTATATATGAAAAATTGTAAAATTGTAATTGTAATTCTAATTGTATGTAAATTTCACAAATTGTAATTGTAATTTTAATTGAATTGTATGTAAAATATTTGTAAAATTGTAATTGTAATTGTAAATGTAATTCTATGTAAAATTGTAAATGTAAATGTATTTGTAAGTGTAATTTTAATTGAATTGTCTGTAAAATATTTGTAAAATTGTAATTGTAATTGTAAATGTAATTATATCTAAAATTGTAAATGTAATTGTATGTAAAATTAAAATTGTAATTGTAATTCTAATCATAATTCATGTATGTGAAATTAATGTAAAATTGTAATTGTAATTTTAATTCTAATTGTAATTGTAATTTTAATTAATGTAATTGTATGTAAAATATTAATTTGTAAAATTTTAATTCTATTAATGTGAAAATTTTAATTGTATTAATGTGAAATGATTTTATTAAAATATTTAAATTTGCAAATTTGCAAATAATTGTAAAATAACAAATCTAGAATAATACGAATTTTTGTAACATAAAGTTTAGAAAATAATGAAAATAAATTCATGTACATTATAATTATCATTATTTTATTATGATCTTAAATATATAAAGTTTAGAAAATAATGAAAATAGATTCATGTACTTTATAATTATCATTATTTTATTATGAACCTACATACAAAAAAAAAACTTTAAAAAGTCTGATGCACTTATCATCCTAACAGGCTCCAGTGCATCATATTAATACAATGCATCGGTGCATCACATTTCCGTGCACCGGAAACAAATAAACACAAATAGAAAAAAACAACTCTATTTTGTTTAAGTTAAAAAAAAAGCGGCAATTTGAAAAATGGGCGGCAAAATATTTTCGAAAATCTAATTTGATAAAATAATTCTTTAAATACTAAACACTTTTCATTATTTCACTATTTTTGCTAAAAAATTTCAGTCAGATTTTTGCAAGAGAGCACGAGGGCACTATGGATGGCGAAATACGTTTGAACAGAAGTATTCAGAGAATTAAAAACCAAAACTTTGGTGATTCAAGCCCTTTACCATCGAATTTCAAACCATTTCGTGATTAAATTTAATTCTTTTTTTTACTTTTTTCTGCAGTTTTTTATTTTTTCCTACAGTTTTATCCATTTTTACCCTGAACCCTTCATTTTTTTGTTTTTTCCCTTTCTTCTCCCTGTTTCTGTGATTTCAGAATTAGGGTTTTCCATTTTAGATTGACGTCCAACCCACAGGACGACTTGCATAGTCGGATCCCAATCCATTCGGCCATTGCGTGAATTTTTGAAAAAATGGATTTTTCTTTATCGGCGTGCCCTGCGTACACCACCGCACCAGTGCTCTATATTATTACAGCGCACCGCCCAAGTTCTGTGTCGTAAAAAAACATTTTTTTAAATCCATGCGCCAAATCTGAAATAGGGCACCAGTGCTCTCCTTAACTAGGAAAGCACTGTACAGTGTATTACACCGTTTTTGCGGTGCGTTTATAATACCGAACACACCGTATGGTGTATTACACTGTTTTGCGGTGCATTGTTAATATATCCACACACTGGCGACGGTGTGGATTTAATGAAAGGCACACCGGTGTCTTGAGATTATTTTCTACCTGAAAAGTTGAGAATTTATTTATAAATATATTAATGAATGGTATGCTACAGGTTTCAGATTGAAAAAGAAATGAATGAAAAGATATCAAGTAATAAAAATACTCTTAAGACATCAAGAAAAGAGAAAAAGGCAAGTTCTTTGTAAATTATTTATAAAAAATATTATTTTTGAACTATATGTAACTTTAACTAATATGTATTGTTTACTGTGTATCATGCAGAGCCACAAAATGATGAAGCTCAATATGATTATTTCTGATCTACGACCAGAAGAGCGTAAAAGTTTAATGGAAAAATTGCAAAAATATGAATTAGGTGAATGAAACAATACTATCGATCCAATATGAGTTTCTTTTTTTAGTTATCATTAATAATATACTTAAAATTATTAGATAACATGTGTCAAACAGTCTACTAATTCACATTTTTTTAATTTTCTATAGGGACCAACAACTCAGAAAAGGAATGTTGTTCTAAGAAAATAAAAAAATAGAACATTCAAATGAAAATGAATTTCTCCTTGGCTCATCTGGAGTGGTGCTGGAAGTTAACGAAAGGGGAGAATTTTTTTACAAAAGTTTGAGGGATCTAGTGGAACGAACACAACAACGTGCTTCAAATGTAATATGTAATCATTGAATTTTTCGATCATTAGGTACAATAAATAAACAATTTAGCATTAAATATTAATTTTCAAGAATTTTCTTGCAGAAAAGAAAAGAAAATGGAATCCATTCAACAAATAAAACAGGACGACAAGGAAGAAAATGGTTGATCTCTAAGTTTGTGAGTAATTGTTACTTCCTTATAACAACTTAACTAGATTTCATTTTTGTATTTTTTAAGTTGTTTTACAAAAATCATCATTGAATGTCTTCAAACAGGTGCTAACATACAAAGAAAAAGCATCAGACGAATTGATTGAAATTGGGTTAAATATGGGTTGTGAGTATATATTGGCATATTAAAATTTGATTGTGGAATTTGTAAGCATCTATCGATCTTGTTTTAATTAGCTCCTATAAATAATAGACAAAAAACATCTTTTATATTAAATATATGATTTGTTATGGGGTATAAAACTTGCAGAAAACAAAGTATGGAACTGCGCCAACAGATGAAATTTTGAAAGATGGCATGGTACATGGTTTTGAAAGAATGTGTATAGTTTATGAGTCAATTGTTGCTATGGTATGTCATTTTTATTTTCGATTTACATTGATGTATATTATTTAATATTGGAATTTTCATTATTCTCACCAATGTATATACACTCATTTCAATTTATTTTTATGTTTGTAGATGGAAAGTGAAGAAGAAGAAAATAATCAACGCCGTGAATGTAACATTCCTGAAAATAACCCAATTCATGGAAGTAGCTCTAGCAGTGACAGTAGTTCAAGCGAAGAATGATGATCACTATGTAATTTGGATATCAAAGCAAGGTGTTTTATTTTTTGAAATATGTCTGTGAAATCAGACATTTTGTTTAATGTAATGGACATAGTGTCCCAATTGAAAGACAAAGGGATACGAATAATTGTCCCATTTTGTATGATAAATATTGTCTTATATATATATATATAATCATAAAATATGTTTTAATTTATTCTATTGCATTCTCCATTGTCGTTCTCAAATGCACTAATAAAAATTTAATTCATATGAATATTGTTATAAGATTATATATATGTGTCGACTTTTGATGAATAATGAATTTAAAAAAACCACAAGAATTCTGATATGATATAACAAATTAATCCAAACAGCACATTCAAATGCATTAGTAAAAATGTAATTAATATGAATATTGTTATAAGATGTGTCGACTTTTGATAAATAATGAATTTAAAACAATCACAATAATTGGAATGTTAAAGGTGGATGTTTCTTAAAAAAACAAAATGAAAACTGGTGCGTTTATATGTCTATACACACCGGTGCATTTATGACTCTATGGGCACCGCACTAATACCGATTCCAGTTATAAATATCGGTGCGTTTGTGTGATACTGCGCACCGGGGCGTTTATGTATCTATAAGCACTGGTGCATTTGTAGATGCCATGTGCACCACGTGAATACCAATACCAATTATAAATCTTGGTTTCTTTCTGTGATACGGAGCACCGGTGCCTCATAAAGATACACGCATCGGTGCGCTTATACGACCTATGGGCACTGCTCAAATCCCAAGACCAATTAGAATGGCCCCGTGTGTTGTATCACCAACACCAGGCCTGGTGATGTTGTTTTCCATAACGGCCCAGTGCATTCTCATTCGACTGCCCTGGTGCACTGTCTACCGATATGCACCGGTGCGTTAAAACCTGATAAGAGCACTGATGAAAAAATATCCGTAGTAACATCCGGCAGCCCATTTTTTTTTAATTGTGTTGAATTTTCGTTAAAAAATCCGCCAAAACCTTCGTTACCAGAAACGGATGTGGTAGCAGATGTTTTTTTGACAATTTTGGCTAATTTTATAACACTAAAAACCTCCTTTATAACCTCTTCTAGAGGGTCTTTTCCTTGTAGTGATTGAAGGGAATATAAAATGTTGAAATTGTTTTGTTCATAAGAATTCTGAGCCAAATTGGAGATGATTTCTATGCCCTTTTTCCTAAAATAGAAAAAGTGTGTAGTCTCTGGTGACTCTGTCTTTTGAGCACTCTTCTATTCTGTAATGATGTGTCTCACCTAAGCAATTCTCTCACAAGGCTTTTTGATGAGTGTTTCTCCTACCACTAACATACTTTCAATTTGTTGCAACCAGAAAACACTCGCCCTTCATGCAGTCTCTGTGATAGTTGTTACTACTTGGACCTCCATATGCTATCATCACACCATTGCACATTTCCTCCTCCACATCAGGTCTCCATCTGCTCGGGCCTCCCACCTATTCTTGCTCGGCCTTCGCACTTCCGCAAAGCTAGACCAGATCTTATCTTCAAGTTTGCATTTGTGCATGTCAAAAAGTGCCACATGATTGTGTTTAGTATAGAAATCACATTTAATGAAACCACTTCCAAGCTTGTTATCCTGAGAAAAACTTTGGAATATAGGTCCTCACTGCATGCTGCATACAAAGCTAGACCGATGGTATAACACTCCCACTGCATGTTTTCTTCGGTTCCCTCCATAGATGCCTCAATATTCTTCTCCATTACCTCTCAGCCCCTCAGTTCTGGTCTCATCACAATCTCTACATTGGCATCCACACAGTTAGCATATGCTACAACACCTCGCACTACGCGTTATCACATGATTGCGATTGTTACGTTAACACAACTCCTGTACTAGAGGTCCTACCCCTAGACGCTCCATATCCAGGAAGCTGACCTCTCCATAGTACTGTGCTCCACATTACAGTCTCCTCACCCCTGTGGCCTCACTCCCACCTACGCTCGGGCCTCCCATGCAGTCTCCCACAATCAAGCTCTCTGCCGGCTCTCAAACCTCGTGAATTATCCACCAAATTTTTGTTTACCTTTTCCTTTGTCACATGTGCCTTTTGGAATCAAAACATTGTAATAGCTATTAAAATCTCGAATAAGAAGCTCCATTGGAATTTTTTTTGCAAATGTTACCTGCGTAGCATTGCAACAGCTAGCAATACGATGCTCTTACAACTCTCCTCCATGCTCCTACAATAGTGTTCTCCCACAACAAATCGTGCTTCTCCTCATCGTGGTTCCTCCCCACAGTGGCATCCTTCCAAATGACTTCTCCTCCTCACAATTGGTGGATGTTCACCAACGTTATCACCACCTTTGCCTCTCGACCCTGTGCAATACACTTCTTCTCACTAGTGACTCTTCTCAGCATGTGGGATGTGTGGGCATTGATCATGGAAGTGCACATACTAGATCTTATTCATAATAGCATAAGTGAAGTTATCTGTAAATGATCAATAGTGACATGCTTTGGTTAAGCACAATTTTGGCATTTTATGAGCTTATGGCACTATGGATAGTCAGAAATTGACAACATGGAAGCATGCTGATATAGGTTACTGGGGATTTTAGACATTTGTCATGGCAAGGAGTGCAAGAAGCTGTTAATCTATAAAGGTCAACTGTCATTTTTCTTGAGACCTAACCTGAAACATGCTTAAGGTTTTAAGATTGGAAAGGTGAATTCACTCCATTTTATTTGTCTTTGTGCTTTTATGTAGCATTACTTAATGAGTTCTTACCCAATTCCTCTCTCTATATCTCCAACTGGACGAAAATTTTAATTGTGTTATACAACACTAATGAATTCAAGGAGAAGTCATTTTTAAGATTAAAATAGTACAAAGGAATGAGATGTGAAGGAGTTTGGGCATGTTTGTGATAGTGAAACTCACATGAACAAAAAAAAAATTGTCCTCTCTCTCTCAAAACATAAGTCATGTTAAATGTTAGAGCTAAGTGAGTTGTTTCTGTAAGATTTGGTTTCGAAAGAAGCTTATTATGTTCGTATTATAGTATCCATTGAAACCGTATTCCTCTCACACCTAATTGATTTTCAGTGCGGGAATCCTTTATCTAAAATATTGTTATTAGTTTGTTGTTATAGCCTTCAACTAGAAAGGAAGATATCTATTTCAAATTTACTTAGAGATCTTGAAGCTGACATTCTTTATTTGTTGTTTGATTCTTGAGATTGAAAGATGGCTTGAAGTTATTTTTTAGAGTTATTAAACACTCTAATGTTATCTACTTCTCATGACACAATCCAAATAAATAAGGACACTCTCTCTGATATTCGAACCTATTTTGAAAATGCACAATAAAACATTGAATTTTTGCAGTTTGAGTCACAACTACAATGAGATGAGCTTCAGTAGAAGATTTGTCATTCTGAAGTATTTTTTTTCAAAAATTTGAGACAAAATATCATCAGCAATAAGAAACTATTCAGATCATTGAGCCCAATACAGGAGCATATTTGCATGCAGAAGCAAAATATAGCCTGCACTTCCCAATCCCATCATTAGACCTTGGGAAGAGTTGGTCCATAACAAGCACATAACTGGTCTTGGATATGACAAGTATGTGTCCTTTCATATTATAGATTACTCAAATCCCATCCAATTCCCTAGTGCATGACTTATTTATGATAGTTCACCTTCAACTGTTCCAAATTTTTCTCCTCTTCCACGACAAATTGTGAAATGCCAACACTATGACTGATTTGGACATATGAAAGATTGTTGTTTTGATCTTCATCCATGTGATAAATGTCATAAAACCACTCATTATTCACAAAAATGCTTCAGAAACAAGCCTCCTACAAGAACATAGATTCATCTTGGATGGATCGCTTCTTGGAAATGGGCATCAACAACCAAGAATATGTTTAAGTCATATGTCAGAATTTCTTGTAGAATATTAAAAGATCTTGTAGTTTAGGTTTCACCATCGTCTCAACTTGTATTTAATAGGGGGGAAATGATGGTCATCTACAATATCCAAAGCCACATCAAGTGAACCTAAGCCACAATCTTCTAGGGCCAGATTTAGAGTTGTAACCAGAGACACATTTTCCCATGAGCATGCCTTTGGTTGGTGGTCATCCTTAAACCACTACAGGTTGAGACCTCCCTTTCAGGTTGAGTGAATCGGATTTATGCAGGAACGCAATGGAATACACGTATAACCATAAATATAAATACGCAATGGAAATAGCACTTCATTTCATTAATATCAAAGAACTGAAATTTGCTTAAAGACATAATGGAAATAAAATAGCTAGGACGTTGGTTGCTTATCTCTAAGAAGAGATGTTGTGGCTACAGGCCTCCGAACTGTGTTAAAATGAGGCTTGAGGGCCTATTTAATATTGATAAATAATGGAAAACCCTAAAAATGAAAAGTCATAACCCTAGGATGTGAAGCGCCAAATTATGGGCCCCGTTTGGGTAAATTGGTGTTTCAATTTCTCGAGGACGTAACTTTGGCATACAATCTCTGTTTGACGCACACCATACCTCGTTAGAAATATCTATCCAAGGAATACAAATTTTTATGGGAGAAGCATCGGTCCATGTACTCATGTGGCTCTCGGTTTTCCCAAAAAAATGTGTTTAGGGCCTCAAAATGGCTTCGGAAGTTCAGGACACGAAAATCTGCTAAATATAATAATTTGTGCCGAAACTGAAAAACTGAAAGAGACAATGGTGGGGCCCCAAGTGGAATAGGTGGGTGGCCACCAATATCCACCTCGATCATTCCTCCCCCCTTAGGAAGAAGTGTTCCCCATTGCATTGAGCTCCTCCATGAGATGAGCAAACTTCTGCTGAACTTGGTCACTGGTGAAACACTTGCCTTGGTGCAGGAGTTGGCCAACTTTGACAACCCGATAAAGTTGGATCTTCTACTGGAAAGTGTTCTTGATTTGCATGTCCATGATACAATCTGTGGTGGCTTGTTCCATGCAGTTTGGGTTTAACTCTGTTGGTGTGAGTTGTTCTGCAATGTCAAAGGTGTCTAGTAGAGGTGGGAAGTAGGGCTGAAGGTGGTCCACATTGAATATGGGTGCATACCAAGGAATGGTGGAATAATGAGCTTGAAGGAATTGTTCCCTACAACCTTGGTGATGGTGTAGGGCCCATATAGGAGCAGGTGAAGCTTGCGGTGGGGTCCAGTGAGGCACTCCTTCTGCAAATGTAGCCACAATTTTTCACCCACCTAGAAGTTGTGTGGCACCCGATGTTGGTCATGTCATTTCTTGTACTTCGAATTAGTTCTGTCCAATATGTCATGAACCTGTTAGAGGATGTGCTAAATGTGCTTGATGAAGCTATTCACTTTGTCATCTTCAGACTAGACATGAGACGAATCAGCCTTAGTAGCTGCAAATGGCATGGCTAAGTCAATGGGACATAATGGTTGGAATCAAAAGTCCACCTCAAAGGGGTTCTGGCCAGTTGAGCTATGGAGAGCCCGATTATAAATTTTGTGTACATAGGGGAGACTCTCATCCCATGTGTGTGGATGCTTTGAATTGTACATGCGTAGAATGTGTACAATCATCCTATTGACGACCTATGTCTGGCTATCAGTTTTGGGATGCAAAGCTGTGGAATTGGTGAGCTTGGTGTGCAGCATTGACCAGAGGCTAGACCAAAATGTGTTGAGGAACCTATTGTCTTGATCTAAGATGATATACTGTGGTATCCAAAGTGCACCCACACTCGTTTAAAGAAGAGTTCAGCAGTGGCTTCTGCTGTGATATTATTCTTGTAGGCTACCATAATGGCCATCTTCAAGAATCTATCGACGACCACAAAAACACAGTTGTTTCCATGCTTATAGAAGGAAGGCCCAACATGTAACCCATGGAGATGGATTCCCAAGGTCGACTACAGGTAGGTAGCAGAGTATAGAGGCCTTGATTCTTGATGGTCGGTTTGGAAATGGTGCAAGCAGTGTAGGATCTAATGTACTTCCCGACATCCTGTCGAAGGTTTGGCCAATAGAAATAATTTTGCAGTACTGCCACTATTTTATCACCCCCAAAAAGCACAACGAATCGACTGTAGTGTGCATCCCAAATCATCTTGGCACGCTCGCTTGAAGGAACACGAAGGTGTACCAGGTGACATAACAATGCGTCTTGGAGGTAAAAATTTGGAACTGGCGTACCCTATAAGAGTGTCTTGTATGTGTGGCCAAATTTTGGATCGCTCTTGTAAAGAAGTGGCCAATCAGAAGTATCATGCCCACAAGAGTTGAGAACGGTGGTTAGCACCACGATCGGTGGTCAGTTGAGGAAATCTACAACATTATTGGTGCTACCCTTCTTGTACTTGATGTTCAAATGAAACTGTTGTAGATATGTGGAACACTTATGATGTCGATCATTCTGCAACTTCTCTTATGTCTGTATGAACTACAGGGGTAGGTGGTCTGTGTGGATGATTGTTTCCTTCCCCAAAATATAATGCTTCCATTGTCAATAAGCCTCCACATTGGAATACATTTCTTTGTCATATGTGGGACACTTGCGGACTGCGTCAGACAATGTCTCACTATGATATGCCTCTAGATGCCCATGTTGAGCAAGAACTACCCCAATAGCATAGTGAGAGGCATCTGTCTCGATCTCAAAAGGTTGTTGCAAGTCTGGTAATGTGAGCACTGGGGTAGAACAGAGGCGATGTTTCAATTCTATGAACACCTTTTGTTGATATTACGACCAAAAGAATTTTGCTTTCACTCCTCCCTTGGTGACTTGACTCAAGGGCCAAGTGATCTGAGAGAATCCCAACACAAACCTGCAGTAGAAATTAGCAAGACCTAGAAAGCTGTGATGCTCTATTAGAGTGGTTGGGGCTGGCCAATCCTGAATGACTTGGATCTTGGTTGGATCCACATGCACCCCTATTTCATCAATAATGTATCCGAGATAATGAACCCAGGTCATGCAAAAAGTGCACTTCTCCAAATTTGCACACAACTTGTGTTGCCGTAGTGTTTTGAGGACCTATCAGATGTGGTGGAGGTGCTCTTCCCAAGTCTGGCTAAAGATCAGAATGTGATCCAAGTACACCACTACAAATGAGTTGGTGAATGGCCGCAAGATTTTTTCCATCAAACTCATGAACGTTGTGGGAGCATTTGTCAACCCGAAAGGCATGACCAAGCATTTGAAAAGGCCCTCCTTGGCTTTGAAGGGAGTCTTACACACCTCAAAGGGTTCAATTGGTACCTGGTGATACCCCAACTTCAATTCCATCTTACTGAAATATTTCGCCCCTTTGAGTTGGTCTAGAATGTCATCAATTCATGGGATCAGGTACCTATTCCAGACTATGATCTTGGTCAATGCTCGATAGTCAATACAGAGTCTCCAAGTCCTATCCTTCTTCTGTACTAACACGATCATTCTCCCACAGGGAGATGAACTCGGCCAAATGTGACCTTTCTGCAGCAAATCCTGAATCTACCTCTTTATTTCATCATTCTCCAGAACTGAGCGCCTTTTAGATTGGTACATTGGGTAGTGACGCACCTTAGGTTAGATCAATGGGGTGCTTGATGTGACAATGTAGAGGCACCCTTGTGGGTGAGGTGAAGATGTCCCCGTACTCCTACATGACCTTGTCCATTTGTTGTTTTCGTGTGGAGGAGTCCTATCTGGAGGACATGGCCACATTATTCTTCTTGCTATGGGGGCGGATCATCAGGAAAAAATAATTCTCAGTTTTTGAGATTATCTTACTGCATTGTTTTGCAGTAACCAAAGAGATAGCGACATGCGATGCTACCTATGGTATCCTGTGCAACTTATTTCCCAAAGTAATAATAACAGTGTGAGGCCAAGACTCATACACAACATGTCGCTTCCACAAGTACGGTTTCCTAATAATATATCACAAACATCAAGAGGATAAATGTCACATAATACCTCATTTGTGAAGGGATTGATGTTGTAGGGAAGACGACACTCTTGGGTGACGCAGAGATCCCGTCCTTGGTGAAGCCACCCGATTGTGTATGGTTGTGGGTGTGCTGTGGTTGGCAAGCCCAACCGCTTCACGACCTTTGTTGAAATTAGGTTCTTTTGGCTCCCACTGTCGAAAATTAACTTTAACGGGGAACTCTTTACCCACATCTAGGAGTGGAAGAGACACTCCTCCTCCTCTGGATCTCCCAGTTCCTCCTTCTAGTTCTTCCCAGTGGCAACGGTGGTGTTGGGATCCGCATCAATAATCTGCTTCCCTTTGTCATTCCCCTTGTCAATTTTTGATTCAAAGTCAGAGCATGCATCCGATTTAGAAGCCTTCATCTCGACCACCAACAATTTCTTCACCCAACACTCACTTGTGTTGTGAGTGGAGCTCTTATGGAACTCACAAAACTTTCCCGTGTCATTCTTTGGCTTTGCGGTGTTGTTCTTTTCTTGCAGATTTGGTAGGTTGTCTTGGGTTTCCATGCCTTGGCTTTGTCCTTTTTTCTACAGTTTGGGGGAACCTTTCCCTTTCATTTGATTCCCAGATCCAAAGTCTCGCTTCTTCTGTTTGAATTTCTTCTCATTCTTGGCAGCATACTGATATCCCATACCAAGTGAGGATATGTCGAGGAACTCCATTTCCTCCTGAATGTATCTGTGCAGACAACTACAATAATTTAGCACCAAATGTTTCTCTAAATATTTGATACCCAACTTTTTGCATAGGTTATGGAACAAATTCATCAGCTCATGCACATCTTGATCCCTTTGCTGCTGCAGCGTGGCCCATTGTATGTAATTGTACTTATAGCTCCCCATGGGATAGTATTGTTCCTTGATGGTGTCACAGAAAGAATTCCAAGTGGGTACAATCGAAAACATAGAGGGTTCCGTCTCGTCCTTTTTCTCATAGCAGGTTTCCCATCAGTCCTTGACATGGGGGGTAGCTTTGAGGAGTGCAAAAATAATCTTCTCCTAGTCGGAAAAGTCATCAACTAAGAAATATACTTCTAATAGATTCAACCATCTATCTACATCATCTTCATCTATTTGGCCCTCAAATATGGGAATGCCAAAGTTTACTTGTACCTTAAAGGGAGTGGCACCTCCAGAGTGGTTGTTGGATGCAAATTTGTCACCGATGGGCATTTGTTGAAGGATCTAGGCAAAGTTACCCATCATCACGTTCCTTTGTTTTTCGAGGGCCTCCTCGAGAAATATTTTGATATGATCTCATGTTCCCTCATCTTTCTTTTCATCCCCCATGGGTGGTCATCGGGGTTTATGAGGATGATCTTGCAAAGGTTTGACCAGATCGAGATCTAACTCCTATACCCCTAGCTTGTTGGGGACATGCAAAGAACGATCAAGAAAAAGAAGACCGCTCTGATACCACTGATCCAGATTTATGCAGGAACGTAACATAATACACATATAGCCATAAATACAAACATGCAATGGAAATAACACTTCATTTCATTAATATCAAAGAACTGAAATTTTCTTACACATAGAATGGAAATAAACTAGCTACGACGTTGGTAGTTTATCTTTGAGAAGAGATATGGTGGCTACAGGCCTCCAAGCTATGTTAGAATGAGACTCAAGGGCCTATTTATTATTTAGAAACAATGGAAAACCCTAAAAATCAAAAAACCTAACCCTAAGAGATGAAGTGGTCCCCATTTGGGTAAATTGGTGTTTCAACTTCTCGGGGATGTAACTTTGGCATATCATCTTCATTTGATGCACACCATACCTCGTTAGTATGATCTATCCGAGGAATAAAACTTTTGATGTGAGAAACATCATTCCATGTACCCATGTTTCTCCTGGTTTTCCCAAAATACATCGTTTAGGGCCTCAAAACGGCTCTAGAAGTTCAGGACCCAAAAAACTACTAAAAATAGTAATTTGTGCCGAAATTGAAAAACTGAAAGAGACAATGGTGGGGCCCCAAGTGGAATAGGCAAGGGCCACCAATATCCACCTGAATCATTCCTCCCCCTTTAGGAAGCAATGGTCCCCATTGCGTTGAGTTTCTCCATGAGATGAGGAAACTTCTACTGAACTTGGTCCCTAGTGAACCACTTGCCTTGGTGCAGGAGTTGGCCAGCGTTGACAAAGCGATACAGTTGGATCTTCTACTATTGAGTGTTCTTGATTTGCATGTCCATTATACAATCTATGGTGGCATGCTCCATGCAGTCTGGGTTTAACTTTGTTGGTCTGAGTTGTTCTACAATGTCGAAGGTGTCCAGTAGAGGTGGGAAGTAGGGTCGAAGGCAATGCACATTGAATACTGGGTGCAGACCTATTAGCCATCTATAAATTTTTCATATGCCAAGATGGCTAGAAAAGGTCTTTAGTCTTCAAGAAACAAATTTTAGGCCAATCTGTGACTTCTTGAAGCCTTGCTATGTCGGCATTTTTCCAGGGGATCCATCTTCAGAAAATCCCTACTGTTATCATGAAGAAAAAACTGTTTTCTAAGGCCCCATTTCCATCATTTTATTCCCCCCCCCATCTCATCTTCAAAACTGTCCCATATCACTTTTTTTTCCCCTTTTCTTATCCTTCATTCCTTCTAAAAAATCCCCCTTTCTTCCTTCATTTACCTTTATTTTCCTTAAAAACCCCTTTAAAACAATTTAACCCTTTTTATTTGGTTTTAAAAATCCTTTTTACTCCACTCGGAACACTAAAATCCCCGCAAAAACCCACAAAAACCTTTGAAAAAGCTTTTTCGATCCTCTAAGGCCTTAAGCACCTTTAGGCTTAGCCTTAGCCCCCTTTCTACCAGAAGACTGGCTCCGCAACTAAGCGCTAAGCCATCGGCGCATCGGCCCATCGACGATCTTAGTTTCTTGGTGCCCAGACCCTTTACTTCGCCGATGGCTGATCTTCCGATGAGATTGCAACCGTCTATTTCCTCAAATATTTGACGGCTGTTGCTCCATCGCTCATTGGCACTTGCTCTTCCGCATTCCTTTCCTCCGCCGATGCAATCCTCCAATCACATTTCCACCGTCGATCTTGATTCTGATCAGATGGCCCTCCATCCATCGCACTGACCTTCCCCATCGACCATCGGTCATCGCAACATTCTAATCCCTCCTTCCTGGAATCTTACCTCCGCCGACTGCCGATCCATCGAGGAAATATCCACCGTCCAATCTTGATCCCGATCCAATGGCTCAGGATTACTGGGGAGCCACCCGGCCTGCCCATTTGTCCGTACCTCCAATGCCCCCGCAATACACATTTTTCCTTCAATTTCCCTTATATTCCTACTGGTCCCACCCAACCACGCGGGGCCTTCCCATTGTGTTTCTGTGAGATCTCCACCATTGATCTACCCCCCCCCCCTAGATCTAACGGCCTAGAAGTGCTTTGGCTCCCTCCCACTTCCACCTTTGTTTTCCCTTTATATATTCGCCCATACATGGATTATAACACTTTAACACGATAAACCCATGGTGCATATTGTTTACCCAGCCTCAAGCCTTCCTGCTATGCAAAAAATTGGCTTACGTCACCCCGACCCCACCTAATTCTTCCGCCATGCATCTTGTCTCCCCTCGTGCTCATCTACAACCGTAGATCTTCGGCCCGAAGATCTAACAGCCCCAAATCAATTTCACGCTCATTTCATAAATAAAATTGACCGAGCTATTTGCACGTGAAATGGGGAATTTTTAGGAGCATACGTGTCAGCTATTGGACCGTATCGCGTTCGATCAATCCCAAACCACTTACTGCCTTCACCCCACGTGAAAACCGCTACCAGTTTTCTAATACTGCCTTTCCAAATCTTCACACCATAATTAATTTTGAATCCTTTGTCGTCTCTGCAATGGTTAAACCCTTCCCCACTGCATTCACCGTGCCTCCTCACTGCTCCACAACCTCCGCCAAAGCCCTCTATTGCAGTTAAATCCAATCCGTAGGTTTTTTATAACAAGTTTATGTTTGTTGGAGGTTTAATGGTGGATTAATCCACAGGTCTCCCATAGCCAAAGAAATAGTGGCAAAG
Organism: Pinus albicaulis; assembly: GCA_034641835.2. Lineage (NCBI taxonomy): Eukaryota > Viridiplantae > Streptophyta > Pinopsida > Pinales > Pinaceae > Pinus > Pinus albicaulis. The sequence continues at coordinate 490,518,414 of CM076578.1, forward strand.
GGGTCGAGGGGTCGAATTTCCAAGCTTAATCAAATGTTGTATAGACATTGATCACAAATCAAACCCTCCAACGCATAGAGGAAACCCCCGCAGACACAAAGATAGGGAATATTAATGGAGATCAACAAAGAAATCAAAGGATTAAAGGTTAATATAGTTAGCAAAGGAAAAAAATCCCGAAAGATGATTAGAAGAAGCCTTAAAGCACAAATTAAAGGCAAATCAGTGTTTAAAGTGCTAAACAAGATAGGTCAGTAGAAGAAGAGTCTCGAATGACACCTACAGTCCTATTTTAATTCAAAGGAACACATATTAAATGCACAATAAGAGATATTTGGCCTCAGAAAGTAATTGACAGCCATCCTGCTGAAAAACTGTCAGAACAGTTATTAAGTAGGCATGGGGCTACAAAACCCGAAATATGACAGTCACTTGTTTCAGAAGTCAAACAGAGTACTTCAGATCGATTTAGCTTCAAAGACCACAATTCGGAGTTATTACCAGCCTACCAGATATGCCTCAAAGATAGGAAAAACTACCAAAATGGTAGAATCAGTTAATGAAATGGACATTAAGCAGAATGGGCATCCGAATACTTCTCCCACTCTGTCTTAATTCATATTTATTACCATTTCTGCAGCACTCTTCCTCTTTGCACCTATAAGTATTCACAGAAAATTCATGGTAATGGTTGGGAAATTGTTAATAGTTTGAACTGTTATTGAGTAAAAGTTTCTGAGTAGTTTGTAATATAGTAGGCTGGGAAGAAAAACATTAGATTTTAAAAAGCTATTGGACTCAAAGTATGTGATTGGTTTTGCACATCAATAGACAAGCAGATTCACTGGATCCTGATCTAAATCATTGGTGATGTTATTCTCAATGTAATTTTTATTCTCCATATTTTTCCATTGTGTTCATATTCTCTGATAAAGAACAACAAATATAGAGTAGGATTTACTGCAAAGTACCCTATCTCTCATTGATAATCCTTATCTTTATGTTTTCTTCTTAATGTGTATTTGGGAATGATTTCAATAGAGTATAACCAGTCAAGGAATGTTGGTGAGTCCATATCTTGTTGAGTAGAACTTGAGATGTTGTTCTTGAATGATATTTTCATTGCATGCTAAGTAGAGTCTTAATCAAGGAAGTTTATGGTTAGCCCTATCCCTTGTTTAGTCTTAAACAACTATTTTGAAGGTTTCCCTTAAGAGTGTGCAAAAAGCAGGCTAGGTTAAAAGTCCTTACCTGATCTTAGGTGACTTTTTATGTTTATCTTAAATGTTTTATTCTTAAGAGTATGTTAAAAGCAGGATAGGTTAAAAGTCCTTACCTGATCTTAGGATTCCCTTTGTTTTCTTACATGTTGCTTCTTTCACCTCAATCCTTAATGTTTCATACCAAAAAATCAACTTAAAAGATCTTTTGATATAGATGAATTGCCCTTTGAAAACTCTTGAGTAGTTGATGTGCAAGTAAATCCTTTTATGACTCCATAGCCCAATGGTTTAGCGTTGTTTTTTGTCCTGTCTTCCCATGCTGAAACATCCTTCCACTTATTTTCTCCTTCACTTCACATTACCTTCTCTTTTAATGATCCCCAACCAAAAACAAACAAACAAATCCCTTGTACTTCATAACTAGCCTAACATCATATCATAAGCCTTAAAGACATATCCTTTGAAAACCCATATAGAGAGATCCCTCTTTGAATCCAGGAGGGCTAGATCCTAGGATTCCAATGTGGTTTGATGTTGCCTTGTCATTTGGTATGCCAATCTGCCAAATCACGGGATTCCAACAAGACCAAGGAATTGTGGAATAATGAGCTCGAAGGCATTGTTCCCTACAACCTTGGTGATGGTGTAGGGCCCATATCAAAGTGAGTGAAGCTTGCAGTGGGGTCTAGTGAGGCGTCCTTCTACAAATGTAACCCAACATTGTTGCCCACCTGGAATTTGTGTGGCACCCGATGTTAATCATGTCTTTGCTTGTACATAGCATTGGCTTTGTCCAATATGTGATGAACCTATTGGTGGATGTGCTGAATACACTCAATGAAGATGTTCGCTTTGTCAGCTTTAGACTGGAAATGAGCCGAATCGGCCTTAGTAGCCGCAAATGGCGTGGCTACATCAATGGGACACAATGGATGGAATCCAAAGCTCGACTGAAAGGGGTTGTTGCTGGTTGAGCTGTGGAGAGCATGGTAATAAATGTGTTGTACATAGGGGAGGCTCTCATCCCATGTGCGAGGATAATTTGAATTGTACATGCATAAAATGTGTACAATCAACCTGTTGACGACCTCTGTCTGGCCATCAGTTTGGGGATGGAAAGATGTGGACTTGGTGAGCTTGGTGTCCAACATTGACCAGAGGCTGGATCAAAATGTGTTGAGGAACCTGTTGTCCCGATCTGAGATGATAGACTGTGGGATACCAAAGTGCACCAACACTCATTCAAAGAAGATTTTACCAGTGGATTCTGTTGTGATATTATTCTTGGAGGCTACCATAATGGCCATCTTCAAGGATCCTTCGACGACCATGAAAAAACAATCATTTCCACATTTAGTAGAAGGAAGGCCCGACATGTAATCCATGCAGATGGAATCCCAAGGTCAACTAGGGGTAGGTAGCGGAGTATAGAGGCCTTAGTTCTTGATGGCCGATTTGGCAATGGCGCAAGCAGTGCAGGATCTAATATCCTGTCGAAGGTTCGTCCAATAGAAATACTTCTGCAGTACTGTCACTATTTTTTAGACCCCGAAATTCCCAACGAATCAACTGTAGTTTTCTTCCCAAATCATCTTGGCACACCCTTTTAAAGGAACAAAAAGGTGTCTCAAGTGACATAGAAGTGTATCATGGAGGTGAAAATTCGGAACTTGCATACCCTCCAAGAGTGTCTTGTATGTGTGGCTGGATTCTAGATCACTCTTGTAAAGAAGAGACCAATCACAAGTCTCGTGCTCACAGGAGTTAAGAATGGTGGTTAGCACCATGATCGGTGGTTGGCTGAGACAGTTTGCAGCATTATTGGTGCTACCTTTCTTATACTTGATGTTCAAATGAAACTATTGTAGATATGTGGACCACTTATGATGGCGATCACTCTGAAACTTCCCTTGTGTCTGTATGAACTACAGGGCTTGGTGATCTGTGTGGATGATTGTTTCCTTCCCAAAAATATAATGCTTCCATTTTCGACAAGCCTGCATAATGGAAAACATTTCTTTGTCATAAGTGGGATACTTGTGGATTGTGTTGGACAATGTCTCACTATGATATGCCATTGGATTCCCCTGTTGAGTAAGAACTGCCCCAATAGCATATTTAGAGGCATCTGTCTCGATCTCAAATGGTTGTTGCAAGTCTAGTAATGTGAGCACTAGGGCAGAACAGAGGTGTTGTTTCAATTGTACGAATGCCTTCTTTTGATATTCCCACCAAAATAATTTTTCTTTCGCTCCTCCCTTGGTGACTTGACTCAAGGGCCAAGTGATATGAGAAAATCCCAACATGAACCTGTGGTAGAAATTAGCAAGACCCAAAAAGCTCCGAAGCTCTGTTAGAGTCATTGGGGCTAGTCAATCTCGAATGAATTGGATCTTGGTTGGATCCACATGCACCCCTCTTTCATCAATAAAGTATCCTAGATACTGAACCTGGGTCATTCCAAAAGTTCACTTCTCCAAATTTGCACACAACTTGTGTTGCTGCCGTGTTTGGAGGACCTGTCAGATGTGGTGGACGTGCTCTTCCCAATTCTGGCTGAAGATCGAAATGTCATCCAAGTACACCAATAAAAATGAGTTGGTGAATGCCAACAAGATGTCATCCATCAACCTCATGAAGGTTGTGGGATAATTCATCAACCTGAATGACATGACCAGCCATTCGAAAAGGCCCTCCTTATATTTGAAGTCAGTCTTCCACACATCGAAGGGTTCGATTGGTACTTAGTGATACCCAAACTTCAAGTCAATATTGCTAAATATTTCACCCCTTTGAGTTGGTCCAGAAGGTCATCAATCTGTGGGATTGGGTACCTATTACAGACAGTGATCTTGTTCAGTGCCCGATAGTCAATACAGAGTCTCCAAGTCCCATCCTTCTTCTGTACCAACATGATCGGGCTCCCACAGGGCGATGAACTCGGTCGGATGTGACCTTTCTACAGCAGCTTTTGAATCTAGCTCTTGATTTTATTTTTCTCCAGAACAGAGTGCCAATAAATCAGTCCATTGGGTAGTGACACACCTAGGGTCAGATAAATGGGGTGCTTGGCATGACAGTGTAGAGGCACCCCTATGGATGAGGTGAAGATGTCCCCATAATCCTCCATGACCTTGTCCATTTTTTGTTGTCACGTGGAGGAGCCCTCTCTAGAAGTCATGGCCATAATATTCTTCTTGCCCTGGGGGTGGATCATCAGGAAAACAAATTTCCTGGTTTTGGAGATGAGCTTACTGCATTTTTTTGCAGTAACCAAAGAGATAGCGGTAGGCAGTGGAACCTTTGGTATCCTGTACAACTTGTTGCCCAAAGTAACAATAACAGCAGGAGGTCGAGACTCATGCACAACATGTTTCTTTCAAAAGTACATTTGGCCTAATAAAAAATCACAAACATCAACAAGAGCAATGTCACATAATGCCTCATCTGTGAAGGGCTTGATGCTGTAGGGAAGACGACACTCCTAGCTGACGCAGAGATCTCTCCCTTGGTGAAGCCACCCAATGGTGTATGGATGTAGGTGTGTTTTGATTGACAAGCCCAACCAATTCCCAACCTCTGCTAAAATGAGGTTCTTTTGGATCCCACTGCCAACAATGAACTGTAGCGGGGAACCCTTTACCCACATCTCGGAGTGGAAGAGACGCTCCTCCTCCTCTAGATCTTCCAGTTCCTCCTTTTGGATCTTCACAGTGGCAACTGTGGCATTGGGATCCGCATCAATAATATGCTTCCCTTTGTCATTCCCCTGTCGGGTTCTAATATAGAGTTAGAGCATGCATCCAATTCAGAAGGCCTCATCTCGGCCACCAACAACTACTTGGCTCGACACTCACTTGTGTTGTGAGTGGAGCTCTTATGGAACTCACAAAAATTACTTGTGTCCTTCTTTGGCTTCCTGGTGTTTTTATTTTCTTACGGCTTTGGTAGGTTGTCTTGGGCCGCCATGCCTTGGATTTGTCCTTTTTTTTTCGGTTTGGGGGCACCTTTCCCTTTCTTTTGATTCGCAGATCCAAAGTCTCACTTCTTCTGTTTGAATTTCTACTCAATCTTGGAAGCATACTAGTATGATGTACCAAGCAAGGAGATGTCAAGGAACTCCATCTAATCCTAAATGTATCTGTGTAAACAACTACGATAATTTAGAACCAAATTTTTCTCAAAATCTTTGATACCCAACTTTGTGCATAGGGTATGGAACATATTCATTAGCTCATGCACATATTGATCCCTTTGCTGCCGTAGCATGGTCCATTGTATGTACTTGTCCTCATAACTCCCCACGGGATAGTATTGTTCCTTGATGGCATCTCAGAAATAATTCCAAGTGGGTATGGTTGAGAATATAGAGGGTTTCATCTCATCCTTTTTCTCACAGTAGGTTTCCCACCAATCCTTGACATGGGGGGTAGCTTTGAGGAGTGAAAAAATAATCTTCTCCTAGTCGGAAAAGTCATGAACCGAGAAATATCCTTGTAATAGATTCAACCATATATCTACAGTATCTACATCTATTTGGCCCTAAAATATAGTAATGTCAAATTTTACTTGTACCTTAAAGGGAGCCATGCCTCTAGAGTGGTTGCTTAATGCAGATGCACCACCAGTGGGCAGTCATTGAAGGATCTGGGCAAATTTATCCATCATCGCGTTCCCTTTTTTTTAAGGGCCTCCTCAAGAAATATTTTGATAGGATATCCTGTTCCCTCATCTTTATTTTCGTCCCCCATGGGTGGCTGTCGGGGTTTGCGAGGCTGATCTTTCAAAGGCTCAACGAGATCAAGCCCTAACTCCTTATACCTCGACCTCGTTGGGGACATGCAAAGAAGTATCGAGAAAAAGTAGACCGCTTTGATAACACTGATCCAGATTTTTTCAAGAACACAACAGAATACACATATAACCATAAATAAAAATATGCAGTGGAAATAACACTTCATTTCATTAATATCAAAGCATTGAAATTTTCTTATAGAATGGAAATAAACTAGCTAGCGCATTGGTAGCTTATCTATGAGAATAGATGTGGTGGCTACAGGCCTTCGAGCTGTGTTAAAATGAGGCTCGAGGGCCTATTTATTATTGATAAACAATGGAAAACCCTAAACATCCAGAAACCTAACCCTAGGAGATGAAGTGTCAAACTATGGGCCCCGTTTGGGTAAATTGGTGTTTCAACTTCCCAGGGACGTAACCTTGGCATACAATCTCCATTTGAATCGCACCATACCTTGTTAGAAAGATATATCCCAGGACTACAACTATTGATGTGAGAAAAATCAATCCATGGACCCATGTTGCTCTTGGTTTTCCCAAAACAATGTCGCTTATGGCCTCAAAATGGCTCCGAAAGTTCAAGACTCGAAAAAGTGCTAAAAATAGTAAGTTATGCCGAAACTGAAAAATAGAAAGAGACAATGGTGGGGCACCAAGTGGAATAGGTAGGTGACCACCAATATCCACCTAGATCATTTCTCTCCCCTTTGGAAGCAATGGTCCCCATTCTGTTGAGTTCCTCCATGAGATGAGGAAACTTTTGCTGAACTTGGTCCCTAATGAACCACTTGCCTTGGTGTAGGAGTTGGAAAAGTTTGACAACCTGATATAGTTGGATCTTCTGCTGGCGAGTGTTATTTATTTTCATGTCCATGATACAATCTGTGGTGGCCTATTCCATGCAGTCTGGGTTTAGCTCTGTTGGTTTTAGTTGTTCTACAATGTCGGAGGTGTCCAGTAGAGGTGGGAAGTAGGGCCGAAGGTGGTCTACATTGAATACTGGGTGCTGACCAAGGAATGGTGGAATAATGAGCTCGAAGCATTTTTCTCTACAACCTTGGTGATGGTTTAGAGCCCATATCGCAACGGGTCCAGTGAGGCGCTCCTTCTCCAAATGTAGCCACACTTTGTCTCCCACCTGGAAGTTGTGTGGCACCCGATATTGATCATGTCGTTGCTTGTAATTAGCATTGGATCTATCCAATATGTTATGAACTTGTTAGGGGATGTGATGAATGCACTCGATGAAGCTGTTCGCTTTGTCAACTTCAGACTAGACATGAGCCGAATCAACCTTAGTAGTCGTAAATGGCATGGATACGTCAATGGGACATCGTGGCAAGCCCACCTGAAAGGGGATGTGGCCGGTTGAGCTGTGGAGAGCCCAGTTATAACTGTGTTGTACATAGGGGAGGTTCTCATCCCATGTGCATGGATGATTTTAATTGTACATGTGAAAAATGTGTACAATCATCCTGTTGATAACCTTTATTTGACCATCAGTTTGTGGATGGAAAGATGTGGACTTGGTGAGCTTGGTGTCCAGCATTGACCAAAGGCTGGACCAAAATGTGTTGAGGAACCTGCTGTCCCAATCTGAGATGATAGACTATGGGATCCCAAAGTGCACCCACACTCATTCAAAGAAGAGTTTAGCAATGGATTCTGCTGTGATATTTTACTTGGAGGCTACCACAATAGCCATCTTCAAGAATCTATCAATGACCACGAAAACAAAGTTGTCTCCATGCTTAGTAGAAGGAAGGACTGAAATGTAATCCATGGATATGGATTTCCAAGGTGGAATAGGGGTAGGTAATGGATTATAGAGGTTTTTCTTCTTGATGGTCGGTTTGGCAATGGCGTAAGTAGTGTAGGATCTAATGTACTTCCCAACATCCTATCGAAGGTTCGACCAATAGAAATACTTCTGTAGTACTTCCATTGTTTTCTCGATCTTGAAATGCCCAACGATTCGACTGTAGTGCACTTCCCAAATCATCTTGGCATGCTTGAAGGAACACAAAGGTGTCCGAAGTGACATAACAATGCATCTTGGAGGTGAAAATTTGGAAATTTTGTACCCTCCAAGAGTGTCTTGTATGTGTGACCGAATTCTAGATCGCTCTTGTAAAGAAGCGGTCAATCAGAAGTCTCGTGCCCACAAGAGTTGAGAACGGTGGTTAGTTCCATGATCGGTGGTCGGTTAAGGTAGTTTGAAACATTATTGGTGCTACCCTTCTTGTACTTGATGTTCAAATGAAACTGTTCCGGATATGTGGACCACTTCTGATGGCGATCATTCTACAACTTCCCTTGTGTTTGTTTGAATTGCGGGGTTGGTGGTTTGTAATATCCCAAAAGGGACAATACAGTAATACTTAAACACAATATGAGAACCGCAGCTATAAATAAACATCAGAATGCATAGAAATAGTTGAGCCATTTTATTATATGGAGGTGGATAAACCACTACAACAATGCTCAAAATATGATACACTCAAGCCAAAGAGATGGCCTGGAATGACCCTGAAATGATACCACAAGAGGGACTGTGTAACTGCTGAACTTCTGGAAGGAAAACTGCATTGTCCCTGCTGCAACTGTTGGAAATATAGAAAGTTAGATATAGGAAGTTTGGGAGGTCTGATGATGCTAAAACTTTATATCTGGGCTCTATGATGGATACCCAAGATAACCCAGAAAGGATTTCTCAAATCTATTAATATAATAAAATCACCCTCTTAGGGCTTGCACTATGCAGCTACTAGGTATGAAGATCTACTACAAGAACTGAATATATGATGGCTGCAATGATGTGCAATCAGCTCTATGCAAGAAGGGTTGATCCCTTCACTAGATCCTTGGGCTAAAATCTCAAGATCTAGCTCCTCCAATCTTCTCCACTGAAAGTAGCTGCTGAATGATCAACAGCTTCTGAAAATTGTGTTGTAAGAGAGGGCGGCTCAATAGTCTGCTACTAGATATGTCAAATAAGCTCCAGAATGATGGAATTAGTGAAACCAAAGTGAGGGGATGGTCCCTCATAGGATTTATAGCTAAAGCACTGGAAACTTCCTTCCTCCAATAGATCTACATGACCAAACTGCGCAATCCTTGAGGGGACTACTGCTGCATGGAGGTAACATACAATGGCCTGAATGTCAGATACATATCTGATGCTCTTGGAAGAATTAATATGAAGAAAAAATTTAAAGGATGAATCCTCCACTGGTTTCCTAGATGGAATGCTATAAACAACCTCCCGAAGATGGCACCAATACCTAATGAGGAATATAGCTCAATAGAAAACCTTCCTAGAGTAGGCACTTGAAGTCCCCCATGGGTAAGGGTGGGATTTCCACTCGAAAACACCCTATGCTAAACAACACTATAGACTTAGCTAAACATCATAAGAGTGCATAGAAATTTCCTAAGAGAAATCCAGATGTAAACAGATAAAAGAAAATGAATAATCCAAGTCATACCTTCTATTGTTCCTTTACCTTCATTATATAGATTGTGAGCCTTCCATAGCCTAGGCCCATCTCAAAACTACGATGTACATATGGACATAAGTCTCCATGGTTGGCTACTCTATTTCTCCATGTCCTCCATCATGTCTACATGTGATGATCACCCTCTCCATCATGTGTGCATTAAATGCATCACTTCCTCCACTAACTTATTATAAGTGCTTTATGATATTACTTTGAATGCACTATGATCTTAGTTGACCTCTTCAAAGATCCTCATGATTTTACATTTAATATCCATGATCTTATTTCATAGTTTCATCCTCCATGATCTATCTTATAAATGAGACATGATCTCCACTCCTTTATCATTAATGGAGCTTCTCCACTACTCCATGATTTAGATATAGATCTATAATATCCACATACACACATCAAAAGTGGATTTTATTAATCTTTGAGGATTATGGGTCCCTCCATCATTTTATTTACTTTCTTTATTAGGTTTATTAAGAATCTAATATTCCAAATAAACATGTGAAAATTTTGGAATATTACAGTCCCCCCCCCCGAAAAAATGTTTCTTGTCCTCAAGCAATTGCAAAAGTAGATGCTAGAGCAATATGTCCCCCTCCAAATGGCATCCACACAAGGAAGGTCTCCCCATTTTCTGCAATGAGTTATGTATTCCCAACACCAAATTTGCCTCTCTATAATTTCTAGAGTGACCTCTAACTGTGTATAAGCTAGATGTCCCTCCTCAATCATGAAGCTCCAAGTGACAACCATAAGCTGTCCAACATCCTCCACAATTCATGAGATACATAAAGATAGGTGGTTCCCACAAAAGGAAAGATCCAACTCACAAGGTAATCCTCCATCCCATGCTACATGAAGTAAAAAGAGGCTCTTCATGCCTCCAACCTTAGCCATGTTGGCTTTGTTGGATCTAAGCATCATCCCAACACTGTACAAAAGAAGAAATAGAGACACATGGGTAGACAAATGTGTCAAACCATATTCTCCCAATATTAACCAACACATAAATTCTCCCTGCTGCCACACCACACCATCAAAATACCAATTATGGTGTCCATACTCTCCAAGTAAGAGCCATCGGAGGAGTGCCTCTTGCTTCCATCCTCCAACACTATCATGCAAAGTAGGGGAGTATGTAGGACCAGAGTCCCCCAATTAAAGCCAAAGCAACAAGATATCTTGCTGCCTCTTCACATCATCATGTGAATCATGGAGCAACAACAACATACTAAATGACATGTGGAATGTCATATCAGCCTAATATAGACAAAATCCATTATCACACATCATGAGAGTATTATGCCATATTAAAAACAATATAAAACACATAAACATGGGAGATGTCATGTGATGGCTAAAATCTCTCAACCAACATGAACATGTCTTCCTTTGCTTCATTCTTTCATTGATACATAAGGCATGAGTCAAGTAAATATGAGCTTTTGGGTGGTAACCATACTCACCCAAGAGCAGCCAGTGCAACCATGCCTCCTTTATTACATGAGGGTTGTATAAGGCATGGATCATGAAAATATGTGTTGTTAGGTAGTAACCATACTCACCCAAGAGTAACCAGTGTAACCAAGTTTCTTGTTGGCCCATGTCATGTGGTCATGCAACCCCTTCCTTATCATCCTCACCCACTCATCCCAATGTGGATGATGAATGGTGTTTTTCAAAAACATGGTATCCTCCCATTGAAGAATACCATCCACCTCAAACTGATGAAGAACTTTTCACTCCATGATATTTTGAAGTGCAGCTCTAATGAGATCTCCCCATGAGATTCTATTTTCACCAATGGCCCTCCAAAAATAGTGAGGTTTTGGTTTTTCTGCAGGTATAAGTTTCTCTTTGAGTTGTGAGATGCTCATTGAGAAAGTGTCATCTGGAAAGGAGAAAACATTCCTCATCTCAAGATGTATACCATCTATCATCTTTACCTCCATTTCTTCATGAGTGAAGCTACCTTCAGAATGCTCCAAGAATGATGGGGCCCTCTCATCATCACTGCTACTAAGTGATAGTGCTGTATATCTGCATGGTGATACATATGTTGTCTCATGGAAAGGCACAATGCTGAACTCATAGGCAACCATTGTACATAGGATCATGTTTATCCCATCTTCTGAAACTCTAAACTTCAACTCAAAAGGTTGAATGTAGCTCAACAACAATGAATTGGGATAGCTCTTCATCTCCTCCTTGATCAACTCAAGGGTCCTCTACGCAGTGATATGCTGTTGTTCCAAATCAGCATGTTGTTCTAATCCTTGGTCATGCAATGGCTCTGATGGCATGTCCCCACAAGTTTTAATAAGAGGTACTGAAACAATATGAGATTAAAGTGCATGCATACCTTGGATCAACTAATGTGTGGGAACCTCTTGCAAGACCACAAGATTTCCTCCAACTGGTATAATGGTCTCTCCAACTGTTGGTAAGAGTGATGGTTGATCTTCTATCAATGTACCAGTGCTGGAATCTACCTCCTCTTCCTCATGCATCTCCTGAATCATGCATGGGACTCTATATGTCAAGAGGTTAAGACTATCTTGCAAATATGCAAGTGTGTCTCCTCTAAATACAAGTACTTTTGTATATGGTGGTGAATGTAGTGACTCTTTGTCCAGAGTGACAAGAATGACATCTTCCTTTGATTCCTTAGGAAATGTCTCTTTGTGACATATCTCTAGTTTTCTCATATCAAAATTATTTCTCAACTAGTGAAAGAAATATGAATATTTAGTCACCTTTGTATGCTCCATGTGACCAAACCACCAATCATTGACTTCACCAAGAAGATGAAGTGCTGCAATCTGAACAACCTCTCTTTCAGCTACAGGATGTAGCCTGAAGAATGCATCTAAATCTTTCCTCTAAGACTTTAGAGTGCTTGAGGAAGATCCATCATATGTAGGCAAATGGAATCTATTGTGCCTCTTTCTTCTATTGCTGTTGTAGGATCTTATTTCTTCTTTGAGTTTGAAGAATTGTTGGAGAGTTAGATTCTCTTTGAATGCTCTAGATTGTGCCTTGTACTCAGACATATATAGACTGAGAGTCTCATGAGTCTTAGGTTCTCTTCTTTCTTCATTTATATACCATTCACCTTATTCAAAGAAAGTGGGCATAGTGGATGTATGAGGAGATCTATGATTCTATGGTATTCTTTGTTGCTGATAGGAAGTGATTGGACCTTCCTCATCCAATATTCTTCTTGGATCCTTCATTTTCCTTTCTCTCTTCATTTGATTGACCTCCTTGGAGAGATATTTCAGGGATCTAAAGAGAAGAGTGGCAAAATTACAATCCTCCTTCATGATATATCTCTTCTATTTTCTTCTTCTTTTGATGCAAAAGATGAAGTGTCCACAAGCTGAGCCAAAGATCATGCTTTGATACCACTGTAATATCCAAAAAGGGAGGATGTAGTAATACTAAAACAAAATATGAGAAATGCAACAAAGTAAACAATAAATATAAATACACATCAGAATGCACCGAAATAGCTAAGCCATTTTATTATATGTAGGTGGATAAACCAGTACAAAAGTGATCAAAATATGAGACACTCAAGCTAAAGAGATGGCCTAGAATCACCCTAAAATGATCCCACAAGAGGGACTATGTAACTGCTGAACAGCTGGAAAGAAAACTACGCTTTCTCTACTACAACTATTAGGACTCCAACTGCCGGAAAGATAGAAATTTAGATATAGGAAGTTTGGGAGCTCTGATGATGCTGAAAATTTAGATCCAGGCTCTATGATGGATACCCAAGATAACCCTGAAAGGATTTCTTAGATCCGTTAATCTAAGAAAATCACCCTCTTAGGGCTTGCACTATGTAGCTGCTGGGTATGTAGATCTGCTGCAAGAACTGAAGATATGACGGTTGCAATGATGTGCAATTAGATCTATGCAAGAAGGGCTAATCCCTTCACTAGATCATTGGGCTAAAAGCTCAATATCTAGCTCCTCCAATCTCCTCCACTGAAAGTAGCTGTTGAATAATCAACAACCTTAGAAAAATGCGCTGTAAGAGAGGGAGGCTAAATATCCTGCTGCTAGATATGTCAAATTAGCTCCGGAATGATGAAAATAATGAAACCAAAGTGATGGGATGGTCCCTCATAGGATTTACAACTAAATCATTGGAAACTTCCTTCCTCCAATAGATCTACAGGACTAAACTGCGCAATCCTTGAGGGGACTACTGCTGCATGGAGGTAAACTAAAATGGCTTGAATGCCAGACATAGATATCATGCTCCGGGAAGACTGAATATAAAGAACAAAGTGGAAGGATGAATCCTCCACTTGTTTCCTAGCTGGAATGGTAGAAAAAATCTCCTGAAGATGGCACCAGTGCCTGATGAGGAATACAACTCAATAGAAAACCTTCCTAGAGTAGGCACTTGAAGTCCCCCATGGGTAAGGGTGGGATTTATGCTTGGAAATGACCTGTCCTAAACAACACTGTAGACTTAGCTAAATAGCATAAGAGTTCATAGAAATGTCCTAAGACAAATCCAAATCTAAACAGATCAAAGAAAATGAATAATCCAAGTCATGCCTTATATTGTTCCTTTACCTTCATTATATATATTGTGAGCCTTCCATAGCCTAGGTCCATCTCAAAACTGCGCTGTACATGTGGACATAAGTCTCCATGGTTGACTGCGTTGTTTCTCCATGTCCTTCAGCATGATTACATGTGATGATCACCCTCTCCATCATGTGTGCATTAAATGCATCACTTCCTCCACTAACTTATCATAAGTGCTTTATGATATTACTTTGAATGCACTATGATCTTAGTTGACCTCTTCAAATATCCTCATGATTTTACATTTAAAATCCATGATCTTATTTGATTGTTTCATCCTCCATGATCTATCTCATAAATGAGACATGATCTCCACTCCTTTATCATTAATGGAGCTGCTCCACTACTCCATGATTTATATATAGATCTATAATATCCACATACATACATCAAAAGTGGATTTTATTCATATTTGAGGATTATGGGTCCCTCCACCCTTTTATTTACTTAATTAATTAAGTTTATTAAGACTCTAATATTACAAATATTTTATTAAGACTCTAATATTACAAATAAACATGTGAAATTTTTGGATTATTACATGGTCTGTGTGGATGATTGTTTCCTTCCCCAAAATATAATGCTTCCATAGTCGACAAGCCTACACAATGGAATACATTTCTTTGTTATAAGTGGGATACTTGCAGACTGTGTCAGACAATGTCTCACTGTGATATGCCACTTAATGCCCTTGTTGAGTAAGAACTGCCCCAATATCATAGTCAGAGGCATCTGTCTCGATCTCAAATGGTTGCTGCAAGTATGGTAATGTGAGGATTGGGGCAGAACAGAGGCAATGTTTCAATTCTACAAGGGCCTTCTGTTAAGATTCCGAACAAAATAATTTTTCTTCCGCTCCTCCCTTGGCAACTTGAATCAAGGGCCAAGTGATATCAGAGAATCCCAACACGAACCTGTGGTAGAAATTAGCAAGACCTAGAAAGCTACGAAGCTCTCTTAGAGTCATTGGGTTTGGCCAATCCTAAATGAATTAGATCTTGTTTGGATCCACATGCACCCCTCTTTCATCAATAATGTATCCTAGATACTAAATCTAGGTCGTGCCAAAAGTGCACTTCTCCAATTTTACACACTTGTGTTGCCGCATTGTTTGAAGGACTTGTCGGATGTGGTGGAGGTGCTCTTCCCAAGTTTGGTTGAAGATCATAATGTCATCCAAGTACACTAATACAAATGAGTTGGTGAATGACCGCAATATGTCTTCCATCAACCTCATGAAGGTTTCGGGAGCATTCATCAACCTGAAAGGAATGACCAACCATTCGAAAAGGCCCTCCTTAGCTTTGAAGGCAGTCTTCCACACATACGAGGGTTCAATTGGTACCTAGTGATACCCGAACTTGAAGTTGATCTTACTGAAATATTCCGCCCCTTTGAGTTGGTCTAGAAGGTCATCAATCTATGGGATTGGGTACCTATTTCAGACAGTGATCTTGTTCAGCACCCGATTGTTAATATAGATTCTCCAAGTCCCATTCTTCTTCTGTACCAACACAATCGGGATCCCACAGGGAGATGAACTCAGCCGAATGTGACCTTTTTGTAGCAACTCCTAAATATGCCTCTTGATTTAATCGTTCTCTAGAACAAAGCGTCGATAGATCGGTCCATTGGGTACTAGTGCACCTGGGGTTAGATCAATGGGGTGCTTGACCTGGCAGTGTAGAGGCACCCCTGTGTGTGAGGTGAATATTTCGCCGTACTCCTCCACGACCTTGTACATTTGTTGTTGTCATGAGGAGGAGCCCTGTTTGGTGGTCATGGCCACAGTCTTATTCTTGCCCTGGGGGTGGATCGTTAGGAAAAAATATTTCCCAATTTTGCAGATGGGCTTATTGCATTTTTTTTGCAGTAACCAAAGAGATAGCGGTAGGCAGTGGTACCTCTGGTATCCTATACAACTTATTTCCCAAAGTAACAATAACAATGTGAGGCTGAGACTCATACACAAAATGTGGCTTCCAAAAGTACGGTCAACTTAATAATACATCACAAACATCAAGTGGAGCAATATCACATAATATCTCATCCATGAAGGGCTTGATGCTGTAGGGAAGATGACACTCCTGGCTGACGCGAAGATCCCGTCCTTGGTGAAGCCACTCGATGGTGTATGGTTGTGGGTGTGCTGCGGTCGACAAGCATAACCACTTCACGACCTCTACTGAAATGAGGTTCTTTTGGCTCCCACTGTCGAAAATGAACTATAGCAGGGAACCCTTTACCAACATCTAGGAGTGGAAGAGACGCTCCTCCTCATCTGGATCTTTTGGTTCCTCCATCTGGATCTTCGTAGTGGCAACTATGGCATTGGGCTCCGCATCAATAATTTTCTTCCCTTTGTCATTCCCCTTGTCGGGTTTTTATTCATAGTTGGAGCATGCATCCAATTCAGAGGCCCTCATCGTGGCCACCAGTGATTGCTTGGCTCGACACTCACTTGTTTTGTGAGTGGAGCTCTTATAGAACTCACAAAAATTTCCTGTGTTCCTCTTTGGCTTCACGGTGTTGTTATTTTCTTGCGGCTTTGGTAGGTTGTCTTGGGCCACCATGCCTTGGATTTTTCCTTTGTTCTGCAGTCTAGGGGCACCTTTCCATTGCTTTTGATTCATAGATCCAAATTCTCGATTCTTTTGTTTGAATTTTTGCTCAATCTTGGCAGCATACCGATATGCCATACCAAGCTAGGAGATGTCGAGGAACTCCATTTCCTCCTGAATGTAACTATGTAGGCAACTGTGATACTTTAGCATCAAATGTCTTTGAATATTTGATACCCAAATTTGTGCGCAGGGTATGGAACAAATTCATCAGCTCATGCACATATTGATCCCTTTGTTCCCGTAGCATGGTCCATTGTATGTACTTGTCCTTATAGCTCCCCATGGGATAGTATTTTTCCTTGGTGGCATCTCAGAAGTAAGTACAAATGGGTACGATTGAGAACAGAGAGGGTTCAGTCTCATCCTTTTTCTCATAGTAGGTTTCCCAATAGTCCTTGACATTGGGGGTAGCTTTGAGGAGTGAAAAAATAATCTTCTCCCAGTCGGAAAAGTCACGAACTGAGAAATATCCTTCTAATAGATTCAACCATATATATGCAACATCTGCATGTATTTGGACCTCAAATATGGAAATGTCAAAGTTTACTTGTGCCTTAAAGGGAGTTGTGACTCTAGAGTGGCTGCTGGATGTAGATGTGTCGTCGATGGGAAGTCATTGAAGGATCTTGGCAAAGTTATCCATCATTACTTTCCTTTGTTTTTCAAGGGCCTTATTGAGTAATATTTTGATAGGATCTCCTGATCCCTCATCTTTATTTTCATCCCCCAAGGGCGGCCATCAAGGTTTGTGAGACTAATATTGCAAAGGTATGACCAGATCAAGCCCTAACTCCTTATACCCCGACCTCGTTGGGGACATGCAAAGAAGGACCGAGAAAAAGTAGACCGCTCTGATACCACTGATCTAAATTTATGTAGGAACGCAACAGAATAAACATATAACCATAAATACAAAGATGCAACAAAAATAACACTTCATTTCATTAGTATCAAAGAACTGAAATTTGCTTACAGAATAAATGGAAATAAACTAGCTAGGGCGCTGGTAGCTTATCTCTGAGAAGCGATGTGGTGCCTATAAGCCTCCAAACTGTGTTACAATGAGGCTCGAGGGCATATTTATTATTTAGAAGCAATTGAAAACCCTAAACATCCAAACGCATAACCCTAGGAGATGAAGCGCCAAACTATGTGCCCCGTGTGGGTAAATTGGTGTTTCAACTTCTCGGGGACGTAACTTTGGCATACAATCTCCATTTGACACACACCATACCTCGTTAGAAAGATATATCTAAGGACTACAACTTTTATGTGAGCAACATCGGTCCATGAACCTATGTACCTCCAGTTTTTCCCAAAAAATGTCGTTTAGGGCCTCAAAACAGCTCCAGAAGTTCTGGACCCAAAAACTGCTAAAAATAGTAAGTTGTTCTGAAACTGAAAAATTGAAAGAGAAAATGGTGGGGCCCTAGGTGGAATAGGTGGGTGGCCACCAATATCCAGCTGGATCATTGAGGTTCTCCCTTTTTATACAGGTTGTAGACCTCCCTTTTTAGGTTGAAGTTCTCCCTCTTCAAAGCATTAGGAGCACTTTGTTAGGTCACTATATTACTAGTATAGTCCCTTATTGTTGTTAGTGTAACCCCCTTATTGTTATTTTTGTGCCCCTATAACCCCCATATTGTTATTATTGTGCCCTTAATTTATTATTGTTAGGTTGGGTAGGATTACATTGTGGCCCCATGGACTCCTATATATAGAAAGGAGGTTTTGTCATTTCTATCATCCAAGAATTGTTAATTTATGTAATGTATTGGAGGTTGCCCCCTTGAAGTGGCTTATTTCTAAGGCATTGATATCTCTTTTCTTCTATTTTTGGAGTTGGTTTCATAACATTTGGTATCAGAGCTTTGGATTCTAGGGTTTCGCTGCCCCAAACAGGGCATCATGGAATTTTCACTATAACTTTATTTCTATGAAGGATCAGAAACTGAAATTTTTAGAGTGCAAAGCGGAAAGCCTAAGGAACATCATTGAAATCTTCAAAGCTTGTTTTGCAATATTTTCGGAGATATGTTCTGTGGAAGTTAGGTATTTTTGCAGGCTCCTGAATTTAAGCTAAACAAGTCATCATGGAATTTTCACTATAATTTTTTTTCTACGAAGGTTCAGAAGCTAAAATGTTTAGGTGGCGAAGCTAAAATCCTGAGGAATATCGTCACAAAATTTTAGAGCTTGGTTCGCAATATTTTAGGCGATAGGGTCTATGGAAGTTAGGGCTTTTTCAGGCTCCCGAATTTCATCTCAAAGAGGTGATCGTGGGAAAATCTTTATAAATCTCTCTCTGAGCATCTGATTGGAATTCTGTAAAAATTAGCCACAAGTACACAGACAGTGGTTTCTTGTCTATTAATTTCAGATCCAAAGGAGGAAACAGTGACACGTGGCAAGCCGTACAAGTTCGCACTACTGAACCAATCCATAATTAGGTCATCCTAGGAGATTGGACATAACTTTGTCTTGAAGAATCCAAAAAATTTCAGAACAATGGCATTCGAAAGAGGATTCAGAGGGCTAACCCAGGGCCAAATTTAGGATATTGAAGATCTAAAATCATAGAGTTAATTCAGTTTCAATATCGAGCTCCTCAAAAGCAAGAAAAATGTGTGTATTTTTTTTGTCCGAATTGCATAAGTCTTGTGTAAAAAATTAGTTTGAAGTGATTCCAAAGGCCTATTGAGCATATATTTCTGTATTTGGTTCTGAAATTCCTCCTAAAAATAATCCAACACCTATTAAGCCCTTAGAATACTCTATTATGAATCATGAAGATGAATAATTGCAACATGATCTATCAAAATTACAAGAGCAAGTGCACCAAATTTCGCTCTCGGAAAGAGCAGCAAAAAATGAAATGGAAGTTTTGAAGAAAGGCATGGAAGTGAAGATGGATGGTTTGAAGAATAATATGGATGGTTTGAAGAAAGACGTGGAAGCTAAGATGGATGGCATGGAAGCTAAGATGGAGGACATGGAAGAAAAAATGAAAGACAACATGGAAAACATGAAGAATGATCTAAAAGCAGACATGGAAGGTTTGACAAAGTTGATACAAGAAATGTTTCCTAATGGTGAAAAGATAGTAGAGGAAACTCATGATGAGAACAAAATAAATGTTAATCGTGATTTCATAAACTCTAATGTTGGATTGAAGAACCACCATATTCCAAAAATGGATATGAAGAAGTTTGATGGAAAGGATCCGGTAACATGGATACTACAGATGGAGCAATATTTTGATCTCCATAATGTGCAAAACACACAAAAGGTACGCATTGCAACTTTAAATTTTGAACAAAATACATTTGTATGGTATCAATGGCTTTGCTCCCGTAAAAAAATTGTCACTTGGTCAATTTTTACGGAGGAAATGATAGCACATTATGAGGATACAAAGAACAACACCTTCTTTAGCCAATTGATAAATCTCAAACAAAAGGGTTTAGTGGGGCAGCACATTGAGGACTTCCAAAAATTGAATATAAGGGTAACTAATATTCCAGAGGAACACAGGATTGATCTCTTCTTAGGTACTCTAAAGGATAACATCCAACATGAAGTTCGTGTTTTGGAAACTGATTCATTGGAGAAGGCATTCAGGTTGGCAAGAAAAGTTGAATGTAAAATTATGGCGACAAGGAAGCCTACCACTCAATTCTATAAAGAAGGAAGTGTTGCTACACCTAGATTTCCACAACCTACAAGGTTGACACCACAACAATTGGAAGAAAAAAGAGCAAAAGGGCTTTGCTACAATTATGATAGCAAATACACTAAAGGTCATAAGTGTGTTGAGAAGAAATTATTTTACATAGATTGTGAAGAGGAAGAAGAAAATGAACAAGAAGAGGATATACACCAGGAAACAACCCAAGAAGTGGAAGAAATGAGTTCGACCATATCATGTAATGCATTGGCAGGAATTACCACTCCTCAAACTCTCAAGATAGAAGGACATATCAAGAAGAAAAAGGTAATAGTGTTGATTGATTCAGGTAGCACCCATAATTTTATTCATTGCAAGGTAGCCAAGGAATTAAATTGTTTCCTATACCCAGCACCAGAATGTCAAGTGATGGTTGCAAATGGAGGAACTATAAATTTCTCTGGAAAATGCCATAATATAAATCTAACCATGGGGGAATATGTATTGAATAGTCCAATGCTTTCCATTCCTATGGGAGGTGCTGATGTTGTACTAGGAGTACAATGGTTACAATCTTTAGGGATGGTAGCTTTTAATTTTCAAGAACTTTTCTTGAAATTTTTTTCAGAAGGAAAGGAAGTCGAATTACGGGGTATTGAAGGGAAGCCGGGAAGGATAATAAGCTCTAATGTCATGAAAAAACTTCTAAAGAAAGAACAACGAGGCGTAATTTCACAATTATGCTCACTAGAAGTTCCAACATCAAAATCATCTATTTCTGCAGATCTCCAACAAGTCTTGGACAATCATTCCAAGGTGTTTGAAACTCCCAAAGGACTCCCACCTATTCGTGATCATGATTATGCTATTCATTTGATTCCAGGAAGTGTTCCTCCAAACATCAGGCCTTATAGATATCCTTACTTCCAAAAGAGCGAAATTGAACGTATGATTGCAGAAATGTTAGAGGCGGGTATAATTCAACCTAGTCAAAGTTCCTTCTCTGCTCCTGTAGTATTGGTACACAAGAAGGATGGATCATGGCGAATGTGTCCGGATTATAGGGAGCTCAATAAGCTCACCATTAAAGATAAATTTCCCATTCCAATGATTGATGAATTATTGGATGAATTACATGGAGCAATTTATTTTACCAAGTTGGATCTTCGTTCAGGATATCATCAAATTAGAATGAAGACTGAAGATATTCCAAAATAGCATTTCGAACTCATGAGGGTCATTATGAATTTTTGGTCATGCCTTTTGGCCTTACCAATGCACCTTCTACATTTCAAGGGTTGATGAATTCCATTTCAAACCCTTCCTTAGAAAATTTGTGCTAGTATTTTTTGATGATATACTAATCTACAACAGGTCTTGGAAGGATCATGTTGAACATGTTGACAGGGTGCTCAAACTATTGCAGGAGAAACAATTAGATGCAAAAACATCCAAATGTTTCTTTGGAGTACAAGAGGTGGAATATCTGGGTCATATTGTATCTCACGAGGGTGTTAAAGTAGACCCTAACAAAATTAAAGCCATTAAGGAATGGAAAGTCCCCAAAACCATAAAGAAGTTGCAAGGATTTCTCGGGTTAACAGGGTATTATCGCAAGTTTGTTAAGAATTATGGGAGAATAGCAGCACCTCTAACAACATTATAGAAGAAAGATGCATTTTCATGGACTCCTGAAGCAACTAAGGCCTTTGAACGTCTTAAAGAGGCAATGTGCCTAGCACCGGTCTTAGCTACACCAGACTTCACAAAAACCTTTATTGTGGGATGTGATGCCTCAGGAAATGGAATTGGTGCAGTTTTAATGCAGGAAGGAAGACCCATTGCTTTTGAAAGTCGTCCAATCAAAGGAAAGTATTTACAGAAACCTATTTATGAGAAGGAAATGTTAGCAATACTGCATGCACTAAATAAATGGAGACCTTACCTAATGGGAAGACACTTCAAGGTAAAAACTGATCATGATAGTCTTAAACACTTTTTGGAACAAAGACTATCTTCAGAAGAGCAGCAAAAATGGGTCACAAAGATGTTGGGTTATGACTTTGAAATAATATACAAAAAATGGAAGCTAAATGTTGTTGCGGATGCACTCTCAAGAAAGAATGAAGAGGTGGAAGCATTGCTTTGTGTCATTTCTATTATCCAACCAGATTGGATAACCGAAGCAAGAGATGAATGGAAGAAGGACAAAGATGTATGGACACTCATTCAAAAGTTGCAGCAAGATCCTAGTACATCTGATACATTTAGTTGGAAAAAATATTCCTTATGGTACAAAGATCGCTTATATCTTTGTAAGAATTCCCAACTAAAACAAAAGATTCTTCTGGAATTGCACACTTCTCCTTTAGGAGGACACTCAGGATTTTTAAAAACTTACCACAGGGTGAAGAAGAATTTTTTTGGGATGGCCTTAAATCTGATATTCGAAAGTTTGTGGCGGAATGTTTGGTTTGCCAGCAGAATAAAGTGGAAACAATTAAGACCCCAGGACTTCTACAACCTTTATCCATTCCAAGTCAACGTTGGGAGGAGATTTCAATGGATTTTATCACGGGTTTACCTAAGTCCGAAGGAAAGAGTGTCATCATGGTGGTAGTTGATAGACTTACCAAGTATGCACACTTTTGTGCATTATCTCATCCATTTAAAGCAAGTACGATTGCTACTACATTTATGGACAGAATTCAAAAGCTACATGGAAGCCCAAGGGTTATTGTGAGCGACAGAGATCCCATTTTTACTGGAAATTTTTGGACGGAGTTATTTTCTTGTTTGGGTACTCAATTAGCTCATAGCTCATCTTCTCATCCTCAATCTGATGGTCAAACTGAGATAGTAAATAAATGTTTGGAAGGATATCTTCGTTGTTTTGTATCTGATAAACAAACACAATGGGTCAAGTGGTTACCTCTCCCTGAATGGTGGTATAACACTTCCTTCCATACTGCAGCAAAAATGACCCCATTTATGGCACTTTATGGATATCATCCACCATCCATCACATCATCTTTAAGAGAAAATTCGAAGGTTCAAGCAGTGGAAGATCACATCGAGCATCAGCAAGAAGTTTTCCAACTCTTAAAGGATAACCTGAATTTGGCACAAAATCGAATGAAACAACAGGCAGATCAACATCGCAGCGAGAGAAGTTTTGATGTAGGAGATTGGGTATTTTTACGGCTACAACCATATAAACAAATGTCCCTCAAGAAAGCTAAGAAGGACAATAAATTATCACCAAAGTACTATTTTGAAATGTAATGTTACAGAAAACATCTCCCACATTCTGGGTTATAGAGTGCCTATTGGTGCAACAAATCAAGTTAAGGGAATATCTACGCTGGACTACTAATGTTTAAATGTTAAAATTAGGAATTTGAGAGCAAGGGGAAAATGGAACCATGACTACATAATTAGTTAAAATAGATGGCTCCAACCCACCATTGAACCTCTAAGCATGATTAAGTCCAATTGAAAACACAAGTGGATGCTTTGAACCTCCAGTCAGTGAAGGAGTTTCCACTATTGAATTAAGATATCTAGTGTGTCCACAACATGAGTAGATAAATTATCAATTTATACTTGAATATGCCACACTATATCTTGTACTAATTCTTCCATTTAGTCTAAAAGGGACAGAAGGACCACTTTCTTTAATAAAGTTTCACTAAAGGCTTCAGTCTAGAAGTAAAAAATGATTTATAGAGAAAAGGGTCCAATTCCTAAAATGAATCTATGTTAGTTGGACTAGTTTTAGAAGATGAATCTATACCATTGAAAAATTCACAAAATTTAATAAATATCACATGTTGAAAAATCCTAGTGACACTAAAATTGTATAAGCTCAATAAATTAAAACTACAATTATTGTAATTTCTTGGAAAAGCTCAATAACTTAAAAATACAATTATAATAATTTCTAGTCAAAATTTGAGTAAAAATGATTCCAAAAAACCTGTAAAAAAACAATGGAAAAAAGTCAATCACTTAGACGACACTATTCCTATAATGGGTGGAAACATGACGACTTCAACTACCAATGAGATAAGATGATGTGGGAAACCTTCCCAACCATTGAATATTTTTTTCTTTACACTTTTTGGATTTTTTAACACTTTCTATGCTATATCTTTCACCTCTTGAAAATATTCTTCACCTTGTTGGGACTAGCCTCAACATTAGATAAAAGAAAGATATGCACACCTATGTGATGTTTTTACCAGAATTGTGTGAGGCTCATTTGAGTTGTCTTGTCACCAGAATTGTGTGAGGATCATTCAAGTTTGGATTCTCACGAGTAACTTTGATCCCCATAAATGAGTTTCAATTTTGACCTCTCTCATAAAATTTAAACAATGGAAAATAAACCTTATAAAAAGATACCTACCTACCTATGATTATTATTAGAGAAGCACTTAATCTGCCATAATGATTATATCTTTAAAATGTTATCATTGAATCCCATTATATTTATATATAGTCGTATAAATTACACATGAAAGACTCCTGGAGATATGAAGATCATTAATTCCCAGGCCGACGTGTAAAATACAATTAGAGATTACAAGCATCACATAACTATTTCTAAAATTTTATTACACTGTAAGAATTTCCCTCTCAAAAGAACTACCACAACCGCCACTCTACACTCCTACGCACTGTTAGATCCAATGTTAAAATATTGAAATTTCTTCCACCATTATATCTCAGTGCTTTAACTTTCAAATGAATCTTGATAACCATTAGATCTCACTGCTTTAATTGTTAACCAAATTTTGATTTGTATGACCATTCAAATTTTTATTCTTTATTATAACCCATTAGAGAACCTGTCTATGGGGAAGTTGTTGCAAGTGTAATTTATCATGCAAGACACCCACACCAAATAACTGGATGTGTCCATGATCAACATTTGAAGCTGCGAGTGTACAAAGAATCCTTTCTCTTTCTTATCTTGCCATGGCCACAATGTATCCCATGATTCAGGGCCCAGGCTCGATCCCTAGTTCCTTCCACAATCTTGGAGAGTCTCTCCTAATATTTTTCAAGGCTACGCAATAGAAGGGGGATGTTAGACTTGGAGGGAGAGGTGGAATTTATTTATTTTTTCTTCTATAATTTAACTTGGCAACATGCCATAATGCCTTTGTTGAACAAGTTCCATAGTCAAAAAGCTAAGTTATCTATGCATTAATTGAGTAACTATTTAGTCCTTGCTATGTTTGGGAAGATTAATCACAAACCAGGTGACTAGAATTGTTCATGTTGTCAACATCTTAATTTCATCCAACAAGATTCATGTGAACACTATGGCGATTTGAGGCTTGGAGGGTCTCACAGTGATGAAAGCGGCGATTATGGTAGCTTCAGTAGAGGCAGCGGGTCATATGAGAATGGATGCGATAATGGTGGAAGAAGTGAAGTTGGGGTTTTTAGCTACGAGGTGGTTCAAATGTGAGACTATACGTCTGGTATTTCTCTTCAGGTGGGTGTGTTGCTCTAAATTTTTCCAGTCACTAGTTTTTTCAAGGGAACAACATATAAGGAGGTATCTAGCAGTGGAGGTGCTGGGTAGGAAACATGTGGGGGTCAAGGATCTAAAGATTTTTCCTCTTTTGGAAATATGGTGATTGGATTTGTGGAAAGTCGGGATTTAATGATCATAAATTTGCTAGTAGGATGGAATGCTTTAGGAGCAGTGCTCCAAGAGAGTCAGGAACTCATGTATGATGTTGGCAGGAATTGAATGGTAATCGAGGAGTGGTTGCAGAGATTGAATTTGTTCTGCAAGCTTGCAAAAGAAGATGATGGGTTTATGGGGGGAATGTATTTGGTATAGAGCCATCTTTTTTTGTTAGTTTTTGTTTCTTGGGTAATGTGGGTAAGGGTACTTCGAAAATAATGGAGAAATGGTAATATTTATGATTTTTTTGGTAATTAGGAATTAGTTCCTATTTTCTAGTAGGTTGTTACATCTCCCTAACTAAACACCATTATATAAGACTTGTATTAATTGATTTGTGAATTCAATGAATTGAGCCATCGCTATGGGAAGCCTCAAGGTCTCCTCACTCGGGGACTGCCATTTTCACTCATTTGTTTTTTGTCTTCCTATTTTTCTAGTTGGTATCAGAGCGTAACTAGAGATCTTAGAGGCTTGTGAAGGTGTTATCAGAGGATAGGAAGGAAATGAATCTGTACTATGGTTTATCTATTATGTGATCGAACATTGTGTTACATAGTGTTTTTTCTCATTCCTCAATTCTTATCCCAAGTGTCACCTTTTTTGTTGCTAATGTCACAAAATTTACAAAGTGGAATCCTGGACAACATGCTTAAGATATCCCTGAAGACCTAAAAGAGAAATTCCCTAAATATTTTCTACAAATTTTGTAAAATACCTTATTTTACAAGCCTAGTGCAGTCCTCCCCTTAATAAGCTCGCGCTTGTCAGCCTGTCCCTATCATATGAACAAAAATTCCAATGCAAAATTCAGTATTAAAGTCGCATTTTTCTTCTTCAGGCAGGTTCTAAAAAAATGGAGCAGAAGCTTCAACCTCTAGAACTCTTGAGAATGGAGTTCTGGTACTTGTTGATTAAGGATATGGTCAAATAATCCCATTTTTGACCCTTGATATTATCTCCAAATATTTTTCCCTTTCAGATAAGGCCTTTCCCCATCATTAGTGAATCCTAAACCTCCTCATATTTTCTATAAGAGAGTGCCATTCTAGTGAGTCTTGGTTGGTGTTACACAGTAATTTGTCACCGTCCCTGCAATCCCCATCTCGCCCATTGGAGGGTCATTTATGTGATCAATAAGCAGTGTCATGCCTTGTAAATACCATCATTGCATCCCTTTCCATGAGGACAACATTCCTTATGTTGATCATTTCCTAAGAAGACCCCTAAAAACACCTATTTTTGACTTGGCGCTGGTAGCCTGTTATGTCATCGCGCCAGTGAGGAAAATTAACACTGAGCCCATGCAAGTTGGCACTCTATCCCAGTTAGGCACCTGCACCAATCTGCTTATGGAAATTTTTTTAAAAAAAGAGGTGAAGTTTCGATTACAACAACTTCGTGGATGAGTCATGAGGAGTGGTTTCGACTGAATAACCACGACCTTCCTCCTTTGGCCTCTTGTTTCCACCTTATGGGGAACCTCCCAAGGGATAAGGCCTCCCTTCCACTATTGTAGGGATCCCAACCTCCTCCTCTCCTCTATAAATATAGCCATCTTCCATTGATGAAGGAGCTGAATGGTTGAGCCTTAGTAGTCTTGGTAGCTTGAATAAAGCTGAATCAATTGTAAGGAGATTATCGTCAGACAACCGAAGAGAGAGAGACTTTTCCTTTTCCCGACAAGATTTACTGAGATGTACTCCTTTTTCGACCCACCGAAGGAAGATCCAGCATCAGAGCTCAGGTTGTATCTTTCTTTGTTCTGATTAATAATAAGAGACTTCGATTATGGTTCCACTCAGATGTTCATGTTTCATGTTATGAGTTGTATCTTCTCTGACTAATACATAATTTCATACATTAGGTTTTACATTTGTTTTTTTGTTGTTCCTTCTTGCATGTGCAGGTGTTCGATCGCATTGAGTGGGAGAATTGTGATCTGCCAAAGCAAGGGACAGAAGCACCATCTTCTCCACAAACGACGACAGCGTAGGACTTAAGGTAGGCCTCTTGTTACATCTTGGTCTTTTGCAATTAGGAACTTGTGTCTTAGCGTGACTCGGTTATTGCTAGACCCGATATGGGCTAGTAGGGATCGCCTCTATCTGCAAAGGGATTTACCTCTCCAACAAAAAATTTATTCAATAAACCTAAGGAAGCATTGAAACATTAACGAAATATTTAGAGGTCTAGGCTAGTGACGTGTTCCGGCATCGTTAAACCTAGTAGATGTCATTCGCCTCTTGGATTTAGACAGTGATAGTATGGAATTGTGCTCCCCGTACCATCGCGTATATAAAGGGAGACCCCACTAGGTTGCTATCCTTTATCCGTAGGAAGCCGAGTCTGCCGCCTTATACCCATGATACACCGGACACAACATTCGGGGAGATTTCCTCCACATACGTCAAGTCCTTGGTTGATTTCTCTTTCATTTTGAAACCAAGGTGTATATTGCAGTTCATGGATATCTGGTACACCCTTTTGCCTAGAGTTCCAGAGTAGTCATTTTGATCTTTTTTGACTCTTTAAATTTGAAAGGATCATCAAGCGCTTGTCCTTTCACGCTTGTTTCCAATCTAACAGCGATAGAGTCACCTTTTGCCTATTTCTCGACTCTTAAAAGATGAAACAACAGAGTTTTGTTTCAATGTTTTAAAAATTAATTGCCCATGAAATATTCCTGGTTAAAGTTAGTTTCCTTAGGGTGTTTTTCTAAAGATCGTTTCTGATGGAAACTTTTTCGGAATTCACCAACCAAGGAATCCCCTCCGAAGGGAATCCTGGTCCTTTTCCTCCTTTTGGAAATGTTGGTGCTCCTTATATGGCAACGTTATCCCTTCCTGGGTTAAGTGTTGGGTTTCCTGTTTGGTTGTTTTCAACCTCTGTGGTCTCGAATGTCTCGGCTACTATTCAATTAGTTCCTCCACTTGAACAACATCATGTTAATTCCAAGGCGGACCTCTCCCCTTCTTCGCCTGTTTTTGCGTCCTACTCTTCTACTTCACCTGGTGAAAGTCTGGATTCGAGTAACCAAGTGGCTAAGAAGAAGAAGAAGAAGACAAAGAAGAAGAAGTCTGATAAGAGAGAGGCTAAGGTGTAGCTACTGCTTCTAAAGCATCTCCTCTTGATAAACCTTCCAACACTCTGCGGAAAGTTAAGTTCCCTTGCATGTTGTGCCAGGGAAACCATCTTCTTCGATATTGCCCTGGTATTCCCAAGGTGCTCGAAGTATGGTCCAACAGTCATCCTCCATTGCCTTTGGCTTCCGAGAATCAAGTTTGGGGCACATCTTCAACTGGTGCCGGTAAGGCTCCTAAGAATCAGAGTAAGATCACCAATCCCTGTAAGTTGTGTGAAGGGAACCATGCCATTCACCTTTGTCTGTATATGGATGAAGCTAAGAGAGTTTTGGAAAAATCAACTGTTTCTACACCATGCCTCTCGACTGGTTATAAACGGCATTCTTTGAGTCCTCCACTAGCTGATCCTATGATTGGTCAAGAGTTATGCTTGGTTGATCCCGCTTCCCCGGAAATTCAAATTCAGGAATCCATCCTCGACCAACCATTGGTCATGGGATCGGTTGAACTGGCCCCGTCTGCGGTGCACCAGGTATTTTCCATTGAGAGTGGATCTCACATCCCTCAGCTTCTTCCTCATTCTTTAGATTCTTCAGACTTGGAGAAAGATTCTCCTGTCCCTATATCTCAAGAAGCTGCTCCTCCGCCTCCCGTGATGGAGGTCCCGGAGGATACTCCTCCCACCTTCGAGATGGAGGTCGTGGAGGATGCTCCTTCTTCTTCCTTAACACCAGGGGAAGACCATCTCGGTTTGATGGTAGCCCCTCCAAGTAGTTTGGTCACTTCCTTTGACTGGAGTCAATTTGCAGGATATCGCCTTCCATCTTATGTGCCTTTTGAGATAACGGTACAGGATTTTGGTCTGGTTGTACCCAAAACCATTATAGATGAAGGCGCATCTGTTAGTGTTCTATCCTCAACTACTTGGCAAGCTTTCGGTTCGCCGCCGCTTGTGCTTGTTACGTAGAATCTGTTGGCATTTAACAGAAGAACTAGTAAACCATTAGGGACCCTTCCAAGGTTACCTGTTACGTTGGGAGGTAAAACCGTCCATATGGATGTGATGGTTGTTCCAGGCCCCTTGGTTTTCAATCTGCTATTGGGGCGCGATTACACCTATGCCATGGGAGCGCTTGTCTCCTCCCTTTTTCGTGTGGTCTGTTTTCCACATGAAGGACAGATTGTGACCATTGATCAGCTTTCATTCTTTGGTCCTGATGTGGCAGCTGGCTCGCCATCATCCCTTCCTGGTTTTTATCCACCCGTTGTATCTGCCCCACCGCAGGTCAATTATGTGGCTACCTACCCCATGCCTGTGCTCAGTGATGATGCCATCGTGCATAGTGTGCTAGGGGCATTGGGTCCAGAATTCTAAGATGTTTTCCTTCCATCGGATGGGCAATTCTTGGAAGCTATGACTTCTTATTCATTATGATGAGGTTGTTGGAGCAGAGTTCCTTGTCTTGTGTCAAGCTCCTTAAACCATGAAACAAGGTCATCGGAGCAGAGTTCGTTTTCTTGTGTCAAGCTCCTTAAAAAATGAAACAAGCTCTTATGAGGATAGTTATTTTAATATGTCAACCTCGTTAAAAAATGAAACATGTTCCCGTTCAATTCGAGTCTTTGATAAAATCTTGTAAAATTCCAGTCGAGTTTTTCTCTTGATCTCGTAACTTGAACCTTCACTCCATCTGTATTTCATATGGATTGAAGCTTGGGGGGCATGTACCTCGAATTGAGTCACCATGTTGGGGGCTTGCTTACTTTTTCAAGCATAGTTTGTTTCCGTTTCAAGCTTGTGTAAAAATGAAACCGGTTTCAAGCATAGTTTATCTTTTTTTCAAGCTTGTGTAAAAATGAAACCAACTTCAAGCAGAGTTTCCTAATTTCAAGCTTGTGTAAAAATGAAACCATTCCCATTTTACCTCTTGTGATTGCCATTTTATCAGCCTATTCTTGCCAGATGAGCCTTGGTTTTTTCATTCCATCGTCCCTATCTACTTGGCCGATTATATGCCTTCACTTGGTTGTTTTACCCATTCATGAGGAACCGTTGCGATGAGTGGTCTTGTTAGCCAGCCTCTTAACTTTTACTTGTTCTGAGTAGTTCCACCATTTACTAGAACTAGTTGCTACCCTTTATACCACTCGTTCCTCCAGGAGGAGTCAACTTTCAGCTCTTTTCTGACTCTTGAAAACTGAAAAGATTGCCGAGTCACTTGTCATTTTGATCTCCTTAAATTGGTTGTGATACGAAATCTACCCAGTATACGTTTACCCATTTTTTAGGCAGGGATAGATTATTTATGAAAAAGGAATACCCTAGCCTATTGCGACTAGGAGGTTTTCTCAGACACAGTTTTCTACCTTTTTGGATCTGAGGAACTATCTATGAAAAGGGACTGTTGGAGTTTACTTTTCTGCTGTCTTTTCAAACTCTCTAAACATGAAAAGACGCCGAGTTCTTCCTTTGTCAGACTCGTTAAAACCTGATGACATCAGATTCAGTCGTAATGACGATATTCGAGTTCCTCCTTCCTAGGGCTCGTTAAATGTACTAGGATGGATTCTTCTGAAGGATGAACTTATTTGACAAGCATATTCTATCCTCTTCAAACTTGTGTAAAAATAAAGAGGTACTTGCCAGAAATGGTGGGGAAAAATGGAACCAGTATCATTGTTGTGTCGGCAGTACATCGCTCTTAAACATGGCACTTGTCTGCATTCGTGTCGGGTTGGGGACATCTGAACTCATTCTCTGTTTGTCTCTGTGGGTTTGGGTAATCCCTTTTGACCTCTCATCTGCTCTTTTTCTCGTCATCATGACCTCTGATCTTTTGATGTCAAATACTGCCAAATCCACTGTCCTGCCACCGATATGTTCAAGAGAAGTTGACCTTTGCAAGTTTCAACCTTCCTCTGATTCTCATCTGATCCTAATTCACAACATTTTTTTCCTCTGTCTCGCTTCGATAATGTGGGAAACACTATGGCCCACCTTCCATCAAGGTCACTTCCTGTTGACTTCAGCTCATTATCTAGGAAGCTGATCTAGAGACTCCCTTCCGGTACCTTGGAGCCTGCATGCCTCAATGGCAGGTTCTTCGCATTCGACACAAGGTTTTCATCATTGACCTTTGATCGGATGATTTTATGGGTGTTCGACGCCAGCTCACTGTTCACACTCCGTGGATTGTACCTATAGTACCTTAAGGGCCATTGTCATTATTGGTGGTTCCTCTCGCATCTGTTAACAACTTTCATCATTGGCTAGTAATTAGACGATGTTCTTGCATGTTCGACTTCAGCTCACTTATTCATGTGCTTGAACTGTACTTTCTTCGAGTCGAGATGGAGCGCAAGACCCTGGATTTTGTCTATTAGAATCCATACTACGATTTTGTGGATTATTCTAATTGATTACATGACTCATTGATTCGATGGCTGCGACCATACCTGAGTCTATTTATCGATCCCTACTGGATGGCTGCACCCATACCACATATATCATGTATTTGAGATATCAGTTGTACTTGTCTACGCAGGTTTTCTGACGGCTGTGTTTTCAGTTGGACACGTTCTCATAAAGCATTTCACCCCTCTCTCTCTCTCGGGCCTCATGCTTTAGGAGGCATCTGTTACACAGTAAGTTGTCACCATCCCTGCAATCCCCATCTTGCCCATTGGAGGGTCATTTATGTGATCAATAAGCAGTGTCATGCCTTGCAAATACCATCATTGCATCCTTTTCCATGAGGATAACATTCCTTCTGTTGATCATTTCCTGAGCAGACCCCTAAAAACACCTGTTTTTGCCTTGGCGCTGGTAGCCCGTTATGTCCTCGTGCCAATGAGGAAAATTAACACTAAGCCCGTGTGAGTTGGTGCTCTGTCCCAATTAAGCACCCGCGCCAATCTACTTATGGAAAGCCTTTTAAAAAAAGAGGCGAAGTTTCGATTACAGCAACTTCGTGGATGAGTCATGAGGAGTGGTTTCGACTGAATAACCACGGCCTTCCTCCTTTGGCCTCTTGTTTCCACCTTATGGGGAACCTCCCAAGGGATAAGGCCTCCCTTCCACTATTGTAGGGATTCCAACCTCCTCCTCTCCTCTATAAATATAGCCATCTTCCATTGATGAAGGGGCTGAAGGGTTGAGCCTTAGTAGTCTTCGTAGCCTGAATAGAGCTAAATTAATTGTAAGGAGATTATCGTCAGACAACCGAAGAGAGAGAGACTTGTCATTTTCCCAACGAGCTTTACCGAGACGTACTCCTCTATCAACCCGCCAAAGGAAGATCTAGCGTTAGAGCTCAGGTTGTATCTTTCTTTGTTCTGATTAATAATAAGCGACTTTGATTATGGTTCCACTCAGATGTTCATGTTTCATGTTATGAGTTGTATCTTCTCTGACTGATACATAATTTCATGCATTAGGTTTTACGTTTGTTTTTTTGTTGTTCCTTCTTGCATGTGCAGGTGTTCGATCGCATCGAGCGGGAGAATTGTGATATGCCAAAGCAAGGGATGGAAGCTCCATCTTCTGCACAAACGACGATAGCGTAGGACTTAAGGTAGGCCTCTTGTCGCATCTTGGTCTTTTTCAATTAGCAACTTGCATCTTAGCATGACTCGGTTGTTGCTAGACTCGATCTAGGCTAGTAGGGATCGTTTCTGTCCGTAGAGGGGATTTACCTCTCCAATAGTTGGTCATTGATGGTTGCCTTAATTTTCTCTGATTGTGCCTATATGTTGCTGATTTGATGAAGAAGGAAATGATATTGAAGAGCGGGGCTTGGACTTGGATCACCACTCTGAAGAGGCCTTCAACATCAAGACAACAGTTGTAAGATTCCCTTTGTTCATTTTATAATACAATGTATGCTTTGCTTCCCATAAATATGTTAATATTAATCAGTTTAGCATGATACTCCTTGATCTGTGATGTGGTTTGATTTGAAATATATATTTGTATCTTTCATCTTTTTTCATGTGATCTTCTTTATAGGTATTTAGACGCATAAGGCATAATGAGGAATGAGCCTGAAAGTGAAAGGATCAAAATTGACATCGAGGAAAGAACTGCATAATGAGTGAGCTAGGCCATCTCCCTCTCTCATTTTACTTTCAATGTTAAACTATGAAAGCTTGTATCCTTTGTAACGGTTGTTACTAGACCCACTCATTGGGCTAGAGAGATCACTTCTTTTCGAAGAAGGGATTTTCTCGCATAACACAATGTTGGATCTGTAGCATTTGTCTTGGGATCCATATTTGACAATTAGTGTGATTTATGTGGATGCCAGCACTATGGATACCTCTATGGAAGCAATGTGAGTAGTGGCGTGAGGAAGAAACATGATTAGATGAAGCCAGCAACGTGTGGCATAGAGAAGAGAGTTCTTATGAAGGAAACAATGTGTGTCAGTGTGAGGAAGCAACATGAAGAAGCAGCGTGTGGAAGATCCATTAGTCCAAATCGGGCATGTTTTGAAGCAGCATGAGGAAGCAACATGTGGAATATCCATCGAGCCAAATCAGGCATGTTGTGAAGAGCCATCAGACCTTCATAGTTGTCATAGAAGTGGAGCAGTGAATGCATATTGTTGGGAAACTTGCGTATGTATGTGACTTTCATAAAGGAAACTTGTGTATGCCCAGTGAACTTATTATTCAGATAAATATTCGACAACTTTACTTAGACCATTGCATAATTCATTCATCAGACATTTAGTAATCAATAAAAATGTGCAACAAGTGTTAGTGTAAGTTAGTTTTTCCTATCACCAGTAATCAAATATGCTCTTTCAAAGTTGTTGTTAGGGCGTCAAGTCAATTTTTTATGGTTTCATTAGGTCTTCGAATAAAAATTTGGTTATTTGCGAGTGGTGTCTAGGACTATTACTGCTCCTTCCAAAATAATTCACCTGTTGGTCGTTACCATCTCTCAGTTGGATGAATCATCATTTCAAGGTATCCATATTCATTTGAATCATGCCATCATGGTCTTAATCCAGCTCAGTGTCTTCATCAAGTCATTAGGGTTTCAGTCATCAAAATCAGTCATTTCATGCATAAATACGACAAATGAAAGAGTAGTAATAGGGAAATTGCTCAATAAAGTTTGTTTCAAGTGTAATTTTATTTAAACATGATGTAATAACTTCTAAAAGTTCCAAAGCTACATAGTGTTCAAAGAAAAAGTGAAAAACATGTAGTGGGCCATCCCAATACTATGAAGAAAATTGACTACCACAAGCTATAAAAGACCATTTCAAATCATTAATATCATTCAACTCATTGATAAAGAGCTCTCACTCACCAGAAAACACTTCCTCAACAATTTAAGTGTCAAAAGACACTCCAAAAATTGATGCCAAGTAGTTACTTTGCGTTTTCAAACCTCCACGTAGCGTTTTCCTCTACACGCTGTGTTTTCAATCGAGAGGAATCAAACCAGTTTTCAAAGGTTCTCAAAGGCCATAAAAGTGCCCATCATCATTCTACAAGTAAGTTATAGGTCCTTGAACCCTCCTATCAACTCAGTTTTCTTGTTTTTATAGTGCAAACCTTCCATTTGTCCCCACGTCGTGTTTTGGTGGGTAACCCTTATTTTCAAGTTTGCAAGGTAAACAAACCAATCCCATAGAAATTTTACTCTCCCTCACACTCAAAAGAAAATCCAATAGCATTCACACCCCATCACTCTCATTTAATAAGCTTTAAACCCTAAACCTTAGCCTAACACTGTGTTTTTGGCTATTTTATTAGCTAGGACCGTGTTAAAAATTCCCTCGCCTAATTCCCATACCCATTTCAGCCAATTCCACTTCCTACAGTTCCCTAAGAATCATATCCACTTCCCTAAATTTTCCTACTCCCATTTCCCTTCACTAACCCCTTCAAATTATCCCCTCACTCACTTCCCTTGTTTTTTTCCCACTAGGGTTTTCCCCTTGCAAACTATCATCATGGAGGAGAAGAAGCCCTATAACAAAGGAGGCCATATGTCTAAGGATGAACCACTCAAAATAAATGAAATAATCTCTTCCACACTTGCCAAACACTACTTTCAAAATGTTGGGTGCATGAAGGTTTGTGAGCAAATTCAAAGGGTTAAATACCATGCCAAGATCACTAGTTTGTTTGCCACTCACTTTGAAGGAGATAAAGTCACAATTGTAGGGGTCAACTTCACAATCACAACTAAAGCCATAGCTATAGAAATAGGGATACTAAGAAATGGTGAAAAGTGGTTCAAAAACCTATATTTGGATATGAAAAATTACAGACCTTACATCAAAGCTCATTATAAAGATGTCATCAAGAAAGTTTTTCCTTTTGATCAGCTTCTTGACAGGTTTGCTCCATTGATGAGGGTCATTATGAAGTACTTTACATGCGAGGGTAGATTTAATAGACTGTACAAGTATCATGTTAGATTTCTCATGCACTTCACAGGGATAAAACCTCTTAACCTATCCTATTATCTCCACAAGAGCTTGGTAAAAATGGAAGGGAAGGTGCATCATAGACAAAGTAATCATCAAGCTAGTATCTTTCACCATGTCCTCATCAAAATTATTGTCTTGCACCAGCTTGAGGAGAAGAACATCACTTGGGATACATTCATTCAGTCTCATCAAACTTTCAAAGCCATAGAGCTAACCTAACTAGCCTAAAATCTACTTCTCCTCCAGTCAAAACCTTTGGTTGTGATGTCATAGAGAGAGCCCCCTCTGGTTTGGTAGGGCTAACTACCAAACTGAAAGCTTGGTTTGAGGTTACGTCTATCGGCATCCATTCATCAGCCTTGGGATGTTGTGGAGGCTAACATTTCTGGTGTTGTTGCCAGGGAATGAAGTGGCAGATCTTCCCTCAGTGTACCATACTTCTTCATCGAATTCTAGGCATGTGGGTGATATGCTCTAGATTTTGCAAAGGCTGATTCAAGTTGCAGAGAACCAAAGTGCAGAAGAAAGAATACACTGGCTCCGAAAAGACACACACGATCAAATCTTGATCCACATCCAGCTTCTCTCGTTGAAGATCCAAAGAAACTCATAAGAAAAAAGAGACCTCAACATTTTGAGATTCAATCAAGTTCATCTAATTTGGTAAGTTATACATCTTTCCTACTGAGTTTTTTTCCCTAGAAGATATTCCTTTCGATATGAAATTTGAATTATCTCTGTTTAGATAAAAATTAGAAACATCCTTGTCAGAAATTTTTGTTTGATCCCTTAAGGTTGTCTGAAGTCACATCATTATCTAAAGTTGTATTTGATTCTCTAAATATTGAAAATAGTATATCATTCGTAGAATACAATTCAGAGTCAAATTTTGATAGGAAGGTTTGGAGCCAGTTCGATAAACTTCAAAAATTAGCAAACCATCTCCAATATACCTCTAAGAAGGCCTTCATACAGTATCGGTAGGAGCTCTTTTTCGTCGATCCTCTTTCAACCTCATTTAGCCATACACCTACTTCTACACCATCTATTTCCTTTCCTACACAAACACCTTCAATACTAGCACTTCCTATTGTACCTAAAAATTTTCCTCCTAGAACAAACATGGCTAGATTTGCTCCATTGATTCTACCAAGCCAGCTTGCTGTATTACTATAGAATTATGGACAAATACTTCCTCTCTTTGATAGAACCATTGATGTTATAGTGAGGCAACACATTGATAAGATTACAGAAGTAGACAACGATGATGTGAAGATGAGAATCCTTGCTCAAATTTTCTCAGGGGAAGTAAATAAGTGGTTTAGAGCTTTGGAAGTTGGTTCAGTGCAGAATTCCTAGCAGTTGACAAATATTTTCCTTGCCAAGTGGGAGGAAAATAAATATCCACTCCATATTTTGGCTTAGTATAATTCAATGAAGAGACAACCTAATGAGTTGGTCCAAGACTATAAAAATAAATTCAACAAGGTATACAACTCCATTCCCATTAATATCAAACCTCCACCAGATTTTTTATTGTTGCTTTATCCATATGCCTTTGACCCGAACATGGCATATCAGCTCAGAGAAACGAACCCTACTTCATTAGAGGAGATGCATAAAAATGCAGTCATCATTGAAGCTAATCTTCTCATTAATAACTCAAAGAGTAAAGTGGAAAGAGAGTCACAATAAAAGAATAACCATCAAGTTCATCCGAAGGCAACAATATAATCAACCCTAGAATCCTAACTTTCGAGGAAAACAAAAACAACCACAATTTCAGATAAATCAAAGAAAACAGAGAGCTCCAGATTAACAATATCACAAAAAATCCAGACTCCATTACAACAGAACTATGCTCAAGACCTGAAAGAATATGATGATATTGTTGAAGAGAATCTTCTCTTTTCAAAATATCGGGAACCTATTTATCTTATAGAGGATGATGAGTATATCGAAGAAACTTATGTGCCAGATGATCATGAACTTGCCCTTGCAAATGATGATGGGTTGGTAGTCCAATCTGATGACTATCAAAGGGGGTATCTAAATTCTCTCAGTGCACAACAAAGAAAATAGACATTGAGAAACCGAGATGTTCCTATCACTCCAACTCAGAAGAGGACAACTCAACAAAAAGATACTCAGCCCAAACAAAGTCCTTAAGCTAGTCAAAACAAGGATAAGGATCCTGCTACCATAAATTAGAGCAAGAATAGTGAGGCACCTGCAAGTGCATTGAAGAAAGATAAAGAAGTGAAAAGGAAGGAAAGCCCAACAAAAGAGCAACCTAAAAAGTAGGATAACATCGTGAAAAAGGTAGAAAAACAATCCAACTTGTTTAGCTTAGTGAGTGAAATTTCTAAGTTAAAGGTGTCCATTCCTCTCACTGAACTTGTTAAAAATGATACATATATAAGTATCATATTGCTAAGATGTTGAAATTAGAACACATCTTAGACATGTTCAATGTTAGTGATGACCATCCCAAACTTCTTTTTGGCCCAGCCGTAGATGGAAACCTTGAAGATAATGAAGTTCCTCCCTTTTATCTTAGTTTGAGAGTCCAAGATTACATTCTCCATAATGCCATGTTGCATTCTAGGGCTTTAAAATAATTTAATGCCGAAAGCTATCATGGATAAGTTGGGGATGGACATAACCCGAACATATCATGACCTCTATTATTTTTATTTTGGTAGAGTTTGTTGCCTCGGTCTTATCAAAGACTTAGTTGTTTCCTTGGATCAAATTCCCACTAAAAATGTGTTGATGGATGTTGTAGTTGCTGACATACCTCCAAGGTACGGCATGCTGCTTTCACAGTCTTGGGGAGCCAAATTGAGAGGTACTTTACAACTTGATTTTTCATATGCAACAATTCCGATATTTGGCCATCTTAGGAAGCTTTACTGAGAGGTGAAAATAAAGTACATGATCACTAGTAAGGATAAGCCTGATAATCACCTGATTCACTCTATACATATTGATTTATAATAATTTATATTGTGTAATGATAGTGGTACTGATGATTTAGATATTCAACTTGTAGAAGGTGAAGAAATTTCAGAGTTAACAAATAGTGTATAAGCATTCTTGAAAGAAGAAAATGGAAGTTATAATTCAAGAAACTTGCAGCAAAAAACTTCAGTTCAAAAGACAAAAGAGTCACAACAGGGATTAGTTGAATTAGAGAAAGGTTAAAGATCAAATTGAGACAGTCGATCATAAAGAAGTAGAAGTTCAGCCTACACAATTTCAGTTTCTAGATGATGAGGAAGATCTTTGGACCATGGATTTCGATGGTGCTTTGGGGAAAGATGGAGCTAGCATCGGAATCTAGATCTGTATCACTATACATCAGTCAAAAAAATTCCCAAGGAATGTAATATCATGTTCCTACAATCTAGCCTTGGATTTCACTAACAACGAAGCAAAATATGAGGCCTTGATCACTTGTCTCTGAATTTTGAAAAGGTTAGGCGTGAAAAGAATCATGATATATGGCGACTCTGATTTGGTAAGGTAAAAGGGTAGTACCAAGCCAAACATCCTAGGATGAGATCTTATTGTAATGCTATTCTTGATGTTTTAAAAACTTTTCCAGAATATAATTTGTCTTTGATTCCTAGAAGTCAAAATTTCATGGTTGATTCACTTGCCACAATGGCTAGTAATTTTAAGGTTCCAATTCATTCCAATAAGAAGTTTGAAATTCATGTGAAGCATCACCCGATTTTCCCTGAAAATCTTAAATATTGGCAAGTATTCTGGGATGACAAACAGATTAATAATTTTATGCAGTTGGAAGAGGATTTTGCTAACTCCCACATGGATGAAGTGTGTAGTGAATATGATCAAGTAATTGAGGCTGCTAAAGTTGAAGTTCTGTAGTTAAAGGAAAAAAATATTCCACAAGGTTTAGTTCCTTTGGAGGAGTTGTTTGATCATGATGATGTGGAAAAATGGCCCACGATGGTCCCCACAGAAACAGGTGTCGAAGATGTGAACATTGGTACAACGGAGAAACCCAATATGGTCAAGCTATCAAGATCCTTGTCCCTTGAGTTGAAAGGTAAATACACAACTCTCTTGAATGATTTTTCTGAAGTGTTTGATTTTGAATATTCAGATCTTAAGGTGTACAACCAAGATATCATCTAGCACACCATCCCAATCAAGCCAGATCAAAAGCCTTTCCACCAGAATTTGAGAAGAATCAATCCAAGGTTGCTGCCATCGATTGAAAAAGAGATAAACGGACTTTACAATGCTGGTATCATAGTTCCTATTATATTTTTAGATTGGATGTCTAATCTTGTGCTGGTTAGAAAAAATACAGGAGAGAGTCATCTCTACATATATTTTAGAAATCTCAACAAGGTGTCATTAAAAGACAATTATCCTTTGCCAAAGATGGATCACATATTGTATAGGGTTTTTGGAGATTCAAGGATGTCACTTCTTGATGGAAATTCAGGATACAACTAGATCTTGGTGCATGAATCTAAACAAGAGAAGACAACATTCACCACGCCATGGGGTACCTTCATGTACACCAAAATTCCATTTGGGCTAAAAAATGCAAGGGAAAATTTTCAGCGGGCTATGGACATCACTTTCTCGAATGAGAAAAATGTGTTTCTTGTAGTTTACCTTGCTGATGTCATGGTATTTTCACAGTAAAATGATGAACACTTGCACCATTTGAGGATAGTATTTCAAAAATGTAGAAAATTTGGCATCTCACTAAATCTGAAGAAAAGTTTATTTGCCACGTAGGATGGTATATTTCTTGGACACATTATTTCAAAGGATGGTATTCACATTGATCCCTAAAGGATCAAAGCAATTCAACAATTATATTTTCCACGGAACAAGAAGGAGATTCAAAATTTCAATGGAAATATAAACTTTTTGAGGAGATTCATCCCCAATCTCGCTGAGCACCTAGAGACATGACAGATATGTTGAAGAAGGAAAATGAGGTAAGATGGTCAGAACATGCTAATAAGTCATTCAATTCAATAAAATTTTCTTTAACATGTGCTCCCACAATGATCAGTCCATATTATACTTTATATTTCATAATATTTTCATTCGATTCTGAGCACTCGTTGGCTGTAATACTATTAAGGCCTGAGAAATCTGTGGCAACAACAAGGGGGATAACCACCCGGTTCAGACCTTAAGACAGTTCCTTTTCCCTTTGGAATAGTGGCTCAGACTGGGTGTAATGGGACCAGTTTCTCAGAGTTGGGTTTTGTATGATTATTGGGTTTTTCTGAAAGGATTTGCATGAAGAATTACTAAAAACTAAAACAAATTTACTCAAAAATGAAAAACTTTGACTTAAGTCTAATCTAATCTAACGCAGGATAATTCTAATTTAATGTGAT
Source organism: Pinus albicaulis (assembly GCA_034641835.2). Taxonomy (NCBI): domain Eukaryota; kingdom Viridiplantae; phylum Streptophyta; class Pinopsida; order Pinales; family Pinaceae; genus Pinus; species Pinus albicaulis. The sequence continues at coordinate 490,560,500 of CM076578.1, forward strand.
CTAGAATGATATCTATGCAATCTATGATGATTTAGATCATCACAGATTTAATAGAATAAATACTTTTGTAAGATGATTCTTTTGAAAAAATAGTTAATCAAAAGAAAATGTGAAACATATTGCATATATTATAATGATCATATATAAAACAAACCAATTTCTATCTTTATATCATACAATAGTGCAACTGATATTTCAAACAGAAATAATTGATTTCGTATAGAGTTCATGAAAGCTGGATTCATCACTAATATTCAAAACAGACTTAGCATACATGATAATAGTACTATATGTGTACTGTCTTGTTCATTTGATCAGCGATAATAGGCCACATTCAACTCTTCTACCAATAAGTCTTTCAAAGAATACAAAAGTGCATCAACAGTGATAAACAAAATGATATATAACTGAAAATGTCGTGTTCCATTATTTTATCAAGGCATCCACAAACTTACAATAAAGCATTCTTTGTAAATGTTCTCAATAAAATTTTGGACCCTTCTCTAAATGCATGAAAAGGGTTTAAATTCTATACTAACTACTTACAAAAATAGATTATACAAACTATCTTATGAGGTGTTTTCAAACAATCTTCCTCATTCTTAGTATCTAATTGCTAAAAATTGAAATTATAAAAAAAACTAACTAATAATCATGCCTAATGATAAGTTACTGCTAGCTCTTCTTTTCTTCTCACAAATATAGGACATCGGTTGAACTTGTGGAGGTTTCCCGAATTGTGTCTTCATTTGTGCAACAAATATAGCATCCAGTAAAAGTGGCTGTATTTTCTGTATGGAATTCAGATAACAATTCAATTTCATGATCTGACTGTGAGGTTTAACCAGTAGCTGCCAGTATGCTTCCCAATTAGTCTTTTTCAGCTGTGTAAGTGTTCTTCTCGGAGTTGACTTGCGTCTTTCCAACTTTGCTCTAAGTCTCTGAGATCAGGAATAGATTTTTGATTTCCTTCTTTAATCAGACCAGAAGTATGCAATATGTGGTTAATCATTTTGACCATATTCTTTGATATACTTTCTACTCTGGCTATGGCCAATTCTACTTGTTTCACCTGTGCATCCCAGTCAGTAAAAAGAATATCTTCGAAAGTCTCCTTGATCTTTGGGAGACCTGACTTTTTCCCTTCCTCTGAATCTTGCCATTAAATATAATCAGAGATTTTTGCATTGAGTTCATTAAACTCAATTCTTTGATCAATGACTGTATTAGCCAACTCTTACTGATTTCCAAGTGTGGAATTATGTCTAACATTTGTACAACAAACAGGTTTTGTTGTTTTGAGAGTAAGGCATTTAATGCCAATGCTTCTTTTATGAATTCCTCTGTAGTAGGAATACCTTCATATTTGGTAAGATCTTCTCTCAAATTTTCAATCAGTGAGTTTTTTCTAGATAAGTAATTTTCATGACTTATCTTAAGCATTTCCATCTCTTGTTGTACTCTAAGGAGTTGTTGTTCCACCTTCTGATTTAAACTGTTTCTTTCTTCATCTAGCTGTTGTTGTAGTTGCATGATTTTATCATCCTTTTCTTGGACCAAAATAGATACTTCTGCTGCCTTATCCATTGTTGCAGTGGTGTATGCACCATCGAACTGAAATAGCCAAGTTAGGTTTTCAATTGGATTTGAAGGAGTGTCTTTCCATACTACTTCCATAATTTCATTTCCTGGAGGTGTTTCAATCCTTCTTATTTTTCTTTTCTTTCTGACTACTGCTTTATGAAGAGGGCTATAAAATACATCTAGTGGGGGAATATCAGTCACCTTGAGGACAATCTCAACAGTAGGATTTGCAAGAATGATTTCCGTGTCTTGGGAGATTATCCTAGGATTTTTAATGACTTCTTTTGCTGAAACTACTTGTCTTGGTGGAGTCTGAAATTCTGTATTTTCCTGTGAAGATGATACCTCTGGGGTATTTATCACTGTGTTGCTGACTGAAGTCCAGAATTTATCTAGTTCACCTTGATTTTTTGAATCTAATTGTTCTGCTCTGATTTCTTTGCTTGCTTTAGTGATATAACTAGTAATGAAGACATCTTGAGGGATACATCTGAGTCTTTGTTCTCTGAACTCATTGAATATTTGTAATTCTTCTGGATTTAGGTTCAATTTGAAAAAAAAATTGAATTCTTCAAAAGTCCCAACAGATTGCAAAATATCTTCAAATATATCATTAGTGTGTATGATAGGCTTGAGTTTGACTGATAGAGTAAATTTGTTAGCAATCTTTTCTGGGTCGAACTGCCTTGAGGGTAAAATGGGGAGCTTCAAAAGCTCAATCTTCTGACATTATTTCAATGCATGATTGAAATTGCTGAGTGTGAATGAACCACATGAAATTGGGAAACTTGGCCATAAAGACTTCTTACTGTCTTTCAAAGATTTAGTGAGTCCATTACCAACAGTTTGGTAAGGGCTTCTCTTGCCATCAATTATCTGAAACATATAAAGGAAGAACATGCGAGGAAGCAGAGCTTCCAAAAATTCTGATGTATGGAAATGACTCTTCAATAAAATATCTCCCTATCATTTGAAGGTCTAAATGGCTTCTTTAGTGAACCTAGGGCTCATTCTGTCAAACATTAGTTGATGCAATGGTAGTACAACTCTGTAACATAGCCTGTGGAAATGTGGTACATAATTATGTTCCCATATCTCTTTATGATTCAAATGAATCAGAGTAGGATATTCAGGAGTCCATTTCCATCCCATAACTGTAAAGTTGGTAGAAAACATATGGTGTCAAAAATATACGCGCTCATGAAAAATTGGGGAACAAATTTGGAGGAGGAAGTTCTTGTTTGGAGATATTCATTAATTGCCTTAAATAAATTCTCAGAAAGGATAGTTGCCCCATTCATTATGTGGGAATTAACATAGGAGTCAATTAGGGGAAGCCAATTTATGGAGAACTTGGTATTATCAGGTAGACCATATAATCTGCATAGCATTGTTGTTGCAAAATTGTAGGGATTTGCAAGTGACGCAATCAGATACATACCTGTTTTCTCATATTTGAACTTGTTATCTAGTTTCCTCCAACCTTGAATTTCCTTGAATGGGTCTTCATTCTTCTTAGAAAACTTTGCAACAAACTGACTGTCGTAGATGTCTTGCGTGTCAGGAAAATTATACATGATTTTCTGATCTTCAACTCTCGAAGAACCTAGAATCTCGTTCTTGAAGGTTCTTAATTGTCAGTCTTTGATTGTTGAATTGTCGAGCACCCACCTAATTATGTCGGTATATGGAAGAATAGTAGCCCTTTTTGCTATCCTATGGAGGAAAGAGCATGAAATATATTTAAACTATAAATTTGAGGGTGTCGCATCATCGGTAGTTGCCGTGACTTCCACTACTTCCGGCTCTTCGTCTTCGAATATAGTGTAGATAGCTTGCCATTTATTAGCACCTCCATCTACAGTATAGACTGTATCTAATACTATGGGCGGCATTTCTATTTGTTCCAGTTCTGCAACAATTTGTTTGTCGTGTTTCTGAATCACTTTGCTTATGGACATATCTTGAAGGAAAATCCCTAATAAAGATAGATTAAATGATCAAATGATGGAAGATCTATTGAAATGATCTATTTTGAAAGAAAAAATCTGGGAAATAGCTATATCATTAATTAATCATAACAAATCAAAAACTATTTACATTGGGATGATAAAACACAATTAATATTTCCTGACATGATTTATTTCCACGTAAAACCTTTATTAAAACCTATCAAATCCATCGCATCGCGCCCTTTGAGCCTTTCTTTATGAAGCATATTACCTTTTGTTTATGTGATATGTGATTTCGCGATCACAAAATCGCAGAAGTCGCAGTATCACAAAATCGAAATATCGAAACTTTGGTAAGAATTTCTTAAAGTTTTACAACGTAAATCTGCGATATGCGATTTATAATGTCGCTTGGGAAACTTCAAATCGACGATCGCAACATTGAAATTTCGTTGTTTTATTGTTTTAACTTTTAATAGGAAAAGATTTATGTGGAATGCGATTTGCGATAAGGATGTTTTATTAATTTCTTTTTTTGTTTTTATGTTTTTTATTTAATAAAAGCGATGATGTTTTTTAGAGTTATATTTTTATCAAAAGACAAAAATATGTTTTTAAGAAGGGTCCCTATTTCTATTTATCAAAGGTCTAGATTATTTTGAAAATAAAAATGGGGGGAGTTGTTGCATAGCACAAAAATTGGTGTTTCACTTGGGAGAACCAGATATCTCTGATTGGTTTATTTTGATATTTCTAAACTTTCAAAACAAGAAAAAGATATAAGAAATAAAAATAGTATGATGTATGAATTAAGAAATATTTTTTTCAGAATATAATCTATTTACCTATCCAATTTCTTTCTTAATTAACTCCTTTAGTGATAATACATAGGTATTTGTGTAAGTACTCAAATTTAAAAAGATAAAGTAGGTATTCTCTGAAATTGGTTTCATATATTTTTACTCATTTATCACAGATAGAGCCACTGTTTCCAGCAGTAGGCATTTATAGCCTCGACAGGGTTATATTTTAACCAATAATGATTCATGGTCCCATCTGAAATTGATTTCTTATTTCAAAATATAATTTAACATGTAATTGAATTTCTTTTTCCTTGACACTTTTTCAAAATCATTGTTTAGGTTTGGTGGCCTGATAGTAACAATGTCATTCACTGATAGTAATTTAGACTGAACAAGCTGGCTCGTGATGAGACCCCTTGTCTATTGATTTTTTTATAATCATTTAGCTATTACCTTCTTGTAGTATGCAGTATTGGTAATATCATTCTAGATTATTTTTCTATGATCATGATAAATAAGCTCATGATGAGACTTATTTTCTTTTGAATTTGTCCATCGCATATATTTCTTTTCTTTTTTGAATTATACTTTAAAGAAGAAATTTTATGAGATGGGATGAATCACTAGCTCGTTTAAGAGTCATGGATGATAATTGTAGAGTTGGTAGATACCTTTTTGTAGAGAATCCTTGCTAAGTTAAAAGTTTCCTTTTCTGAGTGATACATAATAACTATATTTTATGATATCAAGAGTCTTTTTGGAAAGTAAATGCCTTCAGTAAATTTCAATTTATTTCAAAAAAATAAAGTTTATTCAATTCTCATAGTTATAATCATATTTTTACTTTAATTATTTATAGAAGCGAAAGATCAAAATAATTTATCAGAAATTTTTGAAAATTTGAATCAACCAAAAATGATGTTATTTCCAACTTTTATTTTCCTAAAGCAAAAATAAAATTTAAAAGCTTGATTTCCTAAGAGAAATATTTTTTTGAGAATTTGACCATTCACAGACAAGGTGTCTTTCTTACCTAATAAATCTTGTAACAAAAAGGTGGATAAGCCTATTTTTTCTATGATTTGAAATGGACCAAGCCATAATCTTTGGAATTTGGTATGCTTACATTTTTCCTCATGTGCCTTATCCCATTTCAAAACAAGGTCTCCAATCTCAAAAGTTTTTGAACTAGTAGATGCTGTGTCAAACGAGGCTTTAACTATTTGTTGATGATGAGCATGTGTAGCTTTGGCTTTTTCTCTCTGTTCTTCCATTTTAAAAATTCGATCTTGTCTAAGCTGAAGGGAAGATGAGGGATTTTCATCAATAAACTGCACTAAAGCAAATGATGGTATTTTTATATTTGTGGGTAGAACTGATTCTTTCCCATAAACTAACACAAATGGAGAAGTACCTATTGAGGTTTTTTGGGTGATTCTATCTGCCCAAAGAGAAAATAATAGTGCTTTGTGCCAATTTTTATGATTTTGTTCTATAGTTCATTTGATGATTCTGATAAGGTTTTTATTTGTAGATTCAGTTAATCCATTACCTTGTGGATAATAGTTAGCTGAGTATTTTAATTTAAAAACTCTTTTCAAAGCAAATTCTATCATGGCATTTCCGGAAAAGTAAGATGCATTATCAAATATCAAAGCTGATGGAAGACCAAACCTGATGATTATGAAGTGATCAATAAAATCTATAATAATCTATGTATTAACCACATTTAATGGTATAGCTTCTACCCATTTTGTGAAATAATCAGTTGCAGTTAGAATATACTTGTGTTGTTTTGAATATTTAGGAGTTATTTCACCTATGATATCTTACCACCATTGTTCGAATGGTTGTTGGATATTTACTGGTTGTAGTGGAAATGCTGCTTTCCTTTCTCTTCCCGCTGCAGTTTGACATACTTTACATTTTATCACATATTCATGTGCATCTTTAAACAAAGTTGGGCAATATTAACCAACATGCATTATTTTATGAGCTGTGGTGTTTCCTCTGAAATGATCTCCAGTTGGTCCATCATGTAATTCCTACATTACTTTTTCAGCTTCAGTTTTTTCTAAACATCTCAATAATACAAAATCATAATTCTTCCTAAATAACACATCATCTATGAGTTGATATTGATTTTATTTAAGCCTCAGAGCACACTTTGGTATATAATTGAGATATAATGGAGCATATCCATTTTTCAAGAAAAATTTCAGATCAGCATATTGTGACTGAGAATCGTTTAGGCTTACCTCGGACAACTGTATTTCATTTGATTGATCTTATTCTATTGGTAAATGAGAGGCTTCAGTTAACATACTGCAAAGACCTTTTCCTTTAACAATTTTAGTAGGATGTATCTCTACATCATATTCTTGAAGTATGGTAACCCAATTTTCTCTCTTCTCTCCTACTTCTCGTTGGATTAATAATTTCCTTACTGCTGAGTAAGGTACTATTATTTTAGTATGTGTTTTTAGGAGAAAAGGTCTGAAATGTTTCAAGGCTTTAAATAGAGCATAAGTTTGTTTTTCCACAGCTGAATAATTCAATTCAACACCTTGAAGGTTAGAACTAAAAAACGCAATTGGTGCTTCAATGTTTTGATCATTTAACTGTGTCAAAACTGCTGCATATGATGTATCAGAAGAAAATGTATATAATACAAATGATTTAATAAAATCAGGAGTTGTTAAAGAGGGAGCTTCAATGATGGCTCTCTTAATCAACTCAAAATAATTTCTCTCTTCTTTTCCCCATTTAAAAATTGACTTTTTCTTGATCATTGATTGTAGGGGTAAGATGATTTGGGAAAAATCGAGAACAAACCTTTTTACAAAATTAATTTTTCCTAAAAATGATTGCATCATTTTCTTAATATGTGGTAAAGGGATGTTTTCAATTTCTTGAATCCTATCAGGGTCAATATGGATTCCTTTTTTAAAGACAATGAACCCTAGTAATTTACATTCTGATAAGGCGAAATAACATTTTTTTGGATTCAAAGAAATTCTGAATTTTCTACATCTTTCAAAAATATGTTTTAGGTGATTAACATGATTTCTTCTATGCTTAGATTAAACAATAATGTCATCTAACTATATAACAACTGAGCTATTGATTAGTCCTCTAAAATCTATATCCATAGCACGTTGAAATGTAGCACCAGCATTAATCAACCCAAAAGGCATTTTTTGGTACGCATATGTCCCCCAATTTGTTCTAAATGTTTTCTTTAATCTATCATCAGGATGTACCAGGATCTGATTGTATCCTGAAAATCCGTCGAGAAAAGACATCAATTCAGATCTTGCAACTGATTGTAATATCTGTTCCATGGTGGGTAAGGGGTAATTATCTTTTTGGCAAGCTTTATTCAAATTTCTAAAGTCTATGCAAATCCTAATGTCTCCATTCTTCTTTCTAACTGGGACCATGTTTGAAACCCACTTCGAATGTCTAATAGGAAAAATGACTTTGGCTTTGAGCATTTTATTTAATTCAGATTTAATTTTACTTTCTAAATTTGGATGATTTTTTCTAAGTTTTTGTTAAACAGGCTTATCATCTAAGATCATAGGTATGGTATGCTAAATTATGGAAGCATCATATGTCTTAAGATTTGAATAATCCCATGCAAAGATATCTTTATATGTTTTCAGCAATTTAATAAATGACATCCTTTCTCCAGGTTTTAAACCAAGACCTATGTTAATGTTTTGGGGTTTTTCTGGCGTACCAAGATTAATCAATTCAAATTTTAAAGTAGGACTTTGAGTTTTTGAATTGGTCATATTCTTAAACCTATCTTTCAAATCATAGGGATCTTCCATTTTGATTACAGATTTAGGAATTGGATTAGTATTTGGTTTATCTTCAATCTGTAAATCATATTCATGTTCATCTACGATTTGACCTTCATAAAATCTATTTGATGTAAGAAAGTATACTATATCTGCATCATTGTTAAATACTCTCCAATTTGTTACATTATCAGGAATGGAAGGCCTAAAAATTAACTCAATTGAAAATCTATCTGGGCTAAATTCTTCTTATGGTATAAGTCTAGATGCTACATTAGCAAGTAAATTAGTACTTGCATTTTGTAATCTAGGAACTGTGGAGATATTAAATGCAGTAAAATGGGAAGTAAGACCCTGAGCTAAAGTTTGATAATGTTTCAAATGTCTAGAAATACAATGAATTGTATTTCTGACTTGTTTAACAATTATTTAAGAATCTCCATATACCTGCAAATATTTAACGTTTAAACCAATAGCTTTATACAGACCTTGTATCAATGCTTCATATTCAGCGGTATTATTTGTGCATTAAAATTCAAGTCTGCAAGCTTGCATTGTTTTCTCCCCTTGTGGATGGATTAAAATGCAACCTGCTCCTGCACCATCTTATGATTTTGAACCATCGAAGTATAGAGTCTAAAATAATGACTTTTTTGGAATTTGATTGCTAAGATTAACACATCTAGAAGTGTATGTTTGAGAAAAGTTTTCAATTTGAGAAATAGTAGTGTTTGTTAAAAAAGGTGAAATATGGGCATTGAATGATCCAAGAAATCATTCGACTGAATAATTTCCAATAATATCATTGGTGAAAGCTACAGGTTCATTTGATTCTTCTAGTTCGGTGATTGCATGTTTCATAATTTTTTCACGTTCAATCCTCATTTGATTTGGTTTTCCATTGTATGGTAACCACATGCGTGACGAATCAGTAGAAAAATATCCATGTAACTTTTTAGACCAATCCCTTCTTAGAATAAGACCATAAAATTCAGGGATGTCTGCGAATAAAATATCAATTACTTGCACTACCTTTGGATTGGATGATAATCTAATAGATACTGACAACATTTCTCCAATAAATTTGACTCCTGTTCTATCCAATTGAACTATATGTACAATAGATTTTTGAGGAGTGATGTTCAATTTTGTACACACCGTCCCTGGCATGATGTTTGAAGAAGCTCCTGAATCAATAAGACAGTTATGAATATTTTTGTTGAAAATATCACGAGTCAAAAATAAATGAGGAGTGTGAGAAATAGATCTATCACCAATTAAAACAAGATCATTGGAATTTACTTTGTTTGAAGATGATGGAGGTTTTCCCATATATTTAGAAGCTTGTGCTATAACTGGTGGTTGTATAGGCTCTACAGGGATTGCCTTGAGTTCTCTAAGTAAAATTTTCTGCTATTGTTTGAGTTTGGTCATTTCATGTAATCAAATATTTTCTTTGGTATTTTTCATATCTTCAACTATATTATATTCCATTGTATCTAAAACTATCAAAATTTTGGAAGTTGTAATAGGATCAGGTGAAATAGGATCTGTTTGAACAGTTTTATATTTTTTGGCCATTGTTTTCTCCTTTGTGGGGAGAGATTTCTGTTTCTGATTTGATATAGTTGAATCAGAGGAAGATTTACTTCTTGTAGACACAGGCATAGCTTCTCTTTCTTCTTTTGTTGGGAGGATGAAATCCCATGACCCATTCAATTCAAATTCTTCCTCAGACTCTGGTTCTTGTTCAAATGGTGAGGGATCTTTAGTATCTTGATCGGATTCAGCATTCGAAATCACATTTGGAGGCTGAGATGTTGAAAAAGGGTTTTTCTTAAATGAGTGAAATGATTTCTTAGGAGCTGACATTTCAACAACCTGTTTCTTTATTTCAAGAGTGTCATTTTACATAGTCTTTAATACTTTTTGAATACCTTCAAGATCGAATGGATCTTTCGAGACTTTGTTTTTGGAATCTTAACTAAATGCCACTTTCTTTGATTTCCTGTCTTCTATTTCTGATCGTTTTTCTAATGCTAAGATTCTTTTCTCTACAGCGAGAGCTTCTTTCATGTTCTTTAAAAGGGTGGCTTTACCAGCTCTATCTACAAAAATAGCTATATTGGAAGGCAAAGAGGAAATATAACACTCTATTTGTACATAAATAGCGGGTTTGGAAGTGGTTGGGATTTTGTTTAATAACTTGTTAAATCAGGAGTTAAAATCTTTGATCCTTTCACCTGAATTTGTCTTTAGATTATAAAGAGCATTGATTAAAGATGCAATAGTTCTATCATCTCCAAATTTTGCAAGAAAAAATTGCTCAAAAGTTGCCTAATTAGGAATAGATCCTACTGGAAGTGAAAAGTACTAGGATCTTACAGATCCTTGTAAAGTATAAGGAAAAAATATAACTACAATATCTTCATGAGAAACTCCATTTAGATTCATGGCTAACATAAAATTATTGATATGTTCTTCCGCAGGAAGACCATCATCTGGATTATATTTAGGTAGCCAATTTTCTAGATGATATGGAAGGGGATTTGGATTTTCTATCAATACAACACCAGGATTTTTCCAAGGTCGATTAGCCATAATTGGATTTGAAGTTTGTGAAGATACAAAAGTAGATCCAGAAGTAGGGGGAATGGATGAAAAACTTACAACTGGAAAAATACTACTTGTAATAGCACTGATTGTTTGAGTAGAAGAAATGGAAGAATAAGAAGATGTAGATTGAGTAAGAGGATGTGAAGAAGTAACTGAAGGGAAAGATGACATGAATTCACTCGTATCTAATATAGATCTGGATAGAGAAACTTTTTTATGATGAGATTCTATTGGAAATTCAAAAGGAAGAATTCCAAGATTCTCACTTTTAGATCGGGTTAATATACCAGTTCTCTAAATAGGGAAGTAACACTTTCTTCAGAAGCTTCGGGATGAATAGGATTTTCAGCAGAAATAGATATTCCTTCTAATTTCTGAATTAAATATTGAACTTCGAGAGACGCAAGAGTGAATTCAGAAGCAGATGATTGTCGAGATATTTCAGGAGATGAGGGAAACATTTCTACAATTTCCGATTTCTAAGTTGGTGATCTAGATTGTGATCGGGAAGTTGTAGGATGCTTTTGGGGAGATCGAATCTTATGAGGGCTTCTATTTTGAGATTTAGATTTATATTCCATTCATAGTCAAGCCCTCCTTCTAGTGCCAAAAATGTTGAGGCCTCAGAAATCTGTGGTAACAACAAGGGGGGATAACCACCCAGTCCGGACCTTAAGACAGTTCCTTTTCCGTTTGGGATAGTGACTTCATCTAGGTGTAATGGGAACAGTTTCCCAGAGATGGGTTTTTGTATGATTATTGGGTTTTTCTCAAAGGATTTGCATGAAGAATTACGAAAAACTAAAACGAATTTATTCTAAAATGCAAAACTTTGAATTAAGTCTAATCTAATCTAACCCGGGACAATTCTAATTTGATGTGATGTATAATGATATCTATTCAATCTGTGATGATTTATATCATCACAGATTTAATAGAATTAATACTTTTGTAAGATGATTCTTTTGAAAAAATATTTAATCAAAAGAAAATGTGAAACATATCGCATATATTATAATGATCATATATAAAACAAACCAATTTCTATCTTTGTATCGTACAATAGTGTAACTGATATTTCAAACAGAAATAATTGATTTCATATAGAACTCGTGAAAACTGGATTCATCATTAATATTCAAAATTGACTTAGCATACATGATAAGCCACATTCAACTCTTCTACCAATAAGTCTTTCAAAGAATACAAAAGTGCATCAACAATGATCAACAATATGATATATAACTAAAAAGGCCGTGTTCCATTATTTTATCAAGGCATCCAAAAACTTACAGTGAAGCATTGCTTTTAAATGTTCTCAATAAAATTTTGGACCCTTCTCTAAATGCATGGGAAGGGTTTAAATACTATACTAACTACTTAAAAAAATAGATTATACAAAATATCTTATTAGGTGGTTTCAACAATATTCCTCATTCTTAGTATATAATTGCTAAAAATTGAAATGATAAAAAAAACAAACTAATAATCATGCCTAATGATAAGTTACTGCCAGCTCTCCTTTTCTGCTCACAAATATCGGACGTCGGTTGAACTTGTGGAGGTTTTCCAAACTGTGTCTTCATTTGTGCAGAAAATATAGCATCCAGTAAAAGTGGCTATATTTTCTATATGGAATTCAGAGAACAATTCAGTGTCATGATCTGACTGTGAGGTTTAACAAGTAGTTTCCAGTATGCTTCCCAATCAGTCTTTTTCAGCTGTGTAAGTGCTTCTTCTCGGAGTTGACCTGCCTCTTTCCAACTTTGCTCTAAGTCTCTGAGATTAGGAATAGATTTGTGATTTCCTTCTTTAATTAGACTAGAAGTATGCAATATGTGGTTAATCATTTTGACCATATTCTTTGATATACCTGTTGCTCTTGCTATGGCCAATTCTACTTGTTTCACCTGTGCATCCCAGTCAGTAAAAATAATATCTTTGAAAGTATCCTTGATCTTTGGGAGACCTGAATTTCTCCCTTCCTCTGAATCTTGCCATTCAATATAATCAGATATTTTGGCATTGAGATCATTGAACTCAATTCTTTGATCAATGACTGTATTAGTCAACTGTTCACTGATTTCTAGGTGTGGAATTATGTTTGACATTTGTACAACAAACAGGTTTTGTTGTTTTGAGAGTAAGGCATTCAATGCAAATGATTCTTTTATGAATTCCTTTGCAGTAGGAATACCTTCATATTTGGTAAGATCTTCTCTCAATTTTTCAATCAGTGAGTTTTTTCTAGATAAGTAATTTTCATGAATTATCTTAAGCATTTCCATCTCTTGCTGTACTCTAAGGAATTGCTGTTCCACCTTCTAATTTAGACTGTTTATTTCTTCATCTAGCTGCTGTTGTAGTTGCATGATTTTATCATCCTTTTCTTGGACCAAAATAGATACTTCTGCTGTCTTATCCATTGTCTTAGTGGTGTATGCACCAGCGAACTGAGATAGCCAAGTTAGGTTTTCAATTGGATTTCAAGGAGTGTCTTTCCATACTACTTCCATAGTTTCATTTCCTGGAGGTGTTTCAATCCTTCTTCTTTTTCTTTTCTTTCTGACTACTGCTTTATGAAGAGGGCTATAAAATACATCCAGTGGGGGAATATCAGTCACCTTGAGGACAATCTCATTAGTAGGATTTGCAGGAATGATTTCTATGTCTTGGGAGATTATTCTAGGATTTTCAATGACTTCTTTTGCTAAAACTACTTATCATGGTGGAGTCTGAAATTCTGTATTTTCCTATGAACATGATACCTTTGGGGTATTTATCACTTTGTTGCTGACTGAATTCTAGAATTTATCTAGTTCACCTTGATTTTGTGAATCCGATTGTTTTGCTCTGATTTCTTTGCTTGCTTCAGTGATATAAGTAGTAATCAAGACATCTTGAGGGATACGTCTGGGTCTTTTTTCTTTGAACTCATTGAATATCTGTAATTCTTCTGGATTTAGGTTCAATTTTTGGACTTCTTCAAAAGTCCCAACAGATTGAAAAATATCTTCAAATCTATCATCAGTGTGTATGATAGGCTTGAGTTTGATATACAAAGTAAATTTGTTAGCAATCTTTTCTGGGTCGAACTGCCTTGAGGGTAAAATAGGGAGCTTCAAAAGCTCAATATTCTGACATTCTTTCAATGCATGATTGAAATTCCTATGTGTGAATGAACCACATGAAATTGGGAAATTTGGCCATAAAGACTTCTTACTATCTTTCAAAGATTTAGTGATTCCATTACCAATAGTTTGGTAAGCGACTTCTCTTGCCATCAATTTATCTGAAACATATAAAGGAAGAACATGCGAGGAAGCAGAGCTTCCAAAAATTCTGATGTATGGAAATGACTCTTCAATAAAATATCTCCCTATGATTTGAAGGTCTGAAATGGCTTCTTTAGTGAACCTAGGGCTCATTCTGTCAAACATTAGTTGATGCAATGGTAGTACAACTCCATAACATAGCCTGTGGAAATGTGGTACATAATTATGTTCCCATATCTCCTTATGATTCAAATGAATCGGGCAAGATCTTCAGGAGTCCATTTCCATCCCATAACTAGAAAGTTGGTAGAAAAATAGATGGCGTCAAAAATATGTCTGCTCATGAAAAATTGGGGAACAGATTTGGAGGAGGAAGTTCTTGTTTGGAAATATTCATTACATGGGAATTAACACAGGAGTCAATTAGGGGAAGCCAATTTATGGAGAACTTGGTATTATCAAGTAGACCATATAATCTGCATAGCATTGCTGCTGTAAAATTTTAGGGATTTTCAAATGACACGATAGGATACATACCTATTTTCTCATATTTGAACTTGTTATCTAGTTTCATCCAACCTTGAATTGCCTTGAATGGGTCTTCGTTCTTCTTAGAAAACTTTTCAACAAACTGACTGTTGTAGATTTCTTGCGGGTCAGGCAGCTTATACATGATTTTCAGATCTTCAGCTCTGAAAGAACCTAGAATCTCATTCTTGAAGGTTCTTAATTGTCATTCATTTATTGTTTAATTGTCGAGCACCCACCTAATCATGTCAGTATATGGAAGAAGAGTAGCCCTTGCTGCTATCCTATGAAGGAAAGAGCATGAAATATATTTGAACTGTAAATTTTAGGGTGTCACAACATCGGAAGTCGCCGTGACTTACACTACTTTTGGCTCTTTGTCTTCAAGTATAGTGTAGATAGCTTGCCATTTCGTAGCACCTCCATCTATAGTACATATCGTATCTGAGACTATGGGCGATATTTTTGTTTGTTCCAGTTCTGCAACAATCTGTTTGTCATGTTTTTGAATCATTTTGCGTATGGACATATCTTGAAGGAAAATCCCTTTTAAAGATAGAGTAAATGATCAAATGATGGAAGATGTATTGGAATGATCTATTTTGAAAGAAAAAATCTGGGAAACATCTGTATCATTAATTAATCACAACGAATCAATAATTGTTTACATTGGGATGATAAAACACAATTAATATTTCCTGACATGATTTATTTTCGCGTAAAACCTTTATTCAAACCTGTCAAATCCATCACAGCGTGCCCTTTGAACCTATATTTATGAAGCGTATTACCTTTTGTTTATGTGATATGCGATTTCACGATATTGTGAAATCGCAAAATTGCAGAAGTCGCAATATTGCAAAATCGCAATATCGGAACTATGGTAAGAATTGCTTAAAGTTTTACAACGTAAATCCGTGATATGCAATTTATAATGTTGCTTTCAAAAATTCAAATCGGTAATTGCAACATTGTGATTTCGTTGTTTTATTGTTTTAACTTTTAATAGGAAAAGATTTATGCGGAATGTGATTTGCGATAAGGATGTTTTATTAATTGTTTTTTTTGTTTTTATGCTTTTTATTTAATAAAAGCGATGATATTTTTTAGAGTTTGATTTTTATCAAAAGATAAAAATACATTTTAAAGAAGGGTCCCTATGCCTATTTATCAAAGGTCTAGATTATTTTGAAAATAAAAATGGGGGGAGTTGTTGCATAGCACAACACATACTTATGTAGAAGAAATATTCCAAGATGGAGCAGTCGATTGCATTTTTCAGCTAGACTATAAGAGATTCAACGTTGAAACATAATGTAATTGAGAAGCACGCTTTGGCCTTGGTTAAAGCATTGGAGGACTTCTGGGTATGCATTTTACATTCTCATATCCTAGTAGCCTATGTTCTAAATGCAGCGGTAAAGGATGTGTTGATGCAAATAGATACAGAAGGGAGGCGAGGAAAATGGGTTGTATAATTGCTTGAGTATGATTTAGAGATCAAGCCAAAAAATTTGATAAAGGGGCAGGGTTTGGAAAAACTAATGGCGGAATCAAATCTACATGCGCTGGATGTAAATCTGATTTTTGCACTTTCTAATGAATAATTTGATGTTTCAGTGACACAGGTATCTCAAATTTTCACCTCATTACCTTGGTATGCTGATATAGTGTATGTTTTGCAACATTTATATCCTCCAGAAGGTGTATCTAAAAGAAAAGGTATATCATTGAAGTTAAAATCTTTGAAGTCTTGTATTTTAGACAATGTCTTATATTGGAAAGACTAGGGAGGTGTCTTGTTTAATTGTCTTATTGAAAGTGAGGTGAAAGAAGTGATGTGTGATTTCCACAAAGGTGATTGTGGCAGTCATCTGTATTGGAAAACCAAAGCAAACAAATTTTTGAGGGTTGGATTCTATTGGACCACTCTTTTTGATAATGTGTACAAGACCGTGATGAGCTATCATGAATGTCAAATTTTCCAAGGAAAGAGGAAGTTTCTCTTGCTTCCTTTGCAACCCATATCAGTCTAAGCACCATTTCAACAATGGGGTCTTGATTTCATCGGTGAGATCAATCCTTCATCATCTGCCCAACATAAGTGGATTCTAATAGCTACAGATTATTTTACGAAATGTATTGAAGCAATCCAAACGAGGAAAAAAACTGATATATTTATTATTCAGTTTTTGGAATCTAATATCTTGTTCAGATTTGGTTGTCTGTAGAAAATCATCACGGATAACATAGTTGTATTCAAATCCAAAAATATGGTAGAGTTTTGTGACAATTACAATATCATTTTGGGAGATTCGATAAAATACTACCCACAAGGTAATGGTTTGACTGAGTCTTCAAATAAATATTTGGTCAACATTATAAAGAAGATGCTAGAGGAAAACCAGAAAAATTGGCATAATATGCTCATCAATGCCTTGTGGACAGATAGAGTAACCAATAAGAACTCCATTGGCATGTCACCTTTTTAGATAGGCTATGGGATTGATATGGTATTTCCTAATTCTCTTGTTGTTACAGTCATGAAAATGTTGCAGGAAATTGGCAACAAGCCAAATGATGTTCAGTGGTGGAGAAATAAAATGACCCATTTACAAAAAACTAGGGAGGAGGTGTTTCAAAACACTTCCAAGCTTCAAGAAAGAATCAAGAAAGTGTATGATCACAAGAAAAATGAATATGACTTGAACATTGCCGATGTAGTCCTCTGTTGGGATGCAAGAAATGAATATAAAGGGAAGCACAGTAACTTCGAGAATTTATGGAAAGGACCATACAAGATTTCATCTTCAAGAGGAAAACATGCTTATCTGTTAGAAGAAATGAATGGACAAGATTGCAGAGGAGGACCGGTCAATGGTGGGCTTCTCAAGCTCTACCTGTTTTGATCAGAATTCTAAAAATTTTCACTATCAATGTACATATCAGTATAGTTTTTATGCCGAAGTGTGAAGGAGTTGATCGTCGAATTTTGGAGCCCAAAGTGAAGGCCATAAATTTTCTATGATTGGTTGTTGATTTCTAACTACAGTAAGTTTTTGTTTCAGTCGGAGTAATTTAGTTTTTCATTCGATTTTATGTTTCAATTTTAGTCTATTTATTTTTACTACATGCCCAATGGTTAAGCTACTTGGTCTACGGTGTTCTTGACACCTCCAAGGAGTTGCATCCCCAGTTGGAGACAATGTTAGTGTCAGTCAGTTTTGCCTGTCACCAGTGATCAAATTTTCTCTATCAAAGTTGTTGCTATGGTGTAAAATCAAATTTTTATGGTTTCAGTAGGTCTTCAAATAAAAATTTGGTCATTGGCTAGTGGTGTCTAGGGCTATTACTCTTCCTTCCAAAAAAATTAACCTATTGGTCATTACCATCTCTCAGTTGGATGAGTCATCATTTCAAGGTATCCATATTCATTTCAGTCATGCCATCATGGTCTTCATTCAACTCAGTGTCTTCATTAGGTCATTAGGGTTTCAATCATCAAAATCATTCATTTCATTCATAAATCCGACAAATGAAGGAGTAGTAGGAAATTTCTCACTCAATATTGTTTCAAGTGTAATTTTTATTAAACATGATGTAATAAGTTCTAAAAGTTCCAAATCTGCATAGAAATTTCCAAAGCTACATAGTGTTCAAAGAAAAAGTGAAAAACATGTAGTGGGCCATCCCACTACTTTGAAGAAAACTAACTACAACAAGCTATAAAATACCATTTCAACTCATTCATCTCATTCAAATCATTGATAAAGAGCTCTCAGTCACCAGAAAACACTTCCTCAGCAATTTCAGGGTCAAAAGACACTCCAAAAATTGATGCCAAGCAGCTACGCTGCGTTTTCAAACCTCCACGCCGCATTTTCCTCTACACGTTGCGTTTTCACTTGAGAGGCATCAAACCAGTTTTCAAGGGTTCTAAAATTCCATCCAAGTTTCCATCATCATTCTACAAGTAAGTTATAGGTCCTTGACCCCTTCTATCATCTCATTTTGCTTGTTTCTATAGTGGAAACCCTTCTTTTCAAGTTTGAAAGGTAAACACACCTACCTCATGGAACTTTTACCATCACTTGCACTCAAAAGCAACTCATATAGCCTTTGCACCCCCTCACTCTCATTTCCTAAGCTCCAAATCCTAAACCCTAGCCTAAAGCTGCATTTTTGGTAGTTTTCTTAGCCTGGAATGTGTTAAAAATTCCCTAGCCTAATACCCATACCCATTTCATCCCATTCCACTTCATATAGTTCCCTAAGACCCCTATCCACTTACCTAAATTTTCCTACTCCCATTTACCTTCCCTAACCCCTTCAAAATATCCCCTCACTCACTTCCCCTATTTTTTTCCCACTAGGGTTTTTCCCTTGCAAACTATCAATATGGAGGAGAAGAAGCCCTATAAAAAAGGAGACCAAATGTCTAGGTATGAACCACTCAACATAAATGAAATAATATCTTCCCCACTTTCCAAACACTACTTTCAATTTGGGTGCATGAATTTTTGTGAGCAAATTGAAAGGGTCAAATACCATGCCAAGCTCTCTAGTTTGTTTTTCACTCACTTTAAAGGAGATAAAGTCGCAATTGCAGGGGTCAAATTCACAATCACAATTGAAGCCATAGCTATAGCAATAGGGATACCAAACAGTGGTGAAAATTGGTTCAAATATCTAGATTTGGATATGCAAAATTATAGACCTTACATCAAAGCTCATTACAAAGATGGCATCAAGAAAGTTTTTCATTTTGATCAACTTCTTGACATGTTTTCTCCATTGATGTGGGTCACTATGAAGTACTTTACATGTGAGGGTAGATTTAATAGATTGTGCAAGTATCATGTCTGACTTCTCATGCACTTTACACAGACAAAACCTCTTAATGTATCATATTATCTGCACAAGAGCTTGGCTAAATGGCATGGAAGGTGCAACATAGACAAAGTAATCATCAAGTATATTTCACCGTGCCCTCATCAAAATTATTTTCTTGCACCATCTTAAGGAGAATAACATCACCTGGGAGACGTTCATCTAGTCTCATGACTTTTTTCCTTATGCTAGTCAAACAACTAGCCAAGGTATATCATTAGCTACATCATCAACACCATCAAGAGAAATGGAGATTGGTTCATCTAGCAGAGTTTCAGTGAAGAAGCCCTTGAGGGTTGAGGTGACCAAAACCTATAATAGAGGCATGAGGCTTGTGTTTTCTTCAAAAATTGTGGAAGGGACCAAGCCTACATTAGCAACACAGAGATCACCAACACAGCATGACCCACTTTTGCAAGATGAAGGACCATCCCATCTTGACATTGACATGGAAAATTTGGAGATGGATGAAGAGAAAAAATCCCCAAAATAGGTAATTATGGAGAAATATGTTGAGATTAGAGAGCTTAAGGACAAATTTTCTAGGACCAACTTCATGATTTCATTCCTTGAGTAGGAAAACATGCAATTGAAGGTAAACCAACTGCTTTTGAATAGACATAAGTTTGATTCTAACAAGGAAGATGTAAAGGGAAAAAAAATAGTTGATATTGATGACTCAGGTGAGCATTAAGAGAACATGGAAAGGAAGATACCAAGGACAAGGGGCCTCAAAAGAGTATTAGAGTTATAAAGACAAAAATCCCCTCCTAAAGAGCAGTTGACTATTGATGAGAGAATTTCCATAGAGATAAATGAAAATAGGGAATATTGGCTAGATAAGGTCAATTGTCACTTAGAAAAGCTCCTTAAGAAATATAATAAAGATAACTAAATTCAAAGACACATGGCTGCTCATTAATATACAAGAAATCAAGTCTCCAAGATCAAGGTCAAACAGTTGAAAGAAAAACTCAAGGAAACCCTAATCAAGGAAAAAGAGAAGGGAAAGTTGGATCTACTTGTTGATACTTCCCTAATTTCTTGACATACCATATTAGATATTCATGGAACAAGCCTTGACCAATTTCGAGGAAGTTTGAAGAAATTTTGGTGAAAAGTCAATTTTTGAGAATTTTGACATGATTGTGAAACAGTCACACTGTAAAAAACGCAGCATGGCCCACGCTTTTTTTTGATGGAGGCCTCCAAATGACATAATATTTGCATCAATGGATTCCTCTTGACCTCTAATTTCATCCTAGAAAACTAGAGCTCCATTTTAGCCCCTTCTAGCATGTCAAAAAGTCAAAAAGCCACCAAAAATGACATTTTAGCCTCCTTTTTGAAGAGCACACTGTGTTTTCAGATTGTTTGTGGGAGAATGAACTTTTGAGGGGCTAAATTCAGTCAGTTTTAGTGCTAGAAGACTCCATAATGTAGTCAATTGGAGGATCTATCTCTAGAAATTTTCAGATCAAAATTTTGAATCTAGGAAGGCCTCCAAAACTACCTTTTCCCTCACATGTTGTGTTTCTCTTTGGCACACTACGTTTTTAGCAAAATTCACTGTATTTTCTCCTTAAAGTCAATTTTTGCAGTTGAATTGGTCCAGTTTCACTTTTACTCATGTAATTTATCAATCATGATGATGTAACGATGTTTTGAGATGTAATTAAGATGGTTAAAGGTAAATATGAGGTATATACATGCTTGTAATGGTCAGTAATGGTCAAAAGAATCATTTTTTCTATCTTAGGTAGAGTCTTGTTCACCTCCCTAGTCTTTAGGATTTAGGTGAGAGGATCAAGTGATCGATTCCTTCACTCAAGGATTCAACCCTTGAGAGAGGGGAAATGACATTTTTTCTATATGTATGCTTTTCTTAGTCATTTGACTAGTTGGAAATGAGAGGTTTGTGACCATTGTAGCTTGTGCTTCAGCTTTTATTCAAAAATTCAGAGGAATAGTTGCAACTATTATCTAGGAATTCATGTGCAGTGAATTTTTATTTTTATTTTCTCTATTATAGTCTTTTATAAATGATCTATATATTATGGTTTTCAAGATTATGTGGTTATCATTTATTGAATAAATCTCTGAATTATCCACAATGTTAAAAAACAATGGTCGACGTTTCGAATCCCATGCCTTTCTTTCCTCGGTGATCTTCCTAAAAGTTTGATAAGAAGAATTATTTTGTGGCTCTATTTTGTTTGGGAAAATAATTTCATGTTTATTTCCTTTAGTTTTAATGAATTCATGAATGCATCCTAATTAAGATCCTGTCCACTCTTTCAAACCCTACACTAGACCGACAAAACCCTAAGCCCATCACTAAAGAATTTCTACCTTGCTCCTTTATATATTTGAAGCTATAAACCTTTGATACATTTGACCTAGATACTTGGTTTTCTTCCCTGATCCAACATAAAAAAATATCAAACTTTCAAAAGCCTAGAGCTGACCTAACTAGCCTAAAATCTACTACTCATCCAGTCAAATCCTTTGGCTGTGATCTCATAGAGAGAGCCATCTCTAGTTTGGTAGGTGTTAGCCCCCCTATAAATTTTTGACAACCAAACAGGAGGCTAAAATGTTTTTGGGCCTTCGAGGAATGCATTTCCCTCTGAAAAAACATCATCCTTGAAGCCTCCTTATGCCCTTGTCCTTTGATAAAATCCCCTCTGTTGATTCCCATTATAAAGCCTCTCTGTTTGTGAAGAAATGCCCAAAGGCCCCCTTTTCCTCTTATTCCATTCCCTTTTAACCTCTGTTCTCTTCTCTTTAACTCCTCTCTTTTTCCCCATTAACCCTCTAAATCATACCCAAATCCCCTTTAAATCCTACGATCACCCCTCGTTTGATCCATTTCCCATTTTTTCCCTTCTATCGTTCCCCTTTCTGACCTCAAAATTGCATTAAAATGGGAAAAAAAAAACTTTTTACTTTATATTAGGACTTAGCCCCTTTCAGCCAGCCCCCTTCAAACCACTTCTCCATATGCCCACACCCAAGACCAAGCACTTAAGCCATGGGCACTAATCGTAATCGCAAATTTTCAGGCGAGCGCGTTTCTTTGTTAAACCAAATTTCCTGATGCGATTGAAGATTGGTTTGAAAGCCCCGCGCCGTGATCTCCATCGCTGATCCATACAGATCCGATGGCTTGGAATTGATCGCATCGCATTTCATCCTCTCTGCTCCCCGATTGTGAACCCTCCGATGGCCCTCTCCACCGTCGATCCACTTCTAAATCCGATGACCATCGCACTCCCGCTCCGATCGCAATCGTAAATTCCAATCGATGCCACTTTCTACTCCTTGCGATTGCGATCCCTCGATTGAATCCAAACCGTCCATCCAATGCAGATCCAATGGCCCAGCGCTCATTGCGCCATCACCAATCACAAAGTTTAAAAGGTGCCATCCTCCATTCCTTCCGATTGCGATACCTCGATCTGATCCGAGCCGTTCATCCCTCCAGATCCAACGGTCTAGATTTATCCCGCTCTGCTCTTTTGTCCCCACCCGTCTCCCCACCGATCATTTCTCCACCATTTATATATTGCTCTGATCCAACGGCCATCGCATAATCATGAAATTACTCCAATCGCAATCGCAAATTTCAAACCATGTCACCCTCCGTCCCCCCCCCCCGATTGCGACTTGCTGATTGAATCGCAACCATTCACTGCCTTTGATCTGACGGTCCGCATTGAATCATCCTCTACCCATGACCAGGTCCCACATCAAGCCCATTTCATATGTTTCATTCGATTTCCTTTGTATTTCCTCCAAAGGTCTAAACCTCACGGTTTACACTAATGTTACTTCTCCGCTCGATTGACTATTAGTCCTTTGTCTGTTGATCCTGACCGTCGATCTCCGTCTATCCCTATGATTAGACAGACCTCATTCATCCTCTCATCAAAACTCCATTTCATCACATTTTCAGCTATTTCCTCAATGACCGTCATTTCTACAATTCCGCCACCATTCCTCCGGGCCTCCACAACATTTCTTCCGCCACCTTCTCTGGATTTTATAATTGATTTAATTCATTGTGCAAGGATCACAGAGAGGTCGTTGCAGTAGTAGAGATGGATTTGGGGGATTTAAGCCTGTAATTGAAGATTTAATATGCTAATCCCGTGTTCAAAGGATTAAGGCGCAGTTTGAAGACTTAAGCACACTTCCAAATCCTATCAGTGCTTCCACATCAGCAAAACGTTCTTACCTGTGAAAGGACAAAGCGCCCATCTTGTTCCCTTATTTACCATGTTCCTCAGAAGATTTCCACCCTAATGGAATAGTCCTATGCTACCAGAGCATTTTTTATGTAGCATGGTAGACCTCAATCTGCCTTTTGTTTATTCACCAAAAGTATTACAAAGTACTGCAGCCAGAGTGCATCAGAGCCATACCAGAGTAAATGGTAGCCTGAAGAAGATCTTTCTTTCGCCAAAGAGTGCCAGAGATAAATGCATAGAGTTTAAACAAAATGGGCTTCGACCCTCTTTCTTTTCTGAGTTTAATGTTTCATTTAGTGTTTCACCTACCTCCTCTGCTCTCCTCAACTATAAAATTCAATAAGGAACTAATTGTAAAGGTTGTTGATCGATTATCAGAGAATTTCAAGCTATTTCTTTTAAGACACAGTCCCTGTGTAAAATAGCAAGATAGGCTGAGGAAGATGTATTTAGAATTAACTTTCAAGCTGTTGGAAATGTTGTACTTGACTGGTGTTGCTCTTAATATAACAAGCACATTTCTTTGGATCCTGATTTAAAGCAGCTGGTGATGTTTTTCTATCTCTGTATTTTAATTCATTTCATTGCATTTCTACTGGCTTGCATCAGAAATTTGGCATAGGACTTACCCTCGTTAGGTACCCTATGTTTTTTCTCTCCTTGCCTTTAATGTTTTTCTGCTATATGTGTATCTGAGGATTGATTTCAATTAATTTAACCAGTGTAGTGGATGTTATTTCCTGCTAGCTGATGTATGAATTATTGAGGTCAGTGTTTCAGATGTTCTTGTTAGGATTTAATTGAATGAATTGGGAACACTGGGAGGTCTAGAACTATGTCCCTATCTCACTAGGATCCTTTTTAGTTAATTGAACCTTTCCTAAGATCCCTCAAGCTGGAGGCCGAAGCATTGAGAGTTAAAAGTCTCTCTCTGATCTCAGGTCTTTAACTTTGTGTTCTAAATCTTTAATGTTTCTTTTCTGAAGAGTTAGCCTTTGGATTTTAGATCACAGGTGTTCAATGGCAAGCCCTGTCCCTGGATCTGATCTCTGAAGGTCACCTTGTAGGTTTCCTTGCTTTAACCTTTCTCTCTTACCATTTCATATCACTTAATCATCCTTAAGATCCAATGCTTTAGATGACTAGCCCAACTGAAAGCCTGCATATTGAATAGCAAGTAAACCCTTTCCCGACTCCATTGCCGAATGGTCTTGAATGTTCCCTGGAGTATCTCTCCCTTGCCTAAAATCCTCTTTGCGCGTCCTTGTCTCATATTGGACCCTTCTTTCCTGATTCTCAACAACCAAACATACAATTAAACAAACAAACTCTGAGCCTTATAACTAGCCTAACACCTTAACTTTGAGCTTCAAATAAATATACCTTTGAAAATCATAGAGAGATCCCTCTCTGGACCCAGGAGGGCTAGATCCTAGGGTCTGAAAGTGGTTCGATGTTGTCTCATCTTTTGGTATTTCCAACCTTTCTAAAACATGGGAACCCCAACATAATGGCGACTCCACTGGGGAACTTTTGAGTATTTTCCACCATACTACATCACAAGAGCCTCAGAAAACCTAAAAACTCTGGTCAGGTTGGTAGTGAAACACTTCCATTTGCATTCCAACTTCTCTACCGTTTGTTGTGTTTCTCCCACACTCTTAGACAGAGTCTGAAAAGGGCCAGGTAGCCTCCAGATCTCACACTCTTAGAGGTGACATATCTGGTAAAAGCCCTCCCAGTCAATCTCTGGTTAGAGTTTGCTGTGTTTTAAAGATATCCTTGAAAAAGGACATCCTATAAGCACTGTGGTGGACAGTGTACCCTCCAAAAGCATCCTAAACCTTCCACCTGGCGACTCCACAACTCTTTAAAGATCAAGGACTCCACTGGTGATCAGTAAGCCTGCTGATTATCTTGGTTTCACATAAGACTCCACTGGAAGACCAGCCTCTAAAACAACATCAACCACAATAAAGGTAAAAAGTAGGGGTAATCTGCCTTATTGGAGAACAACATTTTGGCTTTCAGAACCATTCACACAAGAGCTTATCCTAACCCAAACCCACCTGAAATAGTTGAAAACCTTGAGAGCATCCTTAAGAGATCTCCTATGCCTAAAAGACCAACTATTTCCAGCAACATCCATAGAGCTAACTCTGCTCTAGAAGACTTTACATCTCTATCAGACCCATTTTTTGACCTAGACCTACCGAACAGACTACCAAGAACTAGGTCATTCAGTGTTCCAGACCAGCCAGACCTTGAGTTTCTCGGTTCAACATCTCATAGTGGTAAACACATTAGGGACAAGAAGACACCTCCATCCACACCCCCTGACATTCACTTTATTCAGAACTTGGGGCTCAGTCATCCTAAATCTGCTCAACAGACTTCTGCTGGTCCTAGTATCCCTGTCATCCATATACCAGTTGCTCAGGTTAACCCTTTACCTCATCAGAACATCATCATGGAAGCTTGGTATGCACCTTTGGTTTTACCCCAGCCTCTAGTACCTTTACCCAATGATTATCAATAAAAAATCCCACACTTCACTGCCAAAGAATCTACCACAGCACAACACCATGTAGATAGGATGGAAAATTATTTTGACTACATGGAGATAGATGATG
This sequence comes from Pinus albicaulis, assembly GCA_034641835.2. Classification (NCBI taxonomy): domain Eukaryota; kingdom Viridiplantae; phylum Streptophyta; class Pinopsida; order Pinales; family Pinaceae; genus Pinus; species Pinus albicaulis. Next base: position 490,586,843 of record CM076578.1, read on the forward strand.
ATACAGTAAAAATGAGAATCTTTGCCCAGAGTTTAGGAGGTGATGTGAAGAAATGGTTCAAGAGCCTACCTCCTAATAGTATCCAAGACCTTCCTGCTTTATATCAGACTTTCATAAACAAATGGGAGGTTAAGGCCAATCCTCGCCAAATCCTAGCAGAATATATGAACCTTAAAAGAAACGTAGGATAAAATGTCCATGATTACTCTATAAGATTTAACAGCATTTATAATGCTCTTCCTCCACAATTGAAACCCCCCCAGGGCATGGCTCTAGCGAAATATCCCGAAGGCTTTGATGCTGACATGTCCTACCAGCTTAGGGAGAGAGATTACAACACATTGGAAGACATGCAAAAAGGAGCAGTGAGTGTAGAGGCTAATCTGATTGAGAAAAGAGAAAGATTGAGAGCTTAGAAGAGGGTAACATATAGAGATGACATTGTAGCTTCCACATCTGATCCCAATTATGACCGTTTATCCAAAAACATGGAAAAGATACAACAAATGATGGAAAAAATGGTTGTCAATGTCAGAAACCAAAACCAAAATCAGAACCAAAAATTTAGAAGAAATAATGCCACTCCCAATAGACAAAGAGAATTAGATCAACAAGTTGTTCCTCCATTCCAAGAGAACTTTCTTGACGAAGATGAGGGAATCATAGAAGAGTCTGAGGGAACTACAATAAACATGTTTGAAGTGGAAAAATCAATCCATAACTGTTCCATAGAGCAAGATCAACCCTCACCCTCGTATTGGGATGAGGAGTGGTTAGAATATGAGGATTACAGACTTGAATTTGAAAATGCTATCATGCAGGTCAGAGAACAATATGAACTTAGGAGCAATAAAAACCTAGATAATTCCAAACCCAAAGCTTCTGAGATTACCATCAAGAAAAGACCTGAGAAATATTCTAAAGAAATTGTTGAATGTAACAAATCGGCTGCTGAGAGTTCTGGGAAGAACAAAGAAAAATACGACCAAAACACTGATAAACAAGGTCAACCAACTAGCAGCACTAGTACTGCAGCTAATAATCCTAACAAAACAATCCCAAACATTGTACATAGTGAGAACCAGCCCACTGATTTAGCCACTAAGGTAGTGGCTAACAAAACAGAGTTGAGCATTCCAAAGAGTCAGTCCACTTTCAATTTAGAAAGTGATATTGCAAGAATTAAAATCTCTGTCCCACTCTCTGAGTTGGCCACTCAGGATGTATATAAAGGCCAAATTTTGAAAGCTTTAAATCTAGGCAAGAACAGTGACATTGTAAATCTGAATGATGATCAAATAGCACTTTTGTTTGGCCCAAAGATTGAAGGGAAGTTTCAGGAAGGGGTAATTCCCCCTTTTTATATTAGTCTCAATATCCATGACAAGACCCTTCACAATGCAATGCATGACTTTGGAGCATCCCACAACTTAATGCCTAAGGTAGTAATGGAAAGGTTAGGCCTAGAGATAACCCGACCTTACAAAGACTTATATTCATTTGATTCTAGCAGGGTAAAGTGTCTTGGCCTAATCAAAGATTTATGCGTGAGCCTTACCCAGATTCTAGCCAAGTGCATGGTCATGGATGTTGTCGTGGTAGATGTGCCACCCAAGTATGGCATGCTATTGTCAAGGTCCTGGGGAGCCAAGCTGCAGGGAACAATGCAGATGGATGGGGCATACACCACAATCCCTATTTTTAGCCAACCTAGAAGACTATATAAGGAGGCACAAATGAAGTTCCTGGTTAGTAGCCCTGAAAAGCCTAAAAATTCTCGTCTGTACTCTGTACACATAGACTTGGACTCCTTTATCCTCTGCAATGATGAATCTTTGGGAGAGCCAGAACCAGAAGACATAGATGCAAACAGAGGGTTTAAGACTACTAATTTTAACATAATGGCCACTCTAGACTTAGAGGGAAATGAAGGAGGAACCCTTAGACAACGCACTGAAACATAAATTCAGACCAAACAAGGAATCGATTGTAATCAGCTGGTTAGTCACCCCTCACAAACTCATATACCACACGAACATCAAAACCCTCCACAGAACAAAGCAGAACCCGTAATACAACACACTAGTGAAACCCACGATAGGGAGGGAAATGACGATAAAACGAAAAATGGCCCCCTGTGGGAAATGAACTTTGATGGGTCATGCACCAAGAGAACTGCTGGGGCGGGGGTATGGCTACATAACATAGAGAGTGACTACGTGGAGAGCCATGCCTGCAACCTGCATTTTAAATGTACAAATAATATTGCAGAGTATGAGGCTCTTATCCTAGGCTTAAATCTGTTGAAGAAAATAGGAGCCCATAGGATAGCCGTGCAGGGAGACTCTGAGTTGGTTATAAAACAGGTGAACGGTGAATACACAGCCAGACACCCTAGGTTGAGAGCATATAGGAACGATGCCGTGGATATATTGAAAACATTTGTTGAATACGAATTAGTGTTTTTTCCTAGGAGTCAAAACGTCATTGCAAATGGATTAGCTTGCCTAGCCAGTTCATACCCTAAGACTCCAAGCGACCAGAAAATCATGATACAGACCAAATTCATACTTGCAATGCCGGATAACAAAAAATATTGGCAAGTTTTCGAGGGTGATAAACAGACTGAAGATTTCCTGATAGGCAGGAATGAGTTTGAATTTTATGATTCAGACTCTTTGTCCAGTGATAGCTGCCTAAGTGAGGAACCCTCAGATGAAGAAGAACCCCCCCGTAACATAGAAATAAACACTTTTAACGAATATATTGGAAACCCAAACGGAAATTGTGAAAACGTGGAAAATGAAGAAGTTGAGGTGCTGCAGGCCAAAGATAAGAACATACCTCGAGGTCTGGCACCTTTAGAAGACCTTTTTTACTTTGACGATGTAGCAAAAAATTCCACTATAGAACACGCAAACTCTGATGTTGAAGAATGCAACATAGGCTCTAAAGATAAGCCCAAAATGATTAAATTGGCTAAGTCCTTGCCTGCAAACAAGAAAAAGAAATACATCGACCTTTTCAAGGAATTCATGGACGTGTTTGCTTGGAGCTATGAAGAATTAAAGGCCTATGACACAAACATCATACAACACAAAATACCTTTGAAAGAAAATCAGAAGCCCTTTAGACAAAAACTTCGTAGAATAAACCCAAAGCAATTGCCTGCAGTTGAAAAAGAGATTAAAAAAATGTATGAGGCAGGCATAATAGTTCCTGTGAGGTGTAGTAGTGAGAAAGAAAACAGGTTAGATCAGATTGTGCATAGATTTCAGGAATCTTAATAGAGCCTCACTCAAAGACAATTACCCTCTGCCAAAAATGGAACACACTCATCAGAGGGTAGTAGGATAAAAAAGGATCTCCCTGCTAGATGGTTTTTCAGGTTACAACCAAGTCTTAGTAATCCCATAAGACCAACTCAAGACAACCTTTACCACTCCATGGGGCACCTTTATGTATGTTAAAATGCCCTTTGGACTGATGAACGCCGGTGCAACCTTCCAACCATCGATGGATATAGCTTTTTCTGATGAGATAGGGCACTTCATTGTCATTTACCTCGATGACATAACAGTCTATTCCAAGACTGAAGAAGAACACCTAAAACATCTGAGAAAGGTCTTTGAAAAATGTAGAACGTTTGGTCTGTCATTGAATCCTAAAAAGATTGTATTTGGGCTGCAAGAAGGTAAGCTTCTTGGCCACATCATATCTGAGAAGGGGATTATGATAGACCCACAAAGAGTTGAGGGAATACTACAAATCACACACCCAAGAAACATCAAAGAATTACAGTCCTTTATTGGGAAGATCAACTTCTTAAGGAGGTTTATTCCCAATCTAGCTGAACACCTTAGGAATATGACTAACATGTTAAAGAAAGGTGTAGGAGTTAAATGGACCGTAGAGGCCAGGAAATCTTTCGAATCAGTAAAACTTGCACTCACCCGGGCTCCTGTCCTAACCAGCCCTAATTTCTCAAAAGATTTTCTGATTTTCTGATTTGCATCTGAGCATACAGTAGCTGCAGTTCTGTTGCAGAAAAACCCAGAGGGAATGGAACATCCCTTTTCCTTCTTCAGCAAAGCACTGAGAGATGCACCCTTGAAATACAACATAATGAAAAAACAGGCCTATGCCTTAGTCAAGGCCTTGAAGGACTTTAGGGTGTACATTCTACATTCCCACACCATAGCCTATGTGCCTAGCATAGTGGTCAAAGATAACTTGTACTAAGACCCAGATGGGAAGAGGGGAAAATGGATTGTTGTGATCTTAGAATATGACCTTGAGATAAAACCCACCAAACTGATCAAAGGTCAGGGCTTAGCTTGACTAATGGCTGAAGCAAATCTACAAGCCCTTGACATTAACATGGTAGATACCTTGGATGAGTAGCAGGGATTGCCTAATCCCACTATTGAAGAGAAGTGTCAGAGCTCTCCTTGGTATTCTAACATTCTGTATGTGCTTACACACATAAATGCCTCTCCTAAACTATCAAAGACCAAGGCCAGATTCTTAAAGCTTAAATCCATAAGCTATTGCATAATGAATGAAGGCTTATACTGGAAAAATCCAAATGGCCTATTGCTTAAATGTTTGCCTGAGTCTGAAGCAGAAAAGATTAAAAAATAATTCCATGCAGGAGAGTGTGGAGGCCACCTGAACTGGAAAGCCACTGCAAAAAAAATACTCAGGGCTGGCTACTATTGGCCTACACTCTTCAATGATATCCATAATATGGTAATTGCCTACCACAAATGCTAGATTTTTGAAGGCAAAAGAAAGATCCTCCCCTTACCTCTACAACCCATCACTGTTGAAGGTCCCTTTATGAAATGGGGCCTAGATTTCATAAGAGAAATTCACCCTGCTTCTTCTGCACAACACAAATGGATTTTAACAGCCACAGACTACTTCACTAAGTGGATAGAGGCCATACCTTCTAGGGCTGCCATAGATTCTATCATCATTAGGTTCCTAGAAGGCCATATCCTCTCTCAGTTTGGTTGTCCAAGAAAAATAATCACTGATAATGTTGCTGCTTTTGGATCCAAGAAAATGGTTGATTTTTGTCATAGGTATCAAATAACACTCGGTCATTCAACTGCCTATTACCCACAAGGTAATGGCTTAGTTGAATCATCAAAAAATAGCCTAGTGACCATCATCAAAAATCTGCTAGAAGAGAACAAAAAGTCATGGCATAACAAATTAGTGCATGCCCTGTGGGCTGACAGGCTTACAACAAAGAAATCCATTGGCATGTCACCATGCTAGCTTGTCTATGGAACAGAAGTAGTGTTTCCTACTAGCCTTGGGGTACCAGTGATCAACCTGGTCCAAGAGATTCAGACAGAAGAAGACAATATGGTGAGAAGGATAAACCAAACTATTCATCTCCAGCAAACAAGGGAAGAGGTCTATAACAGAGCTATTAAAGTTCAGGAAAATATAAAGAAGTTATTTGAAAAAATAACTAAGGCCTCTGATTTCAAAATTGGAGATAAAGTTCTGAAGTGGGACTCAAGGAGAGAGGACAAAGGAAAGCACGGCGAGTTTGACAGTTTGTGGCAAGGTCCATACATCATCCAGGCCACTGTGGGTTCAGATGCCTTTTTTCTACAAGAGTTAGATGGTACTAAGCTGTTTGGGGGTCCTGTCAATGACAGGATGCTCAAACACTACTTCTGCTGATTTCCAATTTCTAGTTTCCATTTCCATTGTACATACCATTGTAGTGTTTTGTTTTCAAGAAAAAGAGAAAATGTTCCAAAAAACAGAAAGGGAGAGGTTCAGACATGCTCAAAACTTGAACCTCAGAAATGCAAAGATTGGCACTAATATGATCAAAACCTGAGCCAAATAAATTAAAGATAGCTGGTTCAAACATGCCCAAAACCTATACCGACAAAGAAGAAAAAAGAATCAGCTCTAACAAGCCCAAAGCCAGAGTTGAAATGAAGAAGAGAAAGTGAATCTAACAAGCTCAAAACTTGAGTCACAAAGAGAAGAAGGACGCTTCAAACTTCAGATTTCAAGCCTTCAAGGTTTTGTTTTCAGTTTTCTACAAGTTTTTGTCCATGTGCAACTGTCTTTATGCCTTGGATCCACAGAAAACTAGACTGTCTAATCCTAGTTTGACTGTTTTTAAATTTTTTGTTGTAGAATGTAGAGAAGAAGTCTGCTGGACACTCTAATCCCAGCAGATATTAGATTAGGTAGAGAAACATATGAGATCAACAGTCTAATCTGGTCTCATGGAGTGATAAGGGTAGATTTAGAATAGGTTTATTTTCTGGTTATAAAAATAAAAATGATGTAAAGGGTTTGCTAGTCCAAATGCACCCTAGAAGAGGAAAAAATGCTAGGATTGTAGGATGGGTAGGTAGTTGGTCTGGGTGATGTTTCTGCTAATTGAGGTCTTCACAATTGTGGTAGCTAAAAATCAAAGAAGAAAGGTGGCTCAAGCAGCAGGCATCTGGCCTACACCAAAGATCATTTTCTGAATTCCTGACTCCTTCAAGAAGAAGCCATCCCCATGTGGAGCCACTATTAGCCCCCTATAAATTTTTGACAAGAAAACAGGGGGCTAAAATGTTTTTGAGCCTTTGAGGGATGCATTTCCCTCCGAAAACACGTCATCCTTGAAGCCTCCTTATGCCCTTGTCCTTTGATAAAATCCCCTCTGTTGATTCCCATTATAAAGCCTCTCTGTTTGTGAAGAAATGCCCAAAGGCCCCCTTTTCCTCTTATTCCATTCCCTTTTAACCTCTATTCTCTTCTCTTTAACTCCTCTCTTTTTCCCCATTAACCCTCTAAATCATACCCAAATCCCCTTTAAATCCTACCATCACCCCTCGTTTGATCCATTTCCCATTTTTTCCCTTCTATCGTTCCCCTTTCTGACCTCAAAATTGCATTAAAATGGGAAAAAAACCCAATTTTTACTTTATATTAGGACTTAGCCCCTTTCGGCCAACCCCCTTCAAACCACTTCCCCATATGCCCGCACCTAGGACCAAGCGCTTAAGCCCCGGGCGCTAATCGCAATCGCAAAGTTTCGGGCGAGCGAGTTTCTTTGTTAAACCAAATTTCCCGATGCGATTGAAGATTGGTTTGAAAGCCCCGCGCCGTGATCTCCACCGCCGATCCATACAGATCCGATGGCTTGGTGGTGATCACATCGCACCATCGCATCGCATTTCCTCCTCCCTGCTCCCCGATTGTGAACCCTCTGATGGCCCTCTCCACTGTCAATCCACTTTTAAATTCGACGGCCATCGCACTCCCGCTCCAATCACAATCACAAATTCCAATCGATGCCATTTTCCGCGCCTTGTGATTGCAATCCCCCGATTTAATCCAAACTGTCCATCCGATGTAGATCCAATGGCCCAGCACTCATCACGCCATCACCAATCGGAAAGTTTAAAAGGTGCCATCCTCCATTCCTTCCGATTGAGATACCCCGATCTGATCCGAGCCGTTCATCCCTCTAGATCCAACGGTCCAGATTTATCCCGCTCTGCTCTTTTATCCCCTCCCGTCTCCCCGTCGATCATTTCTCCATCGTTGATCTATTGCTCTGATCCAATGGCCATCTCATAATCGTAACATTACTCCAATCGCAATCGAAAATTTCAAACCATGTCACCTTCCGTCCCCCCTATTGCGACTTGCCAATTAAATCACAACCATTCACTGCCTTTGATCTGACGGTCTGCATTGAATCGCCCTTCGCCCATGACCAGGTCCCACATCAAGCCCGTTTCATATGTTTCATTCGATTTCCTTTGTATTTCCTCCAAAGGTCTAAACCTCATGGTTTACACTAATGTTACTTCTCTGCCCGATTGACTATTAGTCCTTCGTCTGTTGATCCCGACCATTGATCTCCGTCTGTCCCTATGATCAGACGACCCTCATTCATCCTCTCATCAAAACTCCATTTCATGAAATTTTCAGCTGTTTCCTCCACGACCACTGTTTCTACAATTCCGCCACCATTCCTCTGGGCCTCCACAGCATTTCTTCCACCACCTTCCCTAGATTTTATAATTGATTTAATTCATTGTGCAGGGATCACAGAGAGGTCGTTGCAGCAACAGAGACGGATTTGGGGGATTTAAGCCTATAATTGAAGATTTAATGTGCTAATCCAGTTTTCAAAGGATTAAGGCGTAGTTTGAAGACTTAAGCACACTGCCAAATCCTATCAGTGCTTCCACATCAACAAAACGTTCTTACCTGTGAAAGGAAAAAGTGCCCATATTGTTCCCTTATTTACCGTGTTCCTCAGAAGATTTCCACCGTGATGGAATAGTCCTATGCTACCAGAGCATTTGTTATTTAGCATGGCAGACTTCAATCTTCCTTTTGTTTATTCACCAAAAGTACTACAGAGTACTGCACCCAGAGTGCATCAGAGCCATATTGGAGTAAATGGAAGCCTGAAGAAGATCTTTCTTTCACCAAAGAGTGCCAGAGGTAAATGCACAGATTTTAAACAAAATGGGCTTCAGCCCTCTTTCTTTTCTGAGTTTAATGCTTCATTTAGTGTTTCAACTACCTCATCTGCTCTCTTCAACTATAAAATTCAAGAAGGAACTCATTGTAAAGGTTGTTGATCGAATATCAAAGAATTGCAAGTTGTTTCTTTTGAGACACAGTCCCTGTGTAAAATAGCAAGATAGGCTGAGAAAGACGTATTCAGACTGAAATTTCAAGTTGTTGGCAATGTTTTACTTGACTGGTGTTGCTCTTAATATGAAAAACACATTTCTTTGGATCCTAATTTAAAGCAGCTAGTGATGTTTTTCTATCTCTGTATTTTAATTCATTTCATTGCATTTCTACTGGCTTGCATCAGAAATTTGGCATAGGATTTACCCTCGTTAGGTATCCTATGTTTCTGCTCTCCTTTCCTTTAATGATTTTCTGCTATATTTGTATCTGAGGATTGATTTCAATTAATTTAACCAGTGTAGTGGATGTTATTTCCTGCTAGCTGATGTATGAATTATTGAGGTCAATGTTTTAGATGTTCTTTTTAGGATTTAATTGAATGAATTGGGAACACTGGGAGGTCTAGAACTATGTCCCTATCTCACTAGGATCCTTTTTAGTTAATTGAAACTTTCCTAAGATCCCTCAAGCTAGAGGCCGAAGCATTGAGAGTTCAAAGTCTCTCTCTGATCTCATGTCTTTAACTTTGTGTTCTAAATCTTTAATGTTTCTTTTCTGAAGAGTTAGCCTTTGGATTTTAGATCACAGGTGTTCAATGGCAAGCCCTGTCCCTGGATCTGATCTCTGAAGGTCACCTTGGAGGTTTCCTTGCTTTCACCTTTCTCTCTTACCATTTCATATCACATAATCATCTTTAAGATCCAATGCTTTAGATGACTAGCCCAACTGAAAGCCTGCATATTGAATAGCAAGTAAACCCTTTCTCGATTCCATTTCCCAATGGTCTTGAATGTTCCCTGGAGTATCTCTCCCTTGCCTAAAATCCTCTTTTCTTGTCCTTGTCTCATATTGGACCCTTCTTTCCTGATTCTCAGCAACCACACATACAATTAAACAAACAAACTCTGAGCCTTATAACTAGCCTAACACCTTAACTTTGAGGTTCAAAGACATATACCTTTGACAATCATTGAGAGATCCCTCTCTGGACCCAGGAGGGCTAGATCCTAGGGTCTGAAAGTGGTTCGATGTTGTCTCATCTTTTGGTATTACCAACCTTGCCAAAACATGGGAACCCCAACAATAGGGATAGATACCAAACTGAAAGCTTGGTTTGAGGTTACCTCCATCGACATCCATTCATCAACCTTGGGACATTGTGGAGGCTAACAATAAGAACATAATAAATCATCACACATAATAAACACACATGAACACCCAGATTTAAGGTGGAAATCCAATGTGGGAGAAAACCATCGTTTTTATCGTCTCTATCTTCAATATTTATTATATATAAAACTGCTTACAATCTTGTACTAGTGCAGACTCATACCAACACGCATGCACCCACCTATAGAAGGCTGCTACCTTCACTTGTTCTCCAGCTGCTACTAGAAGGGAGATCCAACCCCTTAATCTTGTTTACCGACCACCACTAGAAGGGAGCTTCGACCCCCTGCTCTCATTTAACAACCACTACTGGAAGGGAGATACAACACCCTGATTTGATCACCAACTCCTACTGGCAGGAAGCTTCGAATTCCTTACTGAAGTCTCCAACCCTCAGCACCACCGCAGACCACATTTCATCAATTTTCTCACTGGATCCACCTGATTTAATACATCACAACTTGTAGACCACTTTTCATCACATAATCCATGCTGAACCCTTCAACATCATATAATCTGAATCTCAAAAATGAAACTGATTACTGTACCCAAATCATTCACCCAATTACTGAAAATAACCACTGAACCAAACCAAAACTCAGCTTAAGTAAAACAGAACAAAGAGATCACTGTGACTAGATTATCACAACTCGACCTAGAATACTATAACAACACAATGAATCAACTGCAGCCCTGAACATTCATATATCAAAATGTATACGCTACTTTACTTAAGGCAACCCATTTGTATACGTGCTTTTATGTACTGCAACCTGCGTATAGATCTCAATTGATAAGTACTAAAAATTGTTACTTTGAATCAATCACAGAATTGGACAGAGACATTATGAAATATTCTGTTAGATTACAGATCTCTTAACCATCATACAGTTAGCAATATCAAGTATCCTTTTCAACCAATCAACATGCACCCAATTTCAACTTCATCATTCAAACAATTCTACTTCAAACATTATTACTAAACCCAAATCAAGATGAAGACATCATTGACATATAGTAGAGATACAACAACATTGATCTGATTGATCAGTCATTTATAAGAAGAAACCCTTCCTTTATGTACACACTTTTCATAAGGATTTTCTGAATATATATGTGCTTATCCAAAACCAAACCCGCGTATAGATCTAAACATACTTTAGAAAACATACGCTACTTTGCAGAGTCAAATCTGTGTGATTACATGCTTTCCCAATGACAAAATTGTGTATAGATATGCAACTTTAAATTTATAACAGTGTTGAGCATCACAACTTCAGAAATACCCAGATCACGACATTCAAGATAATACACAAACATCAAATCACAAATCTAATCAACCCATAAACAAATCATGCAATACAGAGTCATTTCAGTTCTAAAGATCCTGATCCATCATTGTATTCACGAGTGCATAATTATTTTAGATCTATCAATAAAATATAGCCCATACCATATAAATATTCTTTCATATTGAAGTATTCATTCATTCCCCGCACTCATTCACTCTTATCACTTTGATCATCACCTCCTTATATAGTTTGAGCCTTAGCCAATACCATGAAGCAAAACCACATAAGTGCTGATGGTATTCTTTGACGGGATCAAATAGTCGTTACTGCACTCAATATTTTGGGCTAGTACCATGGTAAAGACCATTGGTATTGTTAAAAATATTGCGCCAACACATACACAAATTTTCTTCTTTGTACCCATGTGTATACATGACTTTTCTTCACCAAACTTGCGTATACACTACTTCTGCATATATACATGACTTGGCTTCATTGAACCTGCGTATAATTCTTGAAACTTTACCTTCATCATTCCACTATCACTGACTGGTATTCCTTTCTCTATCATATCTGAACTGGATTGTATATACATCAAGTTTACATCTTCAGCAATTAGGTTGCTATCAAAAGGAAACTCATCGAGTAGGTTTCCATCAAGGACAACACATTACATCATAATGTTGAATATCTACCCCTTTGGACTTGATGGCAACTATGTTGGTGTTTGATCACCACAACTTGTAGATACTTGTTAGACACATCAATAGAAGCCTTATTAAAAAACCAAGTTACTCTCCCCCTATGTCATCAAGGGAAAAGGGTGGACCAATGCCAAAACAAGGTTTCTCTTTCCTTGTAGATACAAGAGCTATGTAGATCTGATCTTCACTATAATGTCCATGCTCCCCCTAAGCACATGATGAATCTTCAGATAGATTTTAAATGAAGTACACAACTCTATAACTCAACTAAGTATGACCTTTCCTATCACCAAGGACTCATACTTACATCAATCACCCAACCAAGTAGGGTTGTATTTGTGACACAACTCCCCAACCAAGTGGGATTACATATTTGACATAACCACCCAACCAAGTGGGATGACATCAAAGTTCATACATGTCTGAATATGACGCTTATTACATCATAGGTCTCAACATGACCTTTACATCAATTTACATATATGAATTCCATAACCAAGAATAAAAGTCCTCAAGAGCGAGAGATCAAGACCATGATCCATAACCATAATATACTGAAAAGGATCTGCACCATAAGTATCTTTCAGCAACAACATGGATAAATTTCAATATCATCAACCTATGACCAAGACTATAATATCAACATCATAATATCTTTCTGTAGAGATCAGATATCAACTTAATCTCTTGACTTCATCAAATACTACTTTCCCTTTTCCCTTTGTAGAAACATGTAGGTTTTAACCCTGAACAAAAATGATCTACACACGAATATTATAACAGAAAATAAACAATAGCGAGAGCATAAAACATAAAACAGATAAACACATAGATTTTTCCCTGGATCTCAAATCGGGACGACCAGCTTGATATTTCATTATATTCCTTTTAGTGTTACAAAACATATATATACATGCCAAAGCATACATAAAACCTAATCCATTAACCCTGGATTAGAACATAACCGTAGTTCCCTTGATTGGATCTACAAAAATACCAGGGGCCGAAAACCATCATACCCCAAAACCATGTGCAAAACCATGCACAAAACCATGGGCACAGACCGCAGGGGGCCACAGGAGAGCTTAGTCATTGGCCCAATTCTTCAACACCCATTGTTTCTCTACACCAATAGAACTTTTGAGTGCTCACACACTTCGTCAATGCATCTGCAACATTCTTCAAAGTGTCCACCTTTACTAGCAACACCCTTTTAGCCTCAACCATATCTCTAACAAAGTGATATTGAACATCAATGTGCTTTGTCTTTGAATGATAAGCAGGGTTCTTAGCCAAGAAAATTTCATTCACAGTATATCCTTATAGCTTGCTGTCCGAACCCCATAATTGAACATAATCTCTACAACCAAACTGCTTCCTTGCTTGCATGAGTGGCTACCACGTATTCTGCCTATGTAGTTGAAAGAGCCACTACAGACTGTCTTTTACTCATCCAACTGACTGCACCTCCAAATAGGCTAAACACATACCCACTTGTAGATCTTCTTTTGGTCCAGATCTCCAACCTAGTCTGCATCAACAAAACCACGAATGTCCAACATCTTTTCCAATCCTGGTCTTCCCTGGTAGCACAAGCCATAATCACTAGTGCCACGTAAATATCTAAAAAACCTGCTTCAATGTTTTCCAATGCTCCTTTCCTGGGTTTGACATAAACCTACTCAATACTCCCACTACATGTGCAATGTCTGGTCTAGTACATACCATTGCATACATCAGGCTACCCACTGCACTTGCATATGGAACACGAGACATATCCTCCTCTTCTTCTTGTGTCTTGGGACACTGTTCAGCAGACAGATTTACACCTACAAGAATAAGAACATTCACTAGTTTACTATCCTGGATATTGAACCTCTGCAATATAGTCTCGACATACTTCCCCTGGTTTAACCAAAGCTTCCTCTTTGCCCGATCTCTCTTAATTTCCATGCCCAAAATATAGTTTGCAGCACCAAGATCCTTCATGTCGAATTTGGAGAACAGTTGGGTCTTCAAATCTTGGATAATTTCTTTTTCATTTCCAATCAACAACATATCATCCACATACAAGACCAAATAAATAACACAATCACCAATTAATTTAAAATAAACACAGTGATCCTCCTTGCTTATGGTGAAGCCAAGTCCCCATATATAGGTATCAAATTTCTGATACCACATCCTTGGTGACTGTTTTAACCCATACAGAGACTTCTTCAACCTGCATACCAGTTCTTTCTTACCCTTCACCATAAAGCCTTCAGGTTGCTTCATGTATATCTCCTCTTCTAGATCCCTGTGAAGAAATGTTGTCTTCACATCCATCTGTTCTATCTCAAAATAAAATGCAACAGCAACAGATAAAAGTAATCTAATAGAAGTAACTTTGGAAACAGGAGAAAAAAATATCACCAAAATCAATTCCCGGCACCTGGGACTAACCTTTTGCTACCAACCAAGCTTTGTATTTCTCCACCTTTCCTTCTACATTCATCTTCTTCTTAAACACCCATTTTTTCCCCATGGGCTTCCTTCTAGCCAGCAGCTCCACTAGATCCCATGACTCATTTTTGTGCAAGGATGCCATTTCATCAACCATGGCCTCCTTCCAGAGCTTTCCATCCTCTGAATCTACTACCTCCCTGATAGTTATCGGATCATCATTGTTGGTCGCTTTAATTGTTTTCACAATTCAAGCTCCACATAAATTGTCAACCCGAGGAAGTCTGTTTATTCCAAAGACAATCACGCACTGGATATGCTCAATTTCAAAAGAAAAAACAATGTTGTAGTAAAAATACACACAATTATCAATCATACAAATCTAATTATTCACACTCTGTTTAATCAAAGCTGAAGTTACTTATGTTATAGCAGAAGTAATTCCTATATTGCAGTTTAGAATCCGAATAAAGGGAAATCAATCTGCAGGAAAGGAAACCAATCAACCATAACAGGAATAGGACCCTATTCCTTTAAATAGGAACTTCAGCACCTGCTGCCTGACACTAATCACTCTGTAGAAAAGATAACTCAAGAGAACAAGACCCTATTCCCATGAACATGAACCTTCAGCACCTGTCTCCTGTTTCTAATCACACTGCAGGAAAAGAAAGGAAATCAATGGAAACATGACCCTATTCATTTGTACAGGAACCTTCAGCACCTGCTTCCTAGCATCAATCATACATTCAAACAATTGACAGAAATAGATCTCTTAACTTCTTAAGAATGAATGTACTAAACACATGCAGCGTTAAAAGAAATAGAATGCTCAATAAATTACAGAACTATGTAACTAGTGTTTCAACAAACAGAATTAAAGTAAAGCGAAAATGTCATAAAGAAATTAAAAAAACTACAGGGACAGTCGGGTGAATCTTGTGAGGAAGGCGAGCCCTTTCCTTCTCACAAGATTCCCCAGAGAAGGATTAAATTGAAGCGCTCAAAAGGGAATTTTATTCATCTGTCAAAAGAAATGATACATTACAAATGGAGTCTAGCTCCAGTTCTCTCAAACACAATGTTCTCCTGTAGTTTCAAGCTCTCCTCTAATGATGATGTCTCCTCTTTTTAAAGAGGAGACATCTCTTACAATTACATTGGAGAAAATCTATGTTTATCCCAAATTTGTTCTTCTTTCTTAAAACGGGGCTATTCTGTTCTTCCATAAAAAGGTATTGTTACAACAGATACAAAAAGAGTGCTATCTTCAGAATAATCCGTGTAACCACGTCTTCATGTTGTTGCCATTGTTCCACAAAATGCTCTTCCAGAATCACAAATTACGAATAGTGGCGGAATTTGCGTGCCTGCTGGCTGTTTCGGCAACGGAGTCGACTGTTTCAACAATGGAGTCGACTGTTTTAGCAACGAAGTTTGACTGTTTCAGCGACGGCCGATTGTTCTAGCACAACACATAGTTTATCTGCGATCTTTTAGACTTATGTTAGCAACAATATACTTCGATTAATGATGAAATATAAGAGTAATATGGAATTATATGTAAACAGATTAAATATATAATAAAGAAGAGGATTTTATATACCTTTGGATAAAGTGAATGAAAATGATGATGGAATCCTTTTTAAACATGATTATAAAGGTAAGGTGGTGTCAAAATATATAGTAAAAATGATACATAGTGAGGTCCTAACATCCCCCCTAGCTGAAAGGGTTGCATGTCCTCAGGCAACTCCTAGTCTGAGTCAGAGTCTGAGTACTGATTCTGTGCATGCAAGTTGCTCAAGCAGTAGCTAGAGAAGGTGGCTTCTGTCGGAGCTCGGAATCCTCGATTGTTCTGCAATTGCTGCCATGCTACAGCTTCATCTCTGTCAGCCAATTGATAGTGACACTGATATTTTTCTGAAGGCATCCATAGAATTGGAAAATGAAAATGGTAACCAATCCAGTTTTCTCCACAATGTCGAATGCATCTGATGTAGTTAGGTACCCTGGACAGTGCAGCTTGAAGATTATCAGGGATGAAAGGGTGATATTCTTGTCTTTCCTTACATGACTGCTGCCAAAACATAGTGTTGGCATTCAATGCAGCAGCCTCCTTTACTCTGATTAGCTGTAGACACTTTAAAAGTGTTGAAGCCTGTAGTTGTTGTATGTACCTATGCATTCCTGGCTTCTGCAAGAATTGGTGATATTGTGCTACAAACATGGCCGGACTTAAAGGTTCCGGTCTAATCCAAAGGAGCCTATTCTCCTCATTATGCCTACTTGCAATAAACGCAGTTTGCCAGGTGAGCTGATTGGCCAGGAATGAAACAAATGCCCTTATTTGTACATCACCTACAATTGGAGTGAGATTGACTCTTCTATTCTCAGGCATGGCCTCGTTGTGGAGATAAAGTTCACACAACAAATGTTGGTCACTTTCAGGGGCCTCAACAAAAGTCTTAACAAATTGTTCCGCAGTAAGCAATTCATGAGGTCTTCCATCCTTTATTGCCTTCAATTGAATATAAACCAAACGTTCAGAGAGGAAGAGAGAATAATTCACAGAGGGTTTTCGGGTAGCCATCAACTTTTGCACTAATGAAAACATCAAAACCAACTTTTCCTTTGATTCCTTGACTTCTTTCTTGGAATCCCTGAGCTGTTGCAATGTTTGTTCCCAAATATCCCAGTTGGCATACATGTGATTCTGCCATGCTAACTTATGCTGCTGTAATATTTTATCTTGATCTACAGCATATTGTTTCTTCCAGTTGTTCATAAGTTCTAATTGGTTCCATGGCAGGGTCTGTGTCCCGGCATTAGAAGTACTGGGTTGGGGCATTGTCTGAGTGGCTGAGCTGACTAACTCAGGGCTAGATATCTGTGGTTGGGGCATTGTCTAAGTGGCTGAGTTGACTAGCTCAGGGCAAGATATCTGTGGTTGGGGTATTTTCTGAGTGGCTGAGCTGACTAGCACAGGGCGAGATATCTGTGGTTTAGTTTCTTTTTCCAAACTTTTTGAGAGCCCTACTGGTTCTTGTGGAGGTGCAATAGGGCGTTCTTCTTTAATTGCAGCTGATGTAGATGCCTCAGATACCTGAATTTTGACTACTTTGTATCCTGCCTGTTGGTAAATATTACCACACTCATGGCACATGTATTCTCTACATGGATCCCTATTTTGTGTTGATGCTGTGTGTGCTAGCATGTAGAGATTCAATTCTCTATCAAAGGCTTCTCATGCCATGATTAATTCATTCTTATAGGCTACTAGTTCAGACTTCAAAAACTCATTTTCCTCCAATAAAGATGCCATAGTGTGTGAACCCTGTGTGCTGGTTGATTCTGCTGGGGTTGCCTGCTGATCCACAGCTGTAGCTGGTTCTTGTGGAGCAGCTACAGCTGGTTTCCCTGTATTATCATGCTTGGTGTATGATTCTTGTACCATAGTGGCTGGTTCTTGTGTTTCAGCCTCTGGGTAAGTGACTGGTTCTTGTGTGGAAGTCACTGTTTGAGCCATAAACGATGTCATGTTATCCCGGGGCACTAGTTCTTGTGTGGCAGTGCCACCGGACGAGACGGGTTGGGGAATTTGAAATGGGGGTGAGGATTGAAGTTTTAACAGAATAGTGGCGGGGTCAGGGGAAATGGGAGTAACTCCTGTTTCAACAGTCATTTTTATTTTCCTTTTTGGTAGGAAAGTAGAGAAGTCACTATCTTTCCTTTTCTTTGTAGGGGAATATTCTTTTCTGGGGGAAGGGCTTTCGGAAGAAGTGAAAATTTGGAATGTGGCCCTTGTTCGTCGTTTTGAGACAGAGACTATTGGGGTTCGTCTCTTTCTTTTATGAGTAGGTGGGGGTGTTGGAGAGTCATCGCTAGGGATAGAAATAGTGGGAAGGGGTGACTCTACTAAGTGGGACGAACTTGGGGGTAGGTCAACTAGTTCTGAGGACGGAATTACTGGGGAGTCTGGGATATCGTCCAGTTGCCTCTCATAAGAACTCTCAGGAGTTTCTTGGGAACTTCCGGCTTGTTGGGGAATTTCGGCTTGCTGGGGAATGAGGAGTGGATTATTCAGAGGGGGGTTTTGCTGAGCAAAACCCCTCTGAATTAATGATTGGCATAAACGGTGATGGGTAAGGGATAACAATGGGAATTTAACCCATCTACAATAATGTGACATGTTTTTGATACAACCAAGCAGATAATAGGGAATATTAACTAATCGACCATGCCTTAAATGATTCATCAAAACGAAGTCGTGTTGGTATACTACCTGGTAACACCCTTCGCATGTCAAGTAGTGCTTGATGAATTCAGCTACTGTTGGCCATGGTTGAGGAAGTGAATGTAGACTTATTCCGCAGCCTTTAAGTTCAACCGGTTCTTCTGGAAGAAGAAAATCTTGCTGTGCATTTAAAATAACTTTCTTCCTACTGAACCAGTGAGTCCCTATAACCGGAAAACCTGAAACTTGAGCTATGTCCTCCTCTGTAACTGAAATGCGGACCCCTTGAACCACTGAATAATTCCCCTGAAGATTTTGTGGGAACTCTAAAACTTGCTGCTGATCAAATTCTCCCAACCTTTCAAAGTATGTTGTCCATCTTGCTTGTTGAAAGATTTGATAGGCTTCCGGGAACAATTGAAGAAGAGTTATCGAACCAGGCTCGTGTCTGATAGCCGACCCTCCCATGGCTACTAGCTTGAGTCACATGCAGAGGCACAGAGAATAGCAACACAGGCTTTGGTCAAGCTAATTGTTGCAACAGAGGATGTGGAGTCTCAATGACAGCGGAAATGGATATGAAGAATGACGGAGGATGGGATGATGTGAAATGATTATTCAGTTTTCGAAATTCCCCCCCCCCTACGTATGGTGCAATGATGTTTAGGCGTGTGGAGATTGTAATCATTATGAGCAGGATCCTCTCTTTAAAATATAATTTAACTGCATTACATAAAAACCACATACCTTATATTTTTACCTTTGTCTTTAAAATTCGAAGTATAAAGTGCTTCATAATGGCTTGATATTAATGGAAGAATCTGTAGATTTCTCTGAAATGTAGAACAGAAGCATATCAGGATCTGCTCAGTATTGAGTAATTTTCACCCAAAGGATCTGAAGAGTAAAAGTGGAGAACTGAAAAGCTTGTATAGCAGAGGAAAGAAATGATGTTTTAATGATGAAAAGATAAATGACAGGTTGCTGAAACTGGTGTTTCAGCAATGGAAAAATGAACGACATATTGCTGAAACTGGTGTTTTAGCAAGTGGAAAATCAGGAAAATGGGATATAATGACTTGGGTTTAAAAAAAGTGGGGGAAATATTTGATAAGGGATAATTTCAGCAGTAAGGAATGGGAAATACTAGCTGAAGGATGATATTTCAGGAATGTTAGAAGTGGGAAAAATGGGAAAAAGGGAAATAATGTAGAAATGGGAAAAAGGGATATTGCTAGGAAATGGGGTAAAATGAAGGGAACAAGCTTCTGTGATTGAAGCTTCAGATCTTCTTATGATGAATCTGTCCTCCTTAATAAGATTTTCCAGAATCTGAAAAATTCAATTGTAATATGCCAACCCTTGACAGGGATTATTAGTCTTAAATCTAAGCTAATCTAATACTAAAAAAAACAGTGCAGAAAATTAAATGCTGTGAGGAGCAGAAGACTCCCCTAGAAAAAGATAATGTATATCATTCATGCAAGCAGTCTTGAAATCCTCTTTAGAAACAGGGCGCTGGTATAAATGAAGCCTATGACCATTGACTAGTAGAGGTGTTTTAGAATTATCAATTGTTAGAAGTCTTACTGTTCCATTAGAAAAAACAACATCTACTTCATATGGTCCAAGCCAACGTGTACGTAGCTTACCCTGAAAATTTTCAAACCGAGAGTCATACAACAAGGCCCAATTACCTTTTTGGAACTGCTTGTGTTTGATAATTTTATCATGCCACTTCATTCTCTGTTGTTGAATCATGGTTATTTGGTGAATGGCATCTAATCTCTTTTCATCCAATTCAAGAAGCTACTGCAACCTAGCTGTCTGCACATCAGTCAAATCAAGATTAACAGCTAAAGCAGTTCTTAGAGTTTTGATTTCAAATTCCACAGGAAAAACAACATTTTTACCATAAACCAATTCATAGGGAGAAAAACCTGTGGTGTTTCTCCAAGTAGTTCTGTAAGCCCATAGTGCTTCAAGGAGCCTTTGAGACCAATCCTTTCGGTTGTCCTTCACTGTTTTAGTTAGAATGGCTTCTAATACTTTATTTGTGCTTTCCACCTGCCCATTGGCCTGGGGGTGGTATGGTGTATTCATTCTATGATGAATATTATATTTCGGAAGGGTAGACTTAAAAACATGAGAATTGAATGGAGGTCCTCCATCTGTAACTAGCTCTCTAGGAATTCCAAATCTAGTGAAGGTTTCTTCAAATAAGAAAGCTAGGACAACCTCTTCATTGGCTCTAATAAGTGATTTGGCCTCCACCCATTTAGTCATATAGTCTGTAGAGACTAATATATAAGTTCTTTGATTGGATGGAGGATTAATGGGTCCTATGAAATCCAAGGCCCATCTTTCAAATGGTTCAGAAACTACCTGGGGGTTTAATGGCATTTGATCTCTATGATTGGGTTGACCCATTCTCTGGCAGCTATCACAAGCCCTCACATATTTCTTTGCATCCTTAAATAATGAGGGCCAATAGTAACCCATCCTCAAAATTTTGTGTGTTGTTCTTTTATCAGCAAAATGCCCTCCACAAGGGCCATCATGACAAGCTTTTAGTATGTCATACACTTCATCTTCCCTAATGCATCTTCGGATTTCCTGATCAAGCCCTGTATAGAAAAGACACCCACTTATCCAGCTATACCTGGCACTTTGTTGAACAATTCTTCTCTTTTCTCTATATGACAGGTGTGATGGTAATTTTCCTGCAACCAAATAATTGGCAATATCTGCATACCATGGAGAGTGAGCAGAAACTGCAAACAAATACTCATCGGGAAAAGAATCATCTACTGGAATATTATTATCAGTTTTTAACCGTGAAAGGAAATCAACCACCACATTTTCTTTACCAGGCCGATCTACAATTGTGATATCAAATTCCTGCAGTAATAATAGCCATCTGGTAACTCTAGCATTTGTAACAGATTTGTTCATTAAATACTCAATGGCTGAGTGATCAGTGTGGACAAAAGTAGAATAACCAGTGATATAATGTCGAAATTTATTAATGGCATAGATTACTGCAAGAAAATCATTTTCGGTAACTGAATAATTAAGCTCAGCAGGGGTCATATTCTTACTGATAAAGTAGATAGCATAAGGAAGATGATTTTCCTCTTGTCCCAAGATAGCTCCAATTGCAGTGTCTGAAGCATTGGAAGATATATGAAAAGGGAGGGCCTAATCAGGCCCCCTCAAAATAGGAGCAGTAGATAACTGATGCTTGAGTTCTTCAAAAGCTTTCTGACAAGAATTAGTCCACTTAAATTCAGCATTTTTCATAAGCAACACAAATAATGGAGAAGCAATCTTAGAGAAATCTTTAATAAATCTTCTGTAGTATCCAGCATGTCCTAGAAAAATTATCACATCAGTTTGTGTTTTAGGAACAGAAAGATTCTGAATGACCAATATTTTAGATGGATCTACCTAAATACCTTGAGATGAAATAAAATGTCCAAGCACTACTCCTTCACTCATCATCATATGACATTTTTCAATACTTAGGGAGAGGTGAGCTTGTATACATCGTTTAAGTACCTTCTCAAGATTTTGTAATGCATCTTCAAAAGACACACCATAAGGAGTAAAATCATCCATAAATATTTCCATAGAATCATTCAGCATATCAGAAAATATTCCTATAACAGCTCTTTGAAAAGTTGCTGGTGCATTACATAGCCCAAATGGAAGAACTCTATAAGCAAAAATTCCCCAAGGGCTAGTGAAAGTGGTCTTGTCTTGGTCTTGGGGTGCAATTCTAATCTGATTATACCCACTGAATCCATCTAGAAAAGAAAATAATTTCTTCCCTGCCAGACTATCCAACACCTGATCAATGAAAGGTAAAGGAAAGTGATCCTTTTGAGTAGCTTTGTTCAAGGCTCTGTATTCAACACATACTCTCCATTTCCCATTTTTCTTAGGGACAATTACCAATGGGGAAACCCATTCACTGTCAGATATGGGGTATATAAATCCTGCATTAAGCAATTTATGAAGTTCTTCTTTAACAATTTCTCGTAAATTAGGGTTCATTCGTCTTTGGGGTTGACAGACTGGTCGACATCCCTCTTTAATGTAAATTCGGTGAGTACATAGTTCAGAAGAGATTCCTTTCATATCTGTGTAATTCCATGCAAATGCTTCCTTATTTTCATGCAATAACTTCATTAACTGCTGTGTTTCAGCAACTGTTAGATCATGATTTATGTTTAATGTCTTGCCAGGTTCAATTTCAACTGTTATGCTTTTAGATGAGATGGTGGTTAATGTCTGAGATAAGTCTTCAAATTCAATCTTTTCTTGGGTATCTGTTTCAAAAATTGCAGTCAATTGATTGTGTGTTTCAGCAATTACAGAAGAAGGTTCACAAATAAAATTATTAATTATTTCATCCTCTGTATTGTCTTTAAGAGTTAAATCTTGTCCAATAGTTAGAATGGGCTGAACAACATTATCATCATAATCCATCCACATAGAATCTTCATTATTAATTATGGGTGTAGCATGAGGATAAAGAGTAAGCTGCTTGGTTTCATAACCATTAGAAATTGTCATTGAACCAGATCTGCAACTGATAAAGGCATCAGCTATGGCCAACCATGGCCTGCCCAGAATTAAAGGATGTCCCCCCAACTTTGTTTTAGTCTGCAATACAACAAAATCAGCTGGGTAATTCCAGGATTCAACTGAGATAAGTAGATCTTCAACAACTCCTTTAGGTTTAATTGTAGAACGGTCAGCCAACTCTAGAATGGTAGGAGTATCTCTGATTGTGTTATTCAGCTGTAACAATTGTGAAGTTTCAAGAGTCATTATGTTTATTGCAGCACCTAACTCTACCAGAACTTGAGGAATCATTGTTTTACCAATTTGAACTGTCACGGTAGGATGGCTGGGATCACCATATTTCATAGGAGGGGTTTTTCCGGACATTAATGCAGATAAGTCACCCATCACATGTACTGTAAGAGGATCTTTAGTTTTCCTACCAGGTTTCTTAACACAAATATCCCTTATTGTTCTGGCATAAACTGGTACATCTCTTAATGCTTGTAAAAGTGGAATTTTAACATACAAATTTTGCAATTCCCCTAAAAGATTAAAAGCAGGTGTTTCAGGCGTTCTAGTTAAAACCAAACGCTCGGGGAATGGTGGTTCTGTTATTTCAACACTTTTGTTAGAAGGTGGTTGTGCTTTCTTATGTTTCTCAATTTCCTCTTTATCAGAATCAGAAGAAGTTATGTCATCAATAATAGGCTCTACTATTTTCCCAGATCTTAAATGAATATCATTACATTGCATAGTAGGAAATACAGATTGATTCTGAATATCAATGACTTGCACAAATTTATTATTAGGGTTAGGATTTGGTTGCACAGGTAGCTGGGGTCTCATTTGGTTATTTGGCGGAGAATTTGATGGCAGAGGAAGTGGTTTTTGGAATTGAGGCAATTGATTTGGATACGGGAGTTGTTGACTTCTCCAATTTGAATTCCAAGGGTTAAAAGAAGATGGCTGCTGTGGGGGCCAAGGAGTCCACATTGTAGGATCAAAAAAGGGAGGGTTTGATTGTTGCATGGGTGGGAAATTCATTTGATTAAAGGGTGGGTATTGCATTTGATTAAAGGGAGGGTAATTTGTTTGACCGAAAGCAGAATAATTATTCCAACGATTAAATGGCATACTAGAATTCATACCTTTTCCTTTTGGTTGCCATTGTCTTCTTTGAGTAAGCAAGTAAACTACTTCGGCTTCTTCTTCCGTTGGCTGCAATGTTTCCTTTATCCTTGGTAGAGATGGACATTGTTTTGTTTCATGATCTTTCTCACAAAGGGTGCAGATTGGTATTTTGTCCAATGGGCACTCCCTTAGTGGATGTTTGTCTCTGCACTTCGGGCAAAAGACAGCCAGAGTTGCTTCTGCTTCAGCCTGCTTCTTCTTAACCTACAAAGTGTCAATTTGTGAAGCAAAAGAACTTAACATCTCAGTTTTAAATTCTTCAAGTAAATTACCTATTTCAGCTCTTGTTGCTCCCCCACTGGCTGATTTCTGCACTCTTGAATAGGCGGGATCTCTATTACTTACTCTATTCCTTGCAGCTCCCCTTGAACACCTCTTACAAAGTTCAACAATCTCATCATATGATTCTTTAGATATATCTCCCTTGCCAAGCATATTTAACATGTCTAAACAATCATCCCTTAAACCTCTAAGTAATATTGTTTTGCGAATTTCCTTACTTATATTCGGATGATCAGATCTCTGTATATTGTACTGCAGCCTTTCTATATAGTCCTCCAGATTCTCGTCCGGCTTTTGTGCCATATTGAATATTTCATCCTTCTTTTCTCTCGTCCGGCAGTAGTCTTGATATTTAAGCAGAAATTTCTGTTTCATCTGCTCCCAAGTTGTGATTACCTGACTTCCAAGGCTCATGAACCATCTTAAAGCATTTCCTTTCAAGGTGGCTGGAAACAGTTTCAACTTTTGAGCATTAGTAACATAATCATAACTTCTGCATAATATATCAAATTCAAAAATAAATTCATCCGGATCTTCAGAGGATAGACCATGGAAATTAGGTAAAGCTGACAATGGAATATTTTTCATAGGAGTTGTTCCTCTAGGGAGATCACTGATAGGAAATCCCAAGGTAGAGAGAGAATTTTCATCCTTTCCTTCTCCTTCAGGCTCCACACGTCCTCCACCAAAGAAGTCTTCATTGTTTCCTTCCATTGTCTGTTCTCCTACTGCACTTGCTTGATCGTCAAAATCTTCTACTGGCTCTTCAATGTTTTCCACTGGTCGTCCAACACTCTCTATTATTTCCTCGATGTGCTCTGCTGATTTGCTAGCACTTTCTTCTGACTCTCCAACACTGACTGTTGGTTCTTTAATCACTGGCTCCTCTATGTTTTCAGGACCCACAACTTCCTCTGTTTTGTAATCTGATTGAGGGGAGTGCTGAAGTTTTGGTCTTCGAGAACTTAATCTCTGTGATGATTCAGCCTTTGATACAATCTCGTCAATGAAAGTCTTTCTTCCTCCCCTTCCTTTGCCTTTGCCACCTGTGGGGTTAGTTTTCTTCTGGTTTCTGCGTCCTCTCATACAATCTGCACATCTAGAAAGAAAATATTAATGCTTTTGAAATCTACAATTGCCTTCCCCGGAAACGGCGCCAAAATGTTGGTCACTTTAATTGTTTTCACAATTCAAGCTCCACATAAATTGTCAACATGAGGAAGTCTGTTTATTCCAAAGACAATCACGCATTGGATATGCTCAATTTCAAAAGCAAAAACAATGTTGTAGTAAAAATCCACACAATTATCAATCATACAAATCTAATTATTCACACTCTGTTTAATCAAAGCTGAAGTTACTTATGTTATAGCAGAAGTAATTCCTATATTGCAGTTTAGAATCCAAATAAAGGGAAATCAATCTGCAGGAAAAGAAACCAATCAACCATAACAGGAACAGGACCCTATTCCTTTAAATAGGAACTTCAGCACCTGCTGCCTGACACTAATCACTCTATAGAAAAGATAACTCAAGAGAACAGGACCCTATTCCCATGAACAGGAACCTTCAGCACCTGTCTCCTGTTTCTAATCACACTTCAGGAACAGAAAGGTAATCAATGGAAACAAGACCCTATTCCTTTGTACAGGAACCTTCAGCACCTGCTTCCCAGCA
This sequence comes from Pinus albicaulis, assembly GCA_034641835.2. Classification (NCBI taxonomy): domain Eukaryota; kingdom Viridiplantae; phylum Streptophyta; class Pinopsida; order Pinales; family Pinaceae; genus Pinus; species Pinus albicaulis. The sequence continues at coordinate 490,613,113 of CM076578.1, forward strand.
TCAATCATACATTCAAACAATTGACAGAAATATATCTCTTAACTTCTTAAGAATGAATGTACTAAACACATGCATCGTTAAAAGAAATAGAATGCTCAATAAATTACAGAACTGTGTAACTAGTGTTTCAGCAAACAGAATTAAAGTAAAGCGCGAATGTCATAAAGAAATTAAAAAAACTACAGGGAAAGTCGGGTGAATCTTGTGAGGAAGGTGGGCCCTTTCCTTCTCACAAGATTCCTCAGAGAAGGATTAAATTGAAGCGCTCAAAAGGGAATTTTATTCATCTGTCAAAAGAAATGATACATTACAAATGGAGTCTAGCTCTAGTTCTCTCAAACACAATGTTCTCCTGTAGTTTCGAGCTCTCCTCTAATGATGATGTCTCCTCTTTTTAAAGAGGATACATCTCTTACAATTACATTGGAGCAAATCTATGTTTATCCCAAATTTGTTCTTCTTTCTTAAAACAGGGCTATTCTGTTCTTCCATAAAAAGGTATTGTTACAACAGATACAAAAAGAGTGCTATCTTCAGAATAATCCGTGTAACCATGTCTTCATGTTGTTGCCATTGTTCCACAAAATGTTTCCCGTAATCGCAAATTACTTAATAGTGGCGGAATTTGTGTGCTCTCATTGCCATTTCAAAGAACAGGGCCGATCAAGCTTGGAAGAACGAAGCTCGACTATTCTTTAGCCGACTTCCGCCGATTGTTCCAGCACATCACATAATTTATTTGCGATCTTTTAGACTTATGTTAGCAACAATCTACTTCGATTAATGATGAAATATAAGAGTAATATGGAATTATATGTAAACAGATTAAACATATAATAAAGAAGAGGATTTTATATACCTTGGGATAAAGTAAATGAAAATGATGATGGAATCCTTTTTAAACATGGTTATAAAAGGTAAGGTGGTGTCAAAATATATAGTAAAAATGATACAGTGAGGTCCTAACACAATCATCAATTATAGTTAAAGAAAATTTTGAACAGAAATCGAATGGACTATACCTTTCTAGTTGCCTTATTTCCTGAACTAATCTTCTCATAGCTAGATTTTGTGGCTCTTCCTCTTCTGAATCTTCTTCTGTTGTAGAGTCTGATTCGTCCTTTTTTAACTCAAACTCTATCTTCTCAGTTTCCTATGGTAGGACTTCATGTTTAACAACATATTTCACCTCTCTAAACACCACATCTCAAATTCGTACAATTTGTATCTTGTTTCCGGGTTCCAAATCTTATAACCTTTTAAACCATCCTTATACCCAATAAAGATGCACCTTTCAGATTTATTATCCAACTTGGTCCTTTTCTGCTTTGGAACATGTACATATGCATCACATCCAAATACTATTAGATGTGAAAGAGATGGTTTCTTACCAGTCCATACTTCATGTGGAGTCTTATCCTCCAACACTAATGAAGGTGATCTGTTAACCAGACAGCATGCAGTCTCCACTGCCTCTACCCAGAATTCTTGTCCTAACCCGGTACCACTGAGCATGCTTCTTGCCTTTTCCATCAGTGTTCTGTTCATTCTTTCTGTAACTCCATTTTTCTAAGGTGTGTATGGAGTAGTCTTCTGCTGTGCTATACCACACTTCTTATAGAACTCTTCAAATTCCTTCTTGCAGAACTACCCACCATTATCTGTCCTCAGCGCCTTTATCTTCTTCTCTATCTAGTTTTCCACCAGAGCCTTAAATTCTTTAAATCTGTTAAAGACTTCAGATTTCTTCCTCAAGAAATATATCCATGTATTCCTTGAGAAGTCATCTATGAATGAAACATAGTACATAGAATTTCCCAGTGATGGAACTAACACAGGTCCAAACACATCACTGTGCACAAGTTCCAATATCTTGTTCGCCCTCTTAGCACCAGAAGGTAAACTCACCCGATTTTGCTTCCCATATACACAATGTTCACAGAAATTGAAATCCAGAGAGAAATTAGACATACCTTCTACCATACCATTTCTATGCAGTAATCGAAGGCCCTTCTCTCCAATATGTCCAAGCCTTTGATGCCATAGCATGGTCTTTTCTCCAGAGATAGCTAGGCTTTCTGCTCCACTTTCAGGAATCACAGAATTATTACACCCATCAATAACAATGATACCTTGTAGCTTGTACAGAGTTCCAGTCTGAACTCCCCGCATTAATACCAGTGATCCCTGAACCATCTTACATGCATCTTTCTCGAACATTGTTTTTACACCTGCATCATCCATCTTGCTTATAGAAATCAGATTTCTGGTTAATGTAGGAATATGCAGAACACCAGGAAGTGTTCTAATCCTTACACCTTGCAGCTTCAGCTTGACCTTTCCACGTCTGACGATTCTGGCCTTCCTATCATCCCCTAGGAAGACATCACCACCATCATATTTCTCATACTCGCAGAACCACTCCCTATGGGGAGTGAAGTGAAAGGATGCACCTGAGTCAATCAACCATGACTCATGATCTACATGTGTATTTGAAGAAGAAGCCAAATACACATCTCCACCTTCATCCGAGGTGGTTTTTGCCTCTACAGAAGGAGCATCATCGGATCCCTTTCCTTTATCAGGAGCTTTAGATCTGCAGTCCCTTTTGTAGTGCCCTTCATTTCCAAATTTCCAACATACCTTTACAAAATTTTCAGGATATTTAGATCTCCCTCTAGATTTGGATCTCCCACTTGAAACCTTATTCTTGTTTCTGTTTTGGGAACTTCCTCGTACAAATAAGGCATCTCCATTCTGGCACTCCATATTTCTCTGTCTCATTTCCTCTGACAACAAGGCTGAGACAATGTCATCAAAATTCAAGGTAGTTGTATTGTTACCTATTGCAATAACCATATTGTCCCACGAGTCTGGTAGAGAACACAACAAACTGATGCACTTATCTTCATATGAGATTTTAGTATCAACAGATGACAATTGACTTACCACAATATTGAAGGCATTCAGATGCTCTGTCATCGAGTCTCCATCCTTCATCCTCAGGTTATACAGCTTTTTCTGTAGGAACAACTTATTCACCAGAGAATTAGATTAGTACAAAGTCCCATTTTTTTCCCACAAATTCTTCGCCGTAGCTTCCCCAGATACATTCAAAAATACTGAATCTGAGATACACAATCGTATTTTGCTCTTAGCCTTCTGATCCAGTTTCTTCCAGTCTTCATCTGACATTGCCGTTGGTTTAGAACCTGGATCTACCACTATCGACTGTTCTTTATCCACCAGAAGATCCTCCATCTTGAGCTTCCACAACTCAAAACTCTGACCATTAAACTTCTCGATCTCTATCTTTCCGTCACTTGCCATCATCTTTCAACGCAATAATCGATCCCGCAGATCTCCCACTGAACAAGGTCTACCTCAGGCCCGAGCAAAAAACCCTCAGCATCAAAGGCGTCCCTTGAAGCCGAAACAACTCTGATACCAAATGTAGGTTTTAACCTTGAACATAAATTATCTATACACGAATATTATAACAGAAAATAAACAATAACGAGAGCATAAAATATAAACAGATAAACACAAAGATTTCCCCCTGGATCCCAAATCAGGACGACCAGCTTGATATTTCATTATATTCCTTTTAGTGTTACAACACATATATATACATGCCGAAGCATACATAAACCCTAATCCATTAACCCTGTATTAGAACATAACCATAGTTCCCTTGACCGGATCTACAAAAATACGAGGGGCTGAAAACAATCGTACCCCAAATATCATCATGAAATAAGATAGAGCAGTGAAGAATCATACATATAACATGAGTAAACACCATAGACATGTATCAACAACATATGTGAGAACCAATAAGTAAGATAAGACAATGTAGCCACGTCTCCAAGAATCATCCAAGAGTTGTAGCATAAGCATACCAATAACCAAGTCTTCATGATCCTTGCAGCAACATCATATTCTTGCCCCAATATGCAGGAATAAATACCAGAACCACTTCATAAATAATCAATATGTATCAACCAATCATTCCTGTGATCTCTTATCACCAAGGTTTTCATGTTTTATATTTATTCCATTTTCATAATCACGATGTATCATGTGTAGGAATCAAGCACAATAGGCATCATTTATGACAAAATTCATCAGCAACAACATCCGCATGTTCTTTCCTTTATGAGTCGTTTACTTCAAACATGTATGAACCGGTCTAAAAAATATGATCTTCTACAAAATATTTACCATAACTCAATACCACATAAGAAGATTGTAGCCATCAACATAATATCAAGAAAAAATATTCAATCATAACTGTCAGCAACATGTTAGAATATGTTCTTGAGTCTGTCCCCCTATTTTTCTTATCATAGAAAAACATATGCGACTGTCTTTAAAGGAACTCACGTATATACACAGCTTTATTTCATGCAACCCGCATATAGAAAGTGAAATACTACAAATTTCATAGCTTCATCTCCCCCTGAACTTGTAAAGTCTATACCTGCCTTCTGTTGACACATCAGATGCACTGTCAGAAATATAAACAACTAGAATTACCAAACCAAACTTCATATATTGCAGTTACTAATAATAATATTCTTTCAAGAATGATGGACTGCAATGGGAATTTCTTCTTTCATTTTGAGTTTGAATCCTCATTATATATGTGAGAGCTCAGATCCTTAAACACATATAATTTATCAGTGTTTCAATATCCCTTTTCTATGACCTTTCTAGTTTCTTCGTCCATGACCTTGCATTTGGTTGATGTGAACAAAATTACATTTCCTTTATCTTCCATTTGGCCTACACTTAATATGTTTTGTTTTAGGCCTTGAACTAATAAGGTATCAAATACCTTTCTATTTTTTTTAATTATGGCTCTACCATTTCCCAAAAATTTTGCTGGAGCATCATTTGAAAGAATAACCTTACCATCTTGATTTTTCTTGAGACTCCATCTTACTCTTATCACCAATCATGTGATGAGAACATCTGGTGTCTATGTACCATTCATCCTCTTTTTTAAATGCACAAAAAGAAATACCACATCTTTTCTATTCTTATTTCTTCTTGTTAACATGAATTTTGGTGGATCCATCTTTCTTTGGTGTTATGATATCATATGTTTGTCTTCGATGTTGTATTTGGTGATTCATTGATCTGTTTCTACATTCCTTTTCTACATGCCAAAACTTGTTACAAGAATAACATCATATGTGACTAGAAAATGGAGTAGAGGAATAATTTTTCCTCATGTTCCTTCTATTGCAATAAACATATTTATTTCTAATTTTTTTGCACAAAAAACAATAACCCTTAAATAAACCTGAGTACTTGGGGATTGATGATCTTTCTGTGTAGTGTCTATTTGTTGCGACCAAAACATTAGCTGCAACATGTCCATAATTATGACATATAAAGCATTCAAAATTATTTATCATACGAGAGAATCGATTTATACTTCTACAGTTAGGTGTGAGTGATTTCCTTTGAGGATTCATGATCATCAATTGAAATTTTGTCTCTTTAGACACTTCAGATTTTGCATTGATATCCTTTGAATCTTCAACACTGTCTTGTGAACTAGATTCTCCTTTAATAGTTTCATGAAAACTAAGACCAAATTTAATAGAAGGAGACCTTTGACTACTAAGAATATTATCTAGAATCTTAGTACTATCTTGAAATCTCAAGTTTTTATCCTTTTCTTCTAATTTACCTTTTAAAATGTTAGCTCAAACTCCAATATTTGGAACTGCTTCTTCATACCTTCTTTGACCTTTCTTCCTTCGTCTACTTTCTCATTCAATTTTAGAATCTATTCATTCCTCTTATTTGATTTTTCCAGATTTGATTTGAGAGAGATGATTTTTGCTTCAGGTTCTTCACTATGATTGGTTACTTCATCCTACAGCCTCTGACACTGGTCTGTATGTTCTTTGTTCATCTGCTTAATTGGTTTTGTTTCTTGTAGATGATTACTCAATATACTAATCACATCTTTGTAGATAAAATCTCTTTCATTAAATAGAATCTTCTGATCTTCAATTTCATTTTTGAGTTTAGTATTTCTGCTTCTAGATCCATAAGATTAGTTTCACTTTCATGATCACTATATTCAATATTGCATGAAAAGGGAAGTGGATCACAAGAACAACAATCAGTACCTGTTTTATCTTCTTCATTTACTTCTGCATACGTTTTCTGAGATGTCTTCTTCCTTTGAGTAGCATTCTTCTTTTTCTTCCTTCCCATTGTGACATATCTCCTTCAAGTGATCAAGCTTCTTTATAAGGACCTGCTTTGAAACCAATTGATGGGAAAAATAATGAGGGGGGGGTGGTGAATCGGTGTTTAAAACTCACAATAACTTTTCTTTTTCTTTACTGATTTATATATACAAATTTACTTAATCCAACTTGTGTATGTACTCCACTTTCATGAAGGAAACTTGCATATGCTGATTCAAATGGAAAATGGCCTACACCCATGGTATTTTAAGTGACATATATCTATGGTATTCATTCACCCATAGTATGTATCCACCCATGGTATTCATCCACACATGGAATTTACCCATGGTATTGTAAATGGAATCCACCCATAATATTCATCAACCATAGTATTGTAAGTGAAATGTGCCCATGATATTCATTCACCCATGGTATTTTTTAGTTACAATACCACTGGTAAATTCCATGGTTGGGTAAATACCATGGGTGAATGAATACTATGGGTGAATGAATATCATGGGTAGATGTCACTTACAATACTATGATTGATGAATATTATGGGTGGATTCCATTTACAATACCATGAGTAAATTCTATGTGTGGATGAATTCCATGGGTGGATACATACCATGGGTGAATGGATACCATGGATATATGTCACTTAAAATACCATGGGTATAGGTCACTTTCCATTTGGATCATATATTAGTATTCAATCCTAAAAAAAATTTATTTTTGATTTTTCTTCTAAAATTTCTAACTTATCAAAACAAGAAATGTTACAACATCCATAATAGCATAAAAATCACTATTCTTAGAAGACATGATATACGCAGTCCAAATTAGTATGCTCTTTGACCAACAATAGTATATTTATCACATCTTGAGCATACAAGGGTAATGGAAATCCTTCCCAGAATTCAACCATTCTAAAAAATAATTCATCAAATTTGTTGTAGAACAGAAAAAAATTATATTTAATTTTCTATTTTTAGTTTTGTTGTAACAAAACTAGGATAGACACTTGAAGTTAAGAGGCTTATTTAAATAATAGTCATTGATTGTATTATGGGTTCTAATTTTTGTAAGAAGTAGACACTTTGAAAACTTGTAAAGTTTATTTTGGAAGAATACCTTGAACCACTTCATATTTTCAAGTTGCTTTTATCAATTGAATATGGTATTTTGTTATAAGTTTGCTTGTTATCTTTTAGTGAAATCGAAATATCAATACTTTTGAGTGATATAATCGATATCTTGTATAATTGATTAGTTATTGTTAACTAGTTATTTCATTTGATTATTAGAATGATTAAGTAAATGATACATCTATGAATGTTGTGAGTGTAGTCGATTCAATTAACAATTTATTGAATTTTACATCATTTGCATTCTAGTTTATTTATGTTTTTAGTCTGAAGATATAAATCTTAAGCTTACTTCTAATCCTTCAGAATTCATGCATGATAATAATAATAATCCTAGGATATAGAAGAGTGATAATAGTTTAGTATATATTTTCTTTTGAATAGATATATTTTCAACCTTTAGTTTACAACGATTCTTCCAAAATCTCTTTCAGAACCTCATTCATTAGAATATTCTTTTAGGATTTCTCCATATTTTGGAGCAATGTATTTAGGAGGAAACTAGGGCACATAGTGAGAATCACCATCCAAGATGGATATAATAGGGGTAATGTCAAAGGAAAATCTATTTCACTATTGGACTTTTTCAGGCCAAGCATGAGAGCAAAATATTGGTTCCGAAAGAGGTTATAGTGGAGGACGAGCCACAAATTGCTAAGAAATTATCCACATTGTTAAAGAAAGAACATTTATCACTCCTGGATTCAGAGGAGATTTCTAACTCAAATAAAATAGAGGTTTAAATTGATTTGAGTTAGAATCAGGATGGACTGTAACCTTTCATCCTATTCTATATGTTCCTCGTCTGAGAGTGAATGTGCTCTCCATTTCAGCCTTGGAGGATCAAGGCTATAAAATTGATTTTAGAGGAGAGTCAGTACAGTTATGGCCATAGGGAGTTGTGTATGCTGAGGAATCCATCATACTGGGGATTAGAGAGGGACAATTGTACCGATTATGGGGTCAACCTCTAGTTCGAGAGGGACATAGAGCTAGTTATGCAACATTTTTGAGGAGGTAGGAGGACTGCCTTAGTAGACCTATTTGGTGGGAATGGACCCAACTGGAAGAGATGGGATACTTAGATGACTTCAGAATAGATTTAGCTAGTAGCTATAGCACATATGAGGTCGAGTTTCCAGATTTTGAGGGAGTAGGTTGCTCTAGTTCAGAGGGAGCGGGATTTTGAAAAACTTATGAAAAATGATTTTGAAATTTTTTTTTATTCTAATATCATTGATAAAAATTGGTATTAGTAATATGTTTAACATGTAGCTCAAAACAAAACTATGCATGATGGTTTCATTAATTTTCACTTGAGAATGTCATGGTTACATCAATCCACCTCCCCAAGTGTTTATATCAAGTGTGGTCAAGTTGGATGTATATATGGTAGCATATTTTTTTTTAGCATGATCACAATTTTTCTGAAAGACATATTTACAAAACTTAAAAAGAAAGGAGCCTACCAGTGTTGATATCCTCTCTTACATAAAAATATATATTAATTTTTCCCTTATATTAAACATGGGTATATAGCTCCAAATGTTACCATTACAAAAAAATTTAATGACAAGGATACAATGCACATAATTGATTGTCAAATTTCTCATGGAAGCCACCACGTACCAATGAATCAGTCATATGAAGAAGGTGGATCACCCTATATTAGAGTTTACGCAAGGTCAAGTAATACACTTACTTGGCCAAGGATTATTAAAACTTATCAAGTTCATTTTGAATTTCATGCTCTACCTATGCTCTAGCCTAATGTTAATGTCGATATGCTTGATATTCAACATAGGGAAGCGTTGGCTATAAATTTATTTTTATAATTCCATCATATACCTAATTAGAGTATGAGTCTAAGAACCATCAAGATTCGATTTTAGGCTTGCGTCCCATAGAATGATATGCATATTCAAAGAGATTTCACTTACAACTCATTGTCCAACAATCACAGATCACTCACATTGATTCTCTTAGAGACATAGTGAGTTACCACAACGAGAAATTTTCTATTTCTTTCAAACTTGTTGAATCTCCCTTTAAAAAACAAAATTCCATCACATATATACAAAATAGATCTAACTTCTCTTCCTCTTTGAATGAGGAAAAAATAAGATCGAAATTTAGAATTTATATCCCTAAATAATCTATAACCAACTACCATGTATTTGATCAACAGGGTGACAAGTGGAAGGCACCAGCCTCAAACCAATCCACATATGCTCCTGGGGAAGTGCTTAATGAAGAAAAAATTTATATGTTGATCGATTTGATTGAAACATTCAAGAGGAGTCTCGTAAAATTAAACAAGAGACTCAGTTTTTTAATTCTGATTAAGCCATAGACATAAGATATAAGGGACCAAATAAGAACCGTGATGACCCAAATCTGTCAACATGGGGTGAGAAACTCATTTAATTATCCCATTTCTTTATTTATGATTTTAATTTTCTCATCCTTCATAAAAGAACTCTTTATTTTACAGGGTTTTTTGAGGGATTTTGATCCTCGTGGTGAGACTATGGGGGTCTACGTTGGTAGCAGCACCATTGATTCACTTGTGAGTGACACAATTAACACACCGACCATTAATCCAACTCCTGAAAAGGGTGACACACCATTATATGCACCCACTAAATAACGCACAAAAGGACGTGCACATGATGCATACCATGATTCCATCACATCTAGTCAACCAGGATTTCCTAGGTCTACTCGTGTTACTAGCACAAGAAGACTACTAGTTAAATCATTGGTATATGATGACCATGTTCCCATGAAATTATAAAAGCTTCCAGGTATTTAAGAAGTTTTTTACATATTAAGTATGATCTAATTGAAATTTACATATAGAGTGTCATTATTTTCAAGTAATGATAATATCATTCCGCAGGAAACGATACCTTATATATATTCTAGAATGAGGCAACCTTGCAACTCTTTGGGCCCACCATTTGCACAAGGTGGAATTTGAAAAAATCAAAGTTGAAGGAAGAACTTATCAATAGGTTGGTTGGCCTGTTTAGAGTGGTACCTTCAACAAAAGTGGAGTTACCACAAAGGTAGGCCTATATTTAAAATATTTGTGAGACCAATATAGGGTTCATTTTCAAAAGAACCCTAAGTATGAGCTCCCTCCAACAATTTCAAAACGTGAGTGGAAAGCCCTCCTAGAAGATGCAAAGGAGAAAAAAGTTCGAAAAGAAGGGAAGACACCACCCGGACCGGGAAGGTATGAGGCACTTTTATTATTGTAATTATGATGCTTTCTAATCAATATTGTGACATGTAATTAAGCTTATCAATAGTGTAAATATAGGCTCCCAGATACATATAAAGCCATGAAGGTGAGAACACAAAAAAAAAAAAAGAACATGGCCAACATCATCTTGGCCCTGGGGGTTTCTCAAAACTGGCCATAAAAATTGTAAGTATATATATATATATATATATATATATATATATATATATATATATATATATATATATATATATATATATATATATATATATATATATATATATATATATATATATTGCATCCAACTTTTAGATTCTTAATACTTTTATTTTAATATTGCAGAAGAAAAAAAAATCATGTTCTCATGCAAAATTGAAGGGTGAAAAATTCAATGAAACTCCCACGAAGGAAGACCTCAAGCTTTCTTACAAGCACAAATATCAAGTCATTGTTGAACGTAGGACAAGCACAGGGTCTTCACGTACTATTTCTGATTCGCCATCTGAGACTGAGGTAAATAAAAGAAACGAAGAGCATTTATAAATTAATACTTGTATAAAGTCTATTGGTTTTTATTTTTGGCCATAAATTAATGTGCTTGATTGTAAAAAGCATGAAGAAAGTGTAAATACAGAGGTCCCAAGCAATGATGGAATACATGAGCCTAGTGATAATGGAGTGAAAATTGAAACTAATGTTCAACTCGATTCTGGAGGTATTTCATATTAATTATAATTTTTTTAGCATGGATTAGAATTAGAAATATTTAAATGAAAATGTTGTATTAATTATAAATCTTCTTGATCTACTCTAGAGGATGTACGGGATGAGGCCAGACAAGAGGAGGGACCTATGGCCACATCTAAAAGTATCCCGCTTCTCTTTACTACCGAAGCATGTAATGAACACTCTACTACCTTTTTATTAATAAAACACTTGTATTAATAATTACTATAAATAAGAATTTAATTTTTTATTCTTATTGCAGTTGATGATCTGCCGCCCTTACAACAGCATAGACGTTTCACTAGGTTGGGAGCAAGACATCTTACAACTGAAGTGGATGACGTCCTTGCTACATACATGAAAAATTTCAAGAAACTAAAGAATAATTGATTGTACTAATTTAATTAGAATGACCTTGTTTTAGTTTATGTATATCATACAGTTTATTATAAATCATACTAAGATCAAATATTTTTTAAACTCTGTGAATGAATGAATGAATGAATGTTTACTATATTTCTTTATTTATGATGTATCTGAATATCTTTCTCTCAAATATTTCCTAGTCAATAGATTGGGTACTAGGGAATTGAGAGTGATGTGAGGGGGGGGGAGGGCTATGAGAGCTTCCACCTTCACGTGGTTGGCCCTATTCAGTAGAGAATAAATTAATATTTGGACAATCTTGAAGTAAAACTCCGAGATCTAACAAAGAAACAACAATGTCAATGTTGACTTCGTTTTTTCTTTGTCGAATGGAGGGAGGTTTGCTCCAAGATTAAAATACACAAATAATTTATTCTCAAAACCAAGAGGAGCTCATTCAGGTGTTCATGCACTCAAGTTTTTTTCATTATTATTTATTGGTGCAATTAAATTTAAATGTAATTGGTCAAATTTAATCCAAGTTTTCCTCATTGGTCTCATGAATATGTGTAGGAAAATCTGTGTCAATTTGGATGTTGAAGAGGAACAACTATCGGAAGAAAATATCTCAAAAAGGTAACATTACATTTAGCATATACACGATAGGTACTGAATAAACAATATGTACATTGAGAAATGTAGTGCAAGCAAGAACTTGTACATGTTTTAGAAAAGCATAAATAAGACATGATAGAGATGTATTGCCCACATTGAACAACTAAGAGAAAGTAATGCACAATAAGGATGAACTTACAGATTTTCAATAGGTTGAAAGGAAATTGTACAAAGAATCAATACAATCATATGGATCTGTATTTCCATATGGAGAAATACAACAATTCTACAACATCTGCCTTTATTTTTTGTAAAGATCATATGCCTCATTTTGAGATGTTTATGATGACCATGCAATTGTTATTTTAGTATCTTGTAGAAGTTTCCTTGAGGTATGAAAAGATGATGTTGAGAAGAAATTAATCATGTATCTACAAAACTCTTTTATTCTTCCACTACTTAAATTTTCAATTGTTGTGTGATTGATGCTATGATATGGAAGTAATTTCTACATTATATTAAATTTAGAAATTTATCTATTTAATTAAGATCACATGGACAATAGCTACCAAGGGTTGAATTTTTGTAATGTACTTAACCCTAGACACCTCAAAAGGTTGAATATGCCTCTAAATATGTGAAAATGTGTCCTTACCCCCAAAAATTTCTACTTGAGGGGAAACACAACTTCAAATACATGGAACCTCTTCCATTAAGGTTATTTCTGACCCCTTCTTACCTGTAACATCCCCCAACCACCTTCTTGAAGAGGGTGTCCAAGCTCAAGACTCAAGTGGGCCTTTGACCAAACCCATGTGTAACTTAGTGCTACATGGCATGATCTCAAGTTGGGTTTTCATATTGTAAATCTCCCTTTTTGCTCAGATCCTTCATCCACATGGTCAATCAATGACATGAAAAAAAAGAATGTAATACATGTAACCATTCCTCCAATTACATGTAAAACATGCCTGAATGGATCCTCATAGTGAAATGTATCTCTGGAAGAACCTTCATCAAGCCAACCATACACCTTCTATATTCTTGTTCTTCCCTTGGATGATGAATATTTCTTAGGCTTGATGGATTTCAAATGCAGATAATGTCCCAAACTGGTGGATATGGGGCTACATGTGTTAAAATTTGATATATGTAGAGAATATGATCTCTGTGAATGGTATGCTTGCTCCTAGATGGAAGATTGTAAGATTTCAACCTTTTTAATCCATTAATGACTCTATGAAATTCTATATAACCAATATATTTTTAATTATGAATTGGTTTTATGCAACCATGCATCACATTGAATAGTTTCATGGAACCTTGATGGCCTTGAGAATGTAGGAAACACCATGAATCTCAGCCTTACTGTGTTGAAGTGTTGTAACATATTTACACAAGGATATTAGTATTGGACAAGAGTTGGTGCTTTGTTTGGATTTTCATTAATCTTCAATGTTTTTTGTTGTTTAAATTTTCTCTTGCATATCTAAATCATGAGTTGCTTAACTAAGCACGTACATCCCAATCTCTTTTTGTTTATTTCTATTTTATCAAATCATTTCCAATATGAAATTATATGGGATTTGTTTCTACGTAGCTCTTGGGAAACCTCAAGCTATCATTTCTGAAGAAGCTTATGAAGAAATTAAATCCCAATAGAATGGTGCAAAGTAAGGGTTCAATACAAGACCATCAAGGTTAAGAAGAGGATCTTTCTCATGTTTAATGTCTTCTGCAAATGCCAATAATATTTGTAAGAAAATTTTTAACCATATATTTCTCAAATTTTGTTGAACATATTGAATTGTAGTAGAACTAAATTTTAGATGATTCCATGATTTTCAATCTATATTTTTTTTTCAATGGTTATGCAACCGAAATGAAAATCAGACAAAGAAGCATCCAATCAGCTAATCTAGTAGGAAATAATGAGTTTGCCTTGGAGGATGCAACATGAATTTCTCCAAAGCAAGGAATGATTTTTCCATTTCAACCACTAGCCATGTATTTTGAAAATCTCAAATACTTTGTTGACATGCCCCTTGTATGTAACTTGAGCCTTGAGAATGATATATTATGTGATCCAACTATTGCCAATTTTTGTGGCCCTTCACATACTTGATGGATTTGGCTAACTAATTTTGGATTCATTTGTGGGAAATGAGTGAACAAAAAGTGACTAAAGATATACTTCAATTGCTCTATTATAGGTGCACTCATACTTGGTGTTCTTATGAAATTTATGGGGGTTATTGGTGCAGGGAAGACAACTCTCATGGGTGTACTAGCTAGAAGGAATATTAGAGGATATATTGAGGGTGATAACTAGATATATGGATTTACCAAAAAGTAGGAAACCTTTGCTCATATTTTCCTCATTTATCTCATGAAAATGTGTAGGAAAATTTGTGTCAATTTGGATGTTGAAGAGGAACAACTATCGGAAGAAAATATCTCAAAAAGGTAACATTACATTTAGCATTCAATTTTTCGTTGTTGTTATTAGGAATTTGTTTGGTGGTTATTATTATTTGAGAAATCAGTGTTTTAGCCCTTTTATAGGTTGTCATGTGTATCCTATTTCTTAGAATTAGAGATACTTATTTTCTCTATCTATTCATTATTGCTTGTTTTTCAAGTTGAAGTTTGGGAAAATGGAGGAGGCTCCAAGGAATGGTTGTTAACTTTAACAAGGTATTTTCCTTTTGAAGTTCTTGAAATTTTTATTTCAAACTAACTTATTCTAGAAATTTAATGTAGATGAAGCCAATTACTCATATTATGGTTCGGGTAGCAAAAATTGCAGAATGTGTAATTGTCACGTGTTTCAATTCAAGAATTCGCTCAAATGAAATAATGTACCTGGGATGCGAGGTTCAGAAATGTTGTGCCAGAAGAGGATTGTACTGCAATTCTATGTAGATTGCATATCAATCCTCTTTTGGCACAACATTGCTAAATCTCGCATCCCATGTACATTATTTCATTTGAGCGAATTCTTGAATTGAAACATATGAAAATAACACATTCTCCATTTTTTTCAACCTGAACCATAATCTGAGTAGTTGGGTTTCATTTACATTAAAGGTATAGACTGAGTCAGTTTGAAATCAAATTTTCCAGAACTTCAAAAGGTAAATACCTTGTTAAATTTAATGACCATTCCTTAGAGCCTCTTCCATTTTTTTCAATAATAACCCGTCGGATATTTGACGTACATTTAATAAGTTCCAGATATTCATCGGCCCTCATCAATGAACTAGTGTCGGGTATCTATCTCCTGTCCGACACAAAATATCGTCGGATACATAACATCTTCATTGAAGGAATAGAGATAACGTCAGATATTCGATAAACACATTCGACAGATGGATTTCGGGTATTCAACCTTGGTTACAAATTAAAATGTCACCTATTCGGTGACTATACGTCGAACAAATTCTTAATTAGCCGACAGCTTATTTGGTATTGAGGATGACAGATATATGACATACAAGTCTAAAAATTTCCTAGTTGTCAAATATCTGACGATATCCCACCAACAATATCTATGTCTTGGGTTCGTCAGATAGTAGACGAAGTGGAGCCATATAATCGATGAAGTGACGTCAGATTTTGGCCCCATTTGTACTAGTGATATATCAACTATGAGCTCCTATGGGATAGACTTACATGATAGGATCTTGTAGGAAAGTCAGCTGGATCACAAGTATATGGAGATTGTGCACAGGTTGCAATCGAGTACAAGTGTTGGTGCAAGTATAGTTACAGGTGTTGGTATAGATACATGTACAAGTTTTGGCACAGGTATAGGTACATGTGGTATAGGTCACACAACCTACCAGCAGACTTTGAATGCAGTGAAGAGATTCTACTATTAGCCGAATATGAAGAGGGATGTGGAATAATTTGCAGTAGATGTTTGGATTATCAGATGGTTAAGGCATAATGTAAAAATACAAGTGGACTACTACAGCCGATTGCGATCCCAAAGTGGAAATGACAGGTCATTTCCATGGACTTCATCATAGGTTTTCATAATATTGCTAGACAACATGATTCCATTATGGTTTTTGTGGACAGGTTGAAAAAGGTTGCACAATTCATTCCAATGAAGAATACATACTCAACTAGTGATGTAGCACATGTGTTTATCAAAGACATATTCATATTGCATGGTGTTCCGAAGAAGATTGTGTTCGACATGGATGTAAATTTCACTTCCAAGTTTTGGAAGGAGTTATTTGCAGGTTTGGGCATTGAGTTTGCCTTCAACACAACTTATCATCCACATACAGATGGACAGACTAAAAGGGTCAAAATGATACTAGAGGATATGTTGAGGATGTATGTGATGCATCAGTAACGGAAGTGGGAAGAGTATCTTCCACTAGTAGAGTTCACTTACAACAATGTGTACCAGAATTCATTGAGGATGAGTCCATTTGAGGTTATATATGGGAGGATTTGCAACACTTCTATCAGTTAGAGTGATCTGGTTAACATGGTACTGATTGGACCAGAGATGTTGGCAGAAATGGAACAAGAAAGGCAGGTGATCAAGAAGAACTTGAAAGAAACACATGATGAGCAGAAGATTTATGCATATAGGAAAAAAATGTTTAAGGATTTTTAGGTTGGGGATTAGGTGTACTTGCGTATCAATCCCAATAATATCTCCTTGCGGATCAGATCATGTGCCAAGCTTTCACCATAGTTTTGTGGACCCTTCACGATCATTGGAAGGATTAGACCAGTGGCCTATCGACTTGCACTTCCTTCCATAGTGAAAGTACATGATGTTTTTCATATATCTTTACTTAAGAAGTATGTTAAAAAATTTGATCATGTGTCTGATTGGTTTGTATTGCAGGTGTAACTTGATGGAAAATTCCTATTGAAGCCTCAATGCATATTGCAGAAAAAGGTGTTCATGCTCCGAAACCAAGAAATATAGCAAGTTAAAGTGAAATGGAAGCACTTTGGGCCCGATGAAACTACATGGGAGATGGCGGATCAGATGTGGGCCATGTATCCTTCATTTTTTTTTGGTTGAGGCAAAGCAGTTTTAGTGTGATGTTGCTTTTTGTTTAGGATATGCTTTCACGATGTTTTGATATATGTTTTGATGTGATGGTTGGATGTATGTACATATGTATATGGATGTAAATACCACCATGAGATATTTTATAAAGCTCCAATAAGTGGTATGGTGTCATGTCATTATAGTTGTCAGGTTGGCTTTCATTTCAACAGGGTGATCATTATAAATACTGCATCCAGTTATGTTATAAATCTGCATGGGAAGTATGGTTGCTTTTCTGCAGTTTTTTAGAGGTATATTTGTGGTTGAACACCAAGGATGGTGTTCCCCAAAGGGGAGGGTTCTGTAACATCCCTGGTGATAATTCCATATAATAAAGTTAAAAATAATAACCATGGTTGATGGGACACTTATTCCAAGCTGAATGTTGGGAAAAACATACTAGTGGGTGTTAATTTGTTTTATTATGGCTAAGGAAATTGGAAAAGAAAAAGGAAAAGGCTTTGGAAAGGAAAAATGGCATTTTTGGCACATTTATTTATGAAAATAATGGAAATTAGGAGAAAAGGGAGATGAAAGGTCACAGGTTGCATGTGAGGAGGAAAATGAAGAAAATAGAGGCCTCTTATATAAAAAGGCTTCTGAGGATCAGTTGGTACCTTTTGTCAGTGCATTTTTTGGAGCTCTCTCATTATTCTCTCTCTCTTTCTCTCTCTCTTTTGGACACTTAGAGTTTTTGGAGCACTTTGGAGTTGGAGAAAGAAAGACAAGGAAACAGGAAGAAGGAAGAAGCAAGCAAGGAGGAGCAGGAATAAAACAATTATAGAAGGATTCTTTGCAGGTATTGATTTGCATGTATGATTTACTTGCTAGATTTTGAATGCATGGTATTTCATGTGGTTCTTTTTTGTCTTGGCATGGGTTTTTCCAAGTGTGACAGTGTATTCAGCCTAGCCTTTCCAATTTTAGATAGTCATGGTGTTGTGGAGTTCTCATGTTTTGGTTTAGTTGGATTACCAAATGGATTTCGGTGATATCCATGCTTGTGCTGGCCTAGTGATCAGGTGTAGATCATAATAAAGCATAGTTTATGATTGATGAGGGTGAGGTGGTTTAGCCTCGGGATGCCCTGGTTGGTTTTTTGGTTTGAGTTCCACATTCATGCTTGGAATATGGCACGGGGGTGATTGGATGAAGAGAAATTTAGGTCAACCAATCTATGGTTGGGTGGAATGTGTAAGTCCCATATCCTATTAGTTTATACACTCATTAATGAAAATCATTCCTTTGGTATTTGATATTTACTTGCACTAGTTATTATGTGTATTATATTTTTGTTGTATCTATTTTATTTCTATTGTTATTATGTTGGTTATAAGCATGTAATTTATCAGCGATGATGTATGGCTCTCTCCATGTTTTTACCCGTAAATGAATACACCATGTATATATGGTCAAATATATTGTATTGTAGCTTATGATGTAAGGGAGAAATGTTTCTTATGGATTCTCAGATAATTGTGAGACCCCTATGTTTAAATATGTTGTTTAAACCTGTAGATGCAATGTATGTGACATGTTTGAGGAAATTACTGTCACAGCTAGGAGTAGTCTAGATGAGTTCCTGATGATGTGATTGATTTTGTACCTTTGTTTTATTGTTATTTATCCTCTCCTAAAGTTTCATGAAGTTCTAGGCAGTGACCTGGGCTTTGGGGCTAAAAAGGTAGCACAAATCCTATAGTTGCAAGCACAAAACTGACTTTTTGGGGCCCTTGCCACAACCTTGCCTTGGCATGCCCATGGATATAGGATTATAGCCACTCCCTTGCCCTTAAATTCCCATGGCTAAGGCTAAAAAGGGTCAAAAATCAGTCCCCCCTCAAGGTTCATGGGTGTGGGAGGTTGGGTTACCTCTTGGAGGTGTTGTTGATGTTGTGTAAGGTCTGTTTGTCAGGTTTCCATCAGTTCCACTTCCTTAAAGTCATCTAGGAGATTTAATCTCATATTAGTAGCCTCTCTTTTCATGTTTATCCCAGTTGGCTGGTTACTTGGGTAGATGTGGGAAGCAGGTGTTATAAGTTATTTGCGACTATGTAAGTAAATTCAAGAAATGAGAAAAAAACCAAAACAATGGATTATTAGTGTAAGTGTATATAGTAAGCATCATGTCAATATTTGGATTTCTCTCAATTTTTTGTTAGTTATAAATTGTATTCCAATATTATATGCTACATGAATTTCCTTGACCAAGATATAGAGCAAGAAAATTGAAAATT
Source organism: Pinus albicaulis (assembly GCA_034641835.2). Taxonomy (NCBI): domain Eukaryota; kingdom Viridiplantae; phylum Streptophyta; class Pinopsida; order Pinales; family Pinaceae; genus Pinus; species Pinus albicaulis. The sequence goes on from CM076578.1 coordinate 490,632,762, forward strand.
GATTTTGGAGCCTCCTTTTACGATGATTTGCAGTTTGAGTTGGGTTTATGGATATTTTCCAAGAGAGAAAATATATGTTTATGATTCTCATGTATGAAAAAAATATCAAAAATATTGGGACATCTATTTTTTAATTATTTGAATGTGTTTCTAAATCCTTATCAACTCCTTGGGTACATGAACATATGAATATCTCATTCAAGCTTGGATGGAATTGGTTTGTAGTAGTCTAGATTTGCACAAGCATTAGTGAGTCTATTTTTTAATTTGAATTGTAATGTTTTCAGTTCCACCTTCAATTGTCAGAAAAACAATGATTCAAATACCAACATACTTTTGGATGTAACTCACAATATCCTTGGTTTGGTTTATAATAAAATATAAGGGAACATTTTTGTAACTCTAGTATAGCCATTTGTAGTTCGATGCCATTTAAAAATTATATGACTTTTATCAAAATTGTTATTGGAACATTCATTAAAGCTCATCGATGGCATCAGAATATAAGAGGCATAGTATCAATGGCTACCCAGGGTGCACTTTTGCTACAGATTTTTTGTGAATGTGGGGTTTGGATGATTTTACTAACATGAATTTTTTTTTATTCTTATGAAAAATATTCTAGAAAATTTTCAGGTTTCCTTGCAATTAATGATAATATTGCTAATAGAAATAATTATTGGGCTACTTTAAGAAATGATAGTTCTTTAGAATGAGAGGCGGTTTTCCATATAGATAACACATGAATTGCAAGAAAACTGGATAATATGATGGTTAACACTCCATCAAAACATAGTGTGCTAGTTTAATTCTATATTCTACAAATGAACTGGATGGATCTACATTACCAATTAAGTGGTAATCTTTACTAGTTTATGTAATAGTTGATTTTCTCTATCATTATGAACCTATGTTGTGATGATCAAATATATGTTTGTGAATGTATGAGAAAGGTCCAAATATTTAGCTTTAGCTTCAAGAAATTTTCAAAATTTATGTAGATAGCCTCATAATAGATATTTTTCAAAATTCATTAGTTTTTTTCCAATAGATTGATCATGAGTCAATGATGAGCAACTTGGAGTGTATTTTTTTCTTTTAATTATATCTCACCTTAAATGAAAAGGGAAGAGAATATGATAACAACAATTATGAATTGCATGTAAAAAGGATGAGAAGGATGGACCCTTATCAACAACCTTCAAATACAATTACCTATGACAATACAACATCTATTGTATGGTCTGAACACATTAGAAGGGGATAGAGAAAAAAATGATGGTAAAAAAAAAGAAGTAGAATCTTCTCAACATGCAAGATAGTGATGTTAGTGACATTGAGGAGGAATTCATACCTAGGAGAAGAGAAAAAATGATGTCACATACAATCATTCAACCATCATCTATTTTTTATGATTTAGTAGACTAAACTAGAGTGTTGAGGAGATCAAATTAAAACATGTTGAAGATAGTATATATGCAGCTAATGAAACTACTTAGTTTGATGACTCGCCCCACAGGAAACATTTAGATATTAAAGTGATTCCACGATACGATGAGCACGATTATATCATGAAGTCAAGTTCTTTTGAAGAAAAAAATTATCTCTATTCAAAACTTCCACTATCTCAACCTCCCAAGTGCCTACCTCTAGTTGTTTTTATGGTATCTAAATCCCACTTTCAATCTATCCTTTTGAATGAAAAGATCCTTCTAGGAAAGGTTTCAACATAAGGCAACAAATTGTTTAAATCAAGCTCCAATTAGGATGAATATAATAGTATAAGGATAATAGGGAAACCAAGTCCAACTTCAAATGATTCTAAAAGTAATTTTATTGAAGTCTATATGTAAAATAAAAAGTATAAAAGGAACATGTATTTGCCTAAGGAAAGAAGTAGTAGACAATAGAGGTCAAGGGTTGATGAGATTTCCATATTTTTTTTGGGGGTTTGGAATTGATTGAAAAGGTAGAGCGGCATGACAGTGCATTCTATGGAGTAAATGATTATTGTGACAAGGCTTAAAAGTTTTATAAATATGGCCATTGAGTGTCTATATTTAGGGTGCTTTACTTGCTTATGTTGTTTGCACCATCCATAATTGATTTAGGTGGATAATGGTGGACATCCTCCTATTCCACTTGGACCCCCACCATTGTTTCTTTCATTTTTTCAGATTCCTTAATTGTCGCACAATTTACTATTTTTGGAAGTTTTTCGGGTTGTGAACTTTCAGAGCCGTTTTGAGGCCCTAAACGAAATTTTTTTTGGAAAAGGGATTTTTTAGCTACAATTTATATTACTCGGATAGATATTTCTAATGAGGTATTGTGCACATCAAACAAATATCATATGCCAAAGTTATGATCCTAGGAAGTTGATGTACCAATTTATGTCAACAAGGCCTATAGTTTTGGTGATTCATCTCTTAGGGTCATGTTTTTGGATGTTTATGTTCTTCCATTATTTCTCAATAATAAATAGGCATTTGAGCCTCATTGTGACATAATCCATATGCATGTAGCCGCCACATCGCTTCTCAAAGATAAGCTACCAATGCTCAAGCTATTTTATTTCTGTTTTGTTTGTAAACATATTTCATTTTTTTGATATTAATGAAATGAAGTATCATTTCTGCCGCATATTTGTATTATGGTTATATTTGTATTCTGTTGCGTTCCTGTCTAAGTTTAGATCAGTGGTACGAGAGAGGTTTTCTCTTTCTCCATTTTTCTTTGCATGTCTCCAATGAGGTGAGGGTATAAGGAGATTGGGCTCAAACTGGTTGAACCTTTGCAAGACCAACCTCGTAAACCTCGATGACCTCCCATGGTGGAAGAAAATAAATACGAGGAATTGGGAGATACTTTTAAAATATTGCTCAAATAAGCCCTCGAGTGACAGAGGAACACGATGATGGAAATTTTTTCTTATATCCTTCGACATATGCCCACAAGCGACACATCTTCTTCCGAAAGTCACTCTGGAGGTGCCAATCCCTTCAAGGTACAAGTAAAATTTAGCATTCCCATATTTGAAGGCTAGATAGATGCAGACGTTGTAGATAGATGGTTAAACATGTTGGAAGGATATTTTTCAGTTCATGATTTTTCCAATAGGGAAAATATTAATTTTGTTCTCCTCAAAGCCACCCCTCATGCTAAGGACTGGTGGGAAAATTGTTGTGAACAGAAGGACAAGAGAGAACCCTCACTATTTTCAGCTGAACTCACTTCAAATTATTTTCCAGATTCCATCGAGGAACAATATTACTCCGTAAGGAGCTATGAGGACAAATAAATACAATGGACTATGCTGTGACATCAAAGGGATTAAAATGTGCATGAAATGCTGAAACTATTCCATACTATGTGCACAATGTTGGGTATCAAATATTCAGAGAAACATGTGGTGCTTAAGTACCTAAATTTCTTGCACAGATACATTCAACATCTCCTTGCTTGGTTCAACATACCGATATGATGACAAGATTGAGCAGAAATTTAAACAAAAGAAGTGAGACTTTGGATCTACAAATCTGAGGCAAGGGAAAGCCACCCCCAAACCACAGAAAAAAGGAAAAATCCAAGGTGGGGCAATGAAAGACAACCCGCTGAAGTTGAAAGAAAATAACAACACCATGAAGACAAGGAAGGACATGGGAACATGTTGTGAGTTCCATAAAAGGCCCACTCACAACACAAGTGGGTGTCGGGCTGAGTAGTCCTTAGTGGCTGAGATGAAGGATTCTGTATTAGATGCATGCTATAACTCTGAGTCAAAACCCGACAAGGCAAATGAAAAAGGGAAGAAAATTAATGATGTGGAGCCCAGTGCAACCATTTCCACCACCAAGATCCAGAAGGATGAGCCTAAAGATCTAGAGGAAGGGGAGCACCTCTTCCACTCCTAGATTGAGTTAAGAGTTCTCAGCTGCAGTTCATTGTCGATAGCGGGAGCCAAAAGAACCTCATTTCAGTAGAGGTCATGAAACGGCTAGGCCTACTGACCATAACACACCTACATTCATGCACCATTGGGTGGCTTCACCAAGGACGAGATCTCCATGTCAGCCAACAGTGTCACCTTCCTTATAGCATCAAGCCCTTCACAAATGAGGTATTGTGTGATGTTGCTCCTATTGAAGTTTGTGATGTATTATTAGGCTAAACATACTTGTGGAAGTGACATGCCATGTACGATTCTAGGCCTTGAATTATTATTATTACTTTGGGAAATAAGTTGTACAGGATATCGGTGGTAGCATCGTCTACTTCCATCTCTTTGATCACAACAAAGAAATGCAATAATCTCATTTCCCAGACTAGGAAATTTTATTTCCTTATAATTTACCATCATGGAAATAAAAATATTGTGGCCACGACCTCCTGATAGGGATCCTTTTCATGTCAACAACAAATGGACAAGGTCGTGGATGATTACGGGGACACATTCACTATAGATTTTAACCCTGTACAAAAATTATCTACAAATGAATTCTTAAAACATAAAAAAAAACACACCAAACATTCTCCCACTTGTTGTTTTCTTTCCAGAGGGGGCCATAGGAGAGCTTATTCATCGGTCTAGTCCCGCAATGCCCATTTTTTCTCTACACCAAGAGAACCCAATGATCATATACTTCGTCAATGCATTTGAAACATTCTTCAAAATGTGCACCTTTACCAACAACAACTTTTTATACTCAGCCATATCTCTCACAAAGTGATATTGAACCTCGATGTGCTTTGTCTTTGAATGATAAGAAATTTTCTTAGCTAAGAAAATTTCACTTTGGATATCACAGTCTATCCTTATAGGTCACTGCACCAACCCCATACTTGAACACAATCTCAACAACCAAATTTCTTCCTTGCTTGCCCGAGTGGCTACCATGTATTCTACCTCTATAGTTGCAAGAGCCAATACAGATTGTCTTTTACTCATCCAACTGACTACACCTCCAAATAGGCTAAACACATACCCACTTGTAGATCTTATTTGATCCATATCTCGAACCCATTCTGCATTAAAAAATACACAGATGTCCAAAACTCCGTATAATCCTAGTCTTCCTTGGTACCACAAACCATAATCACTAGTGCCACACAAATATTTGGAAACACACTTCACTGTTGTCCAATGCTACTTCCCTAGTTTTGACATAAACCTGCTCAATACTCCCACTGCATGTGCAATGTTTGGTATAGTACAAACCATTTCATATATCAAACTACCCACTGCACTTGGATATGGAGCAAGGGACATGTCATCTTCTTCTTCTTGTGTCTTGGGACACTATTCAACAGATAAATTTACACCTATAGGAACAGGAAACTTCATCGGTTTAATATCCTGCATATTGAACCTTTGTAATATTGTCTCGAAATACTTCCTCTAGTTTAACTAGATCTTCCTCCTTTCCCGATATTGTTTAATTTCCATGCCCAAAATATAGTTTGTTGCACCAATATCCTTCATGTTGAATTTGGAGAACAATTGGATCTTCAAATTCTGGATAGTTTCTTTGTCATTTCCAACCAAGAATATATCATCCACATATAAGACTAAATAAATAACATGGTCACCAATTAATTTAAAATACACACAATGATTCTTTTCGTTTCTGGTGAAGCCAAGTCCCCATATACATGTATCAAACTTCTGATATTACATCTTTGGTGACTATTTTAACCCATACCGAGTGTTTTTAACCTGCATACCAGTTCTTTCTTACCCTTCACTGCAAATCCTTCGGGTTGATTCATGTATATCTCCTCTTCCAGACCCCCTTGAAGAAATGATGTCTTCACATCCATTTGTTCTACCTCAAAATCAAATGTAGTAGTAACAGATAAAATTAATCTAATAAAAGTTACCTTGGAAACCAGAGAAAAAATATCAGCAAAATCAATTCCCGACACCTAGGAATAACCTTTTTCTACCAACCCAGCTTTGTATTTCTCCACCTTACCTTATGCATTCATATTCTTCTTAAACACCCATTTTCTTCCAATGGGTTTCCTTCTAGTCGGAAACTCCACCAGATACCATGCCTCATTTTTGTGCAAGGATGTCATTTCATCAACCATGCCCCCTTTCCATAGTTTTCCATCCTTTGAATCCACTGTCTCCCTGACAGTTCTGGGATCATCATTAGTGATATATAAAGAAAAAATTGAATAGAAATCATATGGAATATACCTTTCTATCTGCCTTCTTTCTCGAGTTGTTCTTCTCACAACTGGAGTTTGTGGCTCTTCCTCTTCTGAATCTTGTTTTGCTATAGAGTCTGATTCTTCCTCTTTTAGTTCAAACTCTAATTCTCAGGTTCATTTGGTAGTACTTCATTTATAACAACATATTTCACCTCTCTAAACACCACATCTCATTTGTACACAACCTTCCTTGTTTATGGGTTCCAAAGCTTATAACCTTTTAAACCATCCTTATTCGCGATACAGATGCACCTTTCATATTTACTGTCCAACTTGGTTCTTTTCTCCTTTGGAACATGTACATATGCATTACATTCAAATACCCTCAGATGTGAAAAAGAGGATTTCCTACCACTCCATACCTCATGTGGAGTCTTATCCTCCAACGCTAATGAAGGTGATTTGTTAACCAGGTAACATGCAGTCTCCACTGCCTCTACTCATAATTCTTATCCTAACCCGATACATCTGAGCATGCTTCTTGCCTTTTCCATTAACATCTTGTTCATTCTTTCTTATACTCAATTTTGATGATGTGTGTATGGAGTAGTATTATGTTGTGATATACCACAACTCTTACAAAACTCTTCAAATTCCTTCTTGCAGAACTCTCCACCATTATCTGTCCTCAACACCATTATCTTCTTCTATGTCTGGTTTTCTACTAGAGCCTTAAATTATTTAAATATATCAAATACTTCATATTTCTTCCTCAGGAAATATATCCATGTATTCCTTGAGAATTCATCATACACATAGTACACAAAATTACCCAGTGATGGAATCAACAGAGGTCCAAAAACATCACTGTGCACAAGCTCTAATATATTGTTCGCCCTCTTAGCACCAGAAGGGAAACTCACCCGATTCTACTTCCCATATACACAATGTTCACAACAATCAAAATCCAAAGAGAAATTATACATACCTTCTACCATACCATTACCATGTAGTATTCAAAGGCCCTTCTCTGCAATATGTCCAAGCCCTTGATGACATAGCATGGTCTTTTCTCCACAAACCCTCTAGGCTATTTGCTCCACTTTTAGGAACCACAAAACTGTTTCACCCATCAATAACAGTGCTACCCAAAATCTTGTACATAGTTCATATCCAAACTCCCTGTATCAATTCCAGTGCTCTCCGAACCATCTTGCAGGTATCTTTCTCGAACATTGTTTTTACACATGCATCATCCATCTTGCTTACAGAAATCGGATTTCTGGCCAATACAAGAATATGAAAAACACCAGCAAGTGTTCTAATGCTTCCACCTTGAAAATTCAACTTGAATTTTCTGCGTTCAACGATTTTTTCATTCCTATCATCCCCTAAGAAGACATCAACACCATCATACTTCTCACACTTGCAGAACCACTCCTTATGCGGAGTGAAGTGAAAGGTTGCACTTGAGTAAATCAACCATGCCTCATGATCTACATGTGTATTTTAATAATAAGCCAAGTACACATCCCCACCTTCATGTGAGGTTATTTTTTCCTCTGCAAAAGCAACATCATCTAATCCCTTTCCTTTCTCGGGAGCTTTAGATCTATAGTCCTTTTTTAAGTTCCCTTCCTTTCTACATTTCCAGCACACTTTTACAGGATTTTGTGGAGATTTAGATCTCCCAATCGACAAATTATTTGTTTCTATTCCGGAACCATCCTCGTACAAACAAGGCATCTCCATTCTAGCCCTCCATATTTTTCCGTCTCATTTCCTCCGACAAAAAGGTTAAGACAATTTCATCAAACTTCAAGGTAGTTGTATTGCTACCTATTGCAACAACCAGACTAACCCACAAATCTGGTAGAGAAAACAACAAAAAAATGCACTTATTCATCTGAGATTTTAATATCAACATATAACAATTCAATTAATATAGTATTGAAGGGGTTCAAATTCTCTCTTACTGAGTCTCCATCCTTCATCCTTAAGTTATACAATTTTTTTCGTAGGAACAATTTTTTCACGAGACTTAGATTGATACAAAGTCCCTAACTTGTCCCACAAAGCCTTCATCGTAGCGTCCCCAGATACATTCAACAATACTAAATATGAGATACACAATCGTATTGTGCTCTTTTATTTCTAATCCAACTTCACTCAGTCTTCATTTAACATCGTCATTGGTTTAGTACCTGGATCTACGATGGTCCACTAATATTTATCTACAAGCAAATCCTCCATCTTGAGCTTCCACAACTCAAAATATAACCATTAATTTTCTTGATCTCTATCTTTCCACTACTCACTATATTCTTTCACTGCAAGAATCGATCTCGCAGATCTCCCACTGAACATGGTCTACCACAAGCCTGAGCAAAACCGCTCAGGAGAAAAGGCGTCCCCTTGAAGCCGAAACAACTTTGAAACAAAATTTAGGTTTTAATCCTGTACATAAATTATCTGCAAACGAATTATTAAAACAGAAAATAAATAATAGCGAGAGCATAAAACATAAATGCAGAGATATTTTCCCCTGGATCTGAAAACCATGACTACTAGCTTGATATTTTCATTATATTGTTCCTTTCAATGTTACAATACATATATATACATGTTGAAGCATTCATAAACCCCAATCCATTAACCCTATATTATAACATAACCATAGTTCCCTTGACCGAATCTACAAAATACCATGGGAAGAAAACCATCATGTAATATCCCCAAATGGGAACAAGCAGCAATACTAAACAATACTACTCAGAAATAACGTAGTTCAACAAAGTAAGAGTAGGAGGCCAATATGGAAGCTCAATATTTACATTTACATCAGTAAAAAAGAGTTATATTGAAGCCCATGAGTTATAGAATAGAAAATAGAAGAATTTACATGAAGAAATGCTAAAAAATGAGGTGCTACAACCATATGATATGACTGGAAAATCTTGACAGTGTTATTTTATTAGTTGAAAAGAGCTGTACATTACACTTCAGATCTAGAGAAGATCTTTGTAAAAAAATTTATATCTATATCATATCTGTACATTAGAAAGGCTCCTTTACAAATGCCCCTTGGGATTTTCAGCAAAAAGCGAAGTACATGGAGTAGATCTGAGATCTAATGCAACAGATTTGCAGAATGATTCAGAAATTCTGAAGAAAATACAAGAGTATTTAGATTAGATATAAATATCACATGGATTAGATCTAAAATCCATGGATCACCACAGTGAAGGGCAGATTCCCAACACTAGAGATCTCTCCTCCAAAATTTTTCCAAAAAACCCTGCAACTTCACTCTTGCAAATAACGCAGTACTGGAAGATAAATTGCGCTATAGGCTCTAGAACATGGTTTGGCCTCAAGCCAAGATCTAAAAATGTGCTCCTATCATCCAATACTCTCTTGCCAGGGGGATAGAAGGCTTTCCCACTTAAAAAGGTACTAGAATGGCCTAGACATGAATAGATCTAGCCTCCACTTGCTGCAGCTTACAAAGAAAACCAAACACTCAATAGGATCTGCATTGTAGTTGGAAGAAGAGCTTGGCCAAATGCCTGATAATGGTCAAGAAATGCAAGTCTCCTCCAAGAGGCCTCTCAAGGAAGGAGGTGGGATTCCCGATCAGGAACACCCAGTGCTAAACAACATTATTCTCTGCTAAATAGCCAAGAGAATAAGAAATGTCTAAATTGATAAAATCTTTATAAAATAATATGGTCATCAACAACCTTCTCTTGTTGTCCTCCTCTTCCTTTTATAAGGTTGAGATCTTGCAAAACCCTAAAACATCTCAATGATTTAGCTTCTTTCACATGTGCCACCTCCAACTAAAATTGCGCTGTGCATCAATGAGGATCACTTCTTCTAGAAAGCGTTGTTGATTTGGTCATGGTTGACCCAGTCAAATAGCTCAATCCCTTTCACACATAAGGGTGTTTTATTAAGATAGCCCAGATTTATCTTTGTTCACATGTGGCATTGATTTATTCACTATTTTAGGAGTTTTTATTGTCCTCCTTTACACATTTATTCATGCAATAGGAAAATGAAAAAAAATTGTATATTCCCATTAGCTTGGGCTAATTGGAAATATTACAATCCTCCCTTCCAAAATGTTGCTTGTCCTCAAGCAATTGATAAGGTGAGTGCTGCAACATTTCTCCTCCTCCATCGGTGAGACCTTCATGAATCAAACTTCTTTCATAAGCTAAGTGTTCGCAAATCCAACCCTCCATGAGTTGTTCCTCCAAATTCATCATGAGATGTACAAAGTCCATCCCACAAGGAGTCAAGAATTCAATTGAAACAAACATGGTTGAACCAATACTCTCCCTGAAACATGTAGCATATGATACATAGAGAGTCTCCATCCTGTTAGCAACCTATAATATAGGGGTCATAATTTTTTACTTGAATATTGGTAATTTTGTAAATTTGTACATACTTTGCCTTCTGCAAGTTGTATTCAAATATTTTGTAAAAAATCCAAAAAAAAAAAAAAAATCAAAAAAAAAAAAAGAGGGTAAAAGGTCCTAAAAGAATAATCAAAGGACTTAGAAAAAATAAAGGACCCCAAAAGAATAATGAATAAAACATGAAAGTGAGCAAGCATAAATGCCACTACTTTTTACTTTTTGACTATGACAGAGTGTCAATAAATGCCATTAGTCCATGATGAGTTAAACAGTTCAATCTTAACTTATCATTGTTTCAATTTCCTTTGTTGTAGATAGAGAATAATGAGTTGTTAGACAATTTAATCCTAACAATTCAGTAGTTAGGTATATAAATAAAGTGAATCCAACAGTTTAATCTGGATTCATGGATGAAATAAGTGTAGAGTTAGATAGTTTACTTGCTTTCAGGAAGAATAAATGCCGTGAAGGTTTCTAGCTTAAATGCACCTTATTACAAAAAGAAGAAAAAATATTAGCATGGTAAGATGGGTAGGTAGAAGAAGGTGAAAAGTCTCAATGTAAATATCATTCATCATGGGCTGCCAAATAACTAACTTCCCCTTCCCATAGTCGTGAAACATTCTAAACTATCAGTCAGAAAGGCTCAAGCCATTTCCTTGACTTTTGTTGGGACCAGACCCAAGGCTCTATGACTAATCAGTTAAAAAATGTGAAATGTCTATATTAATCCTTTAATTACATCATTTACCATTCATGCACTCATCCCCTCAAAAAAAATCCTAAGTAAAATCTCATTTTTACTTAAAGGCACTTGTAATTCCTATTTAGCTAACTTCCTACATCATTTAAACACAATAAATCCTCAAAATAACATTATATCATGAGCTAAGTGATAAGATCAATGAAAATTATCTTGTATTTCACTTTACTTGTTATGAATATGTGTTTTGAGTATTCCATGTCCTATTTTCTTACTAAATTTAACTTATATATTAACTCCCTATACAACTGACCTTTTCTTATTATATAATTCCTTTTTATAAATAAATCCCAAAAACCCACTTATTATAACTTAAGCCAAAGTTATTTATGCCCACATGTTTAAATAAAACCCTCCCTTATAACCCCTTTGGCTAAGTTTATCCTTATATGTATTCTCGCCCCTATGGTAATTAAATCCTCACGATTTTATTAACCATATAATAAAATATATGAGAAAAAACTTAAAACATGTGTTATATGTGTTTTAAACAAAATTACCCGAATTTTTATTCAAACCAAACTTCAACAAAAATAAACTCTTTTCATGGATATTTTCCCCCCAACTCCCTTAACCTAAGGTTAAAACTTCAACCTTAACTTCGGTTAACTTCCCCGCAATATATTATTCATTATCCCAATCCCTAACCTCAGTTAAAGCCTTAATAAACCTTCCCGATCATTTACTTTTTCATTAAAATTAGTCATTTTTGTACATATGACTTAACTAGAGCTTTTCCCATTAGATTCACTTTCGACCGTCCGATCCCCAGAATCCATTTATTCCTATGATGAGAGATTTGCGCGATATTTCAATACATTTATCCCTCCCCCTCGCAATTGATAAATAACAGTCTGATCTCCTCTCCATTTCTAAGATCTATGGCTCATGTTGAATCCGATAAGTCATCATTCCCCGCACCTTCCCTTTAAATCATGACTCTTCGCTCCCTAAATCCAAATCCGACGGCAATTATCCATTTTCATTCTCCAAAGCTAATCGATCAAAGTTTTAGGAAAGTCGCATGAAATGGGTGGTTTTTCCAAACCACCCCGCGTCAACGTGTCGTGATCTCATTGCGTCACATTCAAAAAGCTAATTTCCACTTACCACCATTTACCTGCGCGAATACCACTGGCGGTATTCCATAAACCATACCCTCTTAACCATGATTTAATGTTATTTAGCTATGGTTTCCATCATTGGTTTAATACATTAAAATCATAATTTTCATTCAAATTTTCACCTTTTTGGCTTTAAACCTGTAAAAACGTTGTAGAACCATTTTTCCTCAAAATCACGCCATTTAAATCCTGAGAACCTGTGCAGAGCTCTTTTAACCTACCAGTGCCATTTTTCGAAGCCCATTGACCTGAAATTCAACCGCAAAGTGCCACATTGCCCTTTGAAAAACCAATTTCGCAGAATTGAAGACAAAGCACCACTGCGAAATGTCTTCAACCCAATTTCACTGGTTTTCAGGTACTTTTCTTCAAAACTTACCCACTGAATTTAAAAATTCCTGCTATTACCAGTAAAAACCTGAATTGTATATATAAAAATGCAGAAAAACATCCATTTTGCAGGGGAAAGTCTGTCAAAATTTCCCCAGAATCCTTAATTGCCATTTCTTGCAGTTTTTTCCCAAAGCCTGGTCTTTTTCACTACAAAAATTGATTGTAACATTCATTCTAAGCATTAAAACCCTTGTTTTGTCCAAAACCCTGCTCAGAAACCCTTTTTACCAGTAAAATTCACCAAGAAGCCCTTGTTTCTAATAAAAGAACTTAGCAAACCGTCTAAGCTTGCTTTGTTCAATTTAAAAATGATAAAGAAACAAGTGACCCCTAAAAATGGAGGCTCAAAGCCTCAAAAGAAATCCTCTGCAAAATTTCCTTAGCCTGAGTCTTCCAAAATTAACAAACCAACCCCTACACTCACTATTGATTCCACATAGATGGTCAGGCTAGTCCAGCCTCAAGTCACTTCCCCAGAGAATAGTCCCTTAGTTGACCTTGATTATAGAATCTTGGACCCTACTGTAGAATTTAACCTGCTTGATGTTTACAATTGGTGCTTTGGCAAGTCTGTAGAAAAATGTGACAAAGATATTCCAGTCTGGGAGTCAAATTTTCCAAAGTATATTGTTCCTTAAACGCATCCATCCCCTGATTTTGTCAGAGTATGTCAATCCTTTTATCTCCCAGATCAAAGATGCATTGTAAACAAAGATAGAGAGGTCTTGTTTTACATCAATGAAGAGTCAATAAATTCCATGCTGCAACTAAATCCTGACTCCAATGTTGCTTCATTGTCTATAGAGGAGTTGACTCAAAACTATCTAGAGCTTGAATTTTCTTCTAAATTCAAAATCTTCCAAACTTTTTGTCCTAAGAAAGTTGATATTCCCAAGCTTAATCCTCCTTTTGATACCTTTGACTTCCCAGATGAAACCAGGGAAATAGTCTCAATGCTATCATTCATATTAGGATACACCAATGATGAATTCACAGATGTGGCCATATTAGGTTTTTTGTCAACCCTGAGTCCTGGCCAATATCATTCTATAGTGTACAATTTTGCTAAATTCATTGTAGAAAATATGCATTATCAGTTGTCAAGATTATCAGAAGAAGGAGTCTTCAGATACACATCATATTTTCTTCACCTCTTTTTGTATTATCAAGCAGATAAGTTCCCCATTGAATTTCAGAAAGTGGATCCAGAGGGAAATGTTCTTTCAGTTGTGTTCTGGTCATCAATTCTAAGAAAATGGAATAGAGAATATAGCTTTGCATATTTCAATGACCTGTTTTTAGTGCCTGCTATGAATCTGTTGAACAAAGAGCAGACCCCTAGGATCAATGAAGAGACAAAGAGAATTCTATAGCTGTCTGAGAACTATAAAACATGGGACTGGTCTTTATATAAAAGTTACACAGAAATCAGAGTATATGGTGCACTCCCGGCCCCATATAAACTACCAAGATTTGTTACAACAAGGATATTTGCATTGGAATATTTGAGGCAACTATTGAATACAGAGAAAATTAATTTCATCGCTTCCAGGAAAAAGACCCAATTTAAACTGAAAAATCAAATTGGGCCATTTATTGTAAATATTAGAGAAGCAGCCCATGAAATCAATGTGAAATTTAAAGAGTACAAATTTCCATATAGTTTCATGTGGAATTATGATCCACAAGGTGTTTTAAGCACACTAAGAGTGAAATGCAAGTTACCTGTCTTCTTGCATGACTCCAAGCCCCATATTGAAAAATATGCTAACAAACTTGAATGGGAGCCCAACACTCTAGTTGATGATGATTCCCTAGAAATGCAAAGAAAAAATGGAAAGGGTAAACAGGTTGAACAAACATAGGTCACTACAGTAAGCAAAGAAACTAAAAATGTACATAAAAGGAACATAGAAGGAGATAGTTTCGTAGCTGAAACTATTCAGGACAAAAGATTCATAATCCCTTATAGCAAGAAAAATAAATTGACAGATGAAGAAAGGAATAAAGCTGTTAATATTGAAGATAATGAAACTAATGATGAAGCTACAAGAATAGTGACTGAAACACTTAAAGAGCTTCAAAATGTCAAAATTGGAACACAACAAAAGCATACAGTCATGGTAGATAATCAAACAAATGTTGATATGCCTTCTTCTTCTAAGGAACCTGACAACACAGAGTCAGAAATTCAAATCAGGTTCAGACATATTAAAGAGAAGAATGAAGAAATCAAGAATCAAGCATATTCTATATTCCTTAAGGAAAAGCCTGGAAACAAGGACAGACTTCTTTCAGCCTTTGATTATTCTTCTAATAAATTATTAATGTAATTCTTGAAGCCTGTAGTGGCTAATCCAAAATGAGTAGCAGATTATTCCAAAATAGATTTTGAATTTGATGCAGATGTTATTCATGAATTGGATCAAATAGAATTTCATAGGAGCAATACTAAAATGCTATATTCTAAAATTGTCAGTAAGACTATGAAATCTATTAGGCTTGAGAAAACAGTGCTCAACCTCCAGAATCAAATGAAATTGGACAAGGCCTCACTATATGCCAACAATTTGAGGATCAAAGCACTTGAAGATTTGGTGATTGAAGCAGGAGCTGATCCTGCTAATATAGAGATTGCAAAGACTTTGATTAAACAGAAAAATGAGGATATATTTGCCCTTAGAAAGCAACTAAAGTTGCCCCAAAATGAAAATCCTCAGGCAAAGGAGATTCTTTAGCAGAAAAATGAAAATGATGAACTCAAACAACTTGTTCATGAGATGACTACCCAAATAAAAGAGATGGAAAGTCAATTAAAAGCTTCCATAAGAGAAAATGAAGACCTAAAGAAAACTCAACAGGTTCACATTCCTACAGTAATCCCTACTGTAAGTACAGCTGTTCCATCCACATTAGTAGAACACTTGGCACCACAAGGAATAATGGCCATTGCATTGCCAATAACTTCTCATGACATATATACTTCTTCTTCCTCAACTTCACAGATCAATACAATACAGGACAAAGCTGCTGTAATCAGAGCCATGGAAGACATGTCAATTAAAGAGAAAGAAATACTTAATTTAAAAGACACTATTAAAAATTTAGAATCTTCCAAAAGAGATGCCTTGATTACATCTAAAGGGCATGAACAGAGGGCAGATAGACTGCAAGAATAGATTAGAATTCTTCAAGCACAGGTGAATCTTACTGATCAGGTAGCATATATTAAAAATCATTTATGGACAAATATCATTGAAGGCATTCACTCTCAATGGCCTTAAATTCAAATAATCTATGAGCAAAAAGAGTTACTATAGGCTGCTAATGCAGAAATTGACAAAACTAAGAGAGAGATTGAAAATAAACCAGCTCAAGCAATTCAACTCATAGCCTTTTTGAACAGCAAAAACAGAGAAGAGTTGGAAGAATTAAAAATTACTGATAGGACAGAGACCATCCTACAAATCAAGAAAGTCATAAATAAAAGGAACATGATGGATAACTTGGAAGAAAAGTGTAAAGACATGAATTTGGCCATCTCAAGATTTTGGGCCAAATACAAAATATTATCAGAAGCAGGTTTGCTAGACATTCATGCATTGAATGACAAGTTGATGCCTCAGAAATATTATGATCTAAAAATCAGAACTCATGCAAAAGAGCAAGCCAAACAACCTCTTCCACAAGGATCACCAAGTGGCAAAGTACTTCTTCAGTATTTTGAAAATCTATTCTTTTTGGAAAACGAAATTAAGCATATGTTCACTGTAAAGTCTAACTTTGCCAAATATACTGAAGCTGATGAAAGTTATAGGAAGCTGCAGAATATGAAGATTCCCACTGCAGAACAGTGGCAAGAATTCACAGATCTGCTGTGAATTTGATAGAAAAATTACTTGGAAGCTCATATTTTACTTTTACCTTGTGATGAAAAAATCAGTGTCAAAGTGTATCAGGGTTAAAGTGTATCAGTTAAATCAAATTGTTATTGTTAGTCATTTTTTATTACAGTAGTGAAACAATCAAAAGCAGAGATAAAGAGTATCAGATCAGAAGATGAAAAAGAAAGAGTACTCCACAAGCTATCATCCACGAAAAAATGTATCTATTGCTAGCAAAGCTCATAGCACATCAACAATCAGTTTAAATTAGAATAATCAATTCTATTTTTTCTTGTAAAAGGGAACAACGTGCAAACTGTTTTGCACCTGTTCCTCTTATTATGTTTTCTTTTCTATTTTTTATTAAAACATTATCTCAATTTCTGAGATATTTTTTAAACAATTTTATGTATAAATACTTCATGATTCGAAGTATTCAGGGTGAATAAAATTTCTCAAGATAGCTATAGTCTTTTTTGCTGGACATATTGAAGTTGGTGAGTCAATTAGCGAAGCAGTAGACTAGAAACGAGATTAGAGACATCATAGCTAAGGATTCTCGTGGTGACAAGATAAGTCTTGTTTTTCCTTGTTTTCATTGTATTCCTTTTAAAGTTTACATTCATTCATACTATGTGTTTTTATTATGTAATTATCAATTAAGGAGAAATTAAATAGGATTAGTGATAATAAGCTCCCTGTTTTAAACTTATTGGCATTTTGATGTTTTCTACTTGATAACCGGACCAAAAAATTCTTAATTGCTCTAGGTCCCAGTTAGATCCCCTTCTTCAATCTTCTTATTTGTAGCTTAAGGATTCTTAAGTGCCCTTTTGCTCAGATCCCGTCCACTCCATCAAATCAAGCCTATACAAAACCTTAGAAGGTCACCTATCTTTCCCTTAGCACATTTTCATCTCTAAGTATTATTTCTTAGTTCTACCTGCCTAGAGAGTTGACTCCATTGCCCAATGTTCTGGTAGATCCTACTGGTTTACCTTGAAATATTTTTATTCCCACTAAATATTTTAAAACAATCCCTACTTTTCACTCATATCTAGCCTAAAATATTTTACCAAAACAAAGCTAAATCATAAGGAGAGATCCCTCTCTGGAGCTCAGGAAGGCTAGATCATGAATTCCCAAAGCGGTTCTTGGTTACCCCTGGTGTTCTTAAATACAAAAATCCCCATCCCACAACCTGAGAATTACTAGGGTGATAACACATCCCATGTGGTACATACATGCCTCCCATCCTCCCTCCATACAATCCCATCAAAAGTACAAGTATATCATCTATGTATGGAAGTAAAACTACATATACACAAACATAAATTTGAACATGAGGAGGTGGGGCATAGTCTTACATATGATACTAGCGCAGTGCATCTCCTGCCTACATCAGATCAAGGTATGGTAAGTGGTTTCCCAACCACTTACTTGCTGCACATGTCATCTCACTATGGCTGAAAGTGCGATATATGTTTGGTGCTTTAGGGAAGCATCCATCATGAAAGAAAATCTCCATTTTCACATCAAGGGAGTGGCCAAATTCAGAAATTTTAGTGGCCCAATGTTTGCCTTGAGATCTACATGATACATCACTCCTCTTTGGAATCATGGCCTACATAAACATGGTGAAAGAATATGTAAAATCAGAAAATGAAACTTGCTTTACATGATCATATTCTTCACCAACAAGATTCCTCATACACATGGAGTTGTGCATGGATCTTTCTCCTCTTTCAGAAGAAGGAAGAGATGGCTGAAACAACTCTTGCATAGAGTCATATGGCTGCCCCAACTCCACATATTTCATGCATTCTTGAAAATGCTGATGTATTTCTTCTTTCAAGCCTTCCCAATCAAAGCTCCTCATGATGATGTTGTAGATCCTCATGGAATACATATGTCTGAAACAAAACTCTTTGTATGCTCCTTGTAGTAACTTCTGCTTGAGATTAGAAGCTATAGACAAGAAGATCCTACCATGATTATAGATGACCCCTCCTTGGACTAAGTAGCCCTCTTCATGCAACTGGTCATCAAGTATCATGCAAGTGTGAAGATGTTTGGAATAATCCACTAGCAGTTGGGATTTCCAATATAGATCTACACTGCTCAATAATGACAATGCTGCTGATGGATCAATAGAAATGTCTGTCATGTTGTTGATCTCCTCCTTGAAATCTCCTATGCTAAAGGTGTGTGTTTGAAGGCTATTCCTTCCATTCTTCTCCTCCCACAACGTAGATCCAGAAATGAGAGTGGGTGATGATGATAAGGGAAGAATATTTCCCTCCTCCTTGAGCTTACCCAAGTCTCCCAGCACTGTAGCTTTGTCTTCAAGTGCTTTAATCCATCCTGGATCTAAGTTTGGAGCAGCAAGTTGTGAGGTCTTCCCCACAAAATCTGAACCAGGTGGCCTCCCAGATGGTTTTCCACTAGATAATGGTGTCCCATGCAGAAATCTCATGAACATAATAGATGGGACTGTAAGGTCCATGCTTCCATTGTGCAAATCCATCTCTGTTTTCTGTGTGGAAGTGTTATGTGAGGGGTAAATATGCATGCCTTTGATCATTTAAGATTCACCACTTTTCTTGTCCACCCATTCCATTTGCAAAGCCTCCCAATCAATGGTGACTTTCCCAAATGTAATCAACCATTGAACACCCAAAATAACATTGGTGTCCGGTATGTCAACCACAAAGAAGTGATCCACCAAAGTATATGATCCCATGGTGACTAAAAGTGGTGGGACATAATGCATGCATTGCATTGTTCTATCTCCTGGGACCAAAACATAGTATCCCTCAAAAGTATCAGTGGGTATTTCCCTCCTTTGTACAATGTAATATTCCTAAATTAGCTTCAGCTAATGGGAATATTAATTTTTCTCTTAAAACTTAGATTAATGAATAAATGGGCAAGGAGGCTCATAATTTGCTCAAATATGAATAAAAATCCTTCCTAATGTAAAAGGGGATCATGAAATAACCAGTTCAAGCATACACATGTGTTAACAAGGTCTAAACTATGTGGACAAGGTCAATTTTGACCAAGTCAACATGATTTATTCTCAAAGAAGTGGATCCTAAATAAAGCCAGCTCAATGTGAATAGAGATCAATCCAGCTAGAAAAAATGAAGGCACCTTGAGTGTGAAAAGGGACAGGGAATGAAGATTTAGTCAAGGTTGACTAAGTCAACAGAGCTGTCTAGATACCTTGAACCACCTTGATGGACAACACAGTTTTTGTGGAGGAGCCTTTGCATGGAAGCAACCTCATAGTGGGTGGGACCCCGGGTGAGAGAGCTCATCAATTATATAATGAAGGAGATGGCAAGAATATGGACATATTGGAGATTATATTTTTATGTGGTCTGCTTAGAATTCCTACATACTTGGTTGTTTAGCTAAGTTGCTGCATTGTTTAGTGCAAGGGTTTGCGCGGGTGGGGATTCCCTACTCTTTCTTGGAGATCTTGTCTAAGAAATATAAGAGGAGATTTATGATCTGAATTTTCCACTACTTGGCATTGGGCCAAGCACCTACCTTCAGCAAAAATGTAGTCCCTTCAGAAAATTGCGTTATTTCTTAAGGTGTGCAGTGGAAGGGGTTAAAACCCCATTTTGAGGAGCTAGTTTCCAAGAGGAGGATCAACCTTACTTTGGGAAAGCTAGGGGAAGCATATACAAACATTTTTTTTCTTGTTCAGCCATTTTTATGTAGAGCTTCAGCTACACAGTGTGATTCAGTCACAAATATGCAGCAGCTCTTTCACGTATATCATTTCTGTCAAGAAACCTTTGTTGGGTCTTCTTGGATCTTTATAAAAGAGATTAGATCTATGTTTTTATGCATCATTGAGTAATATAATAATAATATCAGACATTTTTCCCTATTTTCTGAGTTTAAACTCTATTAGACTGTGCATTCTCTTATGCAGCAGCTCCGACATTTTGCAGTCTTGGGGTTTTGTCAATTTTTAGCTGTCTTGAGCATGGGAGGCTTGTTTAACTAGGCTAAAGGCATTTTTTTCTGAAAATATTTTGCATACATGTCCTATATTGTCTATTCTAAGGGAAAAAACCGTTATTTTGCACTGTTATAACTCCATCTTCAGAAAATAACATTTTTGAGGCCAAATTAGTTGCTTTTCCCCACTTGGTGACTTGTATAAAAGCATAGTTTGTTGCTGTAATTGTTCTATGATGGTTATGTGTTTAAAAAACCTACATGATTTGATTACTTGCTTCTCTCCAACTTTGGAATACCTTAAGGTATTCTTATTGTTGTAGAAAATCCCAGTTTTGGGATATTACAGTGGTATCAGAGCAACAATCTTGGCTCAGCTTGTGAGCTCAAGAATTATGGAGTCTTCTCATGGGGAGGAGGATATTTGCAGAAGAAATTAGAGCAAACCCTTGTTTTCTAGATAAAGGAGGTTCTCAAAACTTCTTTTTTCAAATCTGCAGGGTGGAAGCAAGGGCATCAAAGAAATGAGGAGGGAAAAATATGAAAATCCCTCAGCAAGTTCTATACAAGAGGAAGATTCTAAATCCTCATCTTATGGATATGAGCACTCAGCCATATCATTAGATATACCATGTTCTATCAGCAATTTCTTCATGAAGAGGAAGAAAGGAGATGTGCCAAAGGGAGATACTCTTGGTGATTATTTGCAGGAATATGAAGATCAACCTGAGGAGTTCAAAGATCACTTGAATTTCCAAGGGTTTTGCCAAATGAAGGAAAATATCACAAGGAGCAAGAAGTAGGGTGAGGGTAGATTCTTTCTATCCACTTTTTATGGATCACCTCTATGTCCAGCTAAGGCCTTGGTGAAGGAGCTAGACACCTTTGTGCAACAACACCAAGTTTCAGAATTTGAAGCCATCAAAGTAGCAGCGCTACATTTTGAGGGTAAGGCCTATGCTTGGTGGTTGTTTGAATCATTTTCCTTAAAGAATGCAAATACATCTACTTATGTAAAGTTCATTAAAATATTAGTAGAGAGGTTTGATGAGATTTCATGTGAAACATCTTCTATCGAAACTGTCATACCATATCAAACCGAGCTTTTGCATGAGTTGGGAGGGTCTATAAATCCAACTCCATTTCTGAAAACCAATGAAGAGGAGGTGAGCTTGTTTGATACTTTTCCAAGGGAAATATCTCCTTTGGATGAAGGGCTTCCTTCTCAAAAGGAAAACATGAAGATTCCTTCTTCAAAAGAGGACCAAGATCTAAGGTCTCTTGTTGAAGGTAAGGAAACTTCAACTAGTGAAGAAGAGAATGGGGAGGCAGGAGAAGATAGCACAGTCATAACAAGGGCACCTCAAGCACCTCATGAAGAAGAGGATGGAGCGCTTGCTCCAAAGAAAGAAACTCTTGCACTCTTGCAAGGAGTTCCAAAAGGTCTCACACATAGAGCTCTTGGTGTAACACATGAGTAGCATGTACCTTCATTGCCAAATGATGAGATCTTGAAGATAGGAGGAGGAAAAGAGGAGGAATGGAATCATAAGATGAAGAGCATGTGCCCTTCTCTATTTCAAAGTTTGAAAGAACAAAGAAGGCAATAGGACCTATGCAACAAGGGTAGTGGCAAATCTGTCCACCTACATTCACATCCTACTCTATGCCTTGATGCCTCTCTACAAGGAGGCATTTCAGCAGGAAGACCTCTTGATTGGAGGGAAACTAAAATGTTCTCTCAACTATATGCAACAAAAACCTATTTTTTTAAAGAGGGAACCTTGGAAGGAGCCACTACAGCACTGAAAATCATTGATGGAAGGCTAGGCAAATTTCTGAAATTAACCTTGCTTTCTTCCACTCATCTATTTGCGTTGGAGGGAATAGATTCAGAAATTTGTGTTGATATGAGCATAGTATTAAAAGGCTACTCCATAGCTTTGGAGCATCAAAGGATACTCCAATATATAATGAATATTTCTGAACATAACAAAAAAATAATTTCATTTTTGCATGCAGGAGCAAAATTGTGGAAGTTTTTGAGAAAGAGAACCTTTCAAAGGGAGCATGACTCTCCTAAACTTCAATCTTGTCTTGAGCAATATCAGCTGCAAGAGAGGTAGAAAAATAAAGTTGGGAATAATCCAACATGTGACTTTGACATCAAGAATGTCAAGGAGAAGAGCCATCATATGACAAATGCATCATTTCATACTTCTACAACGCTGTTAATGTTGGGAAGCCTAGACCCTTATTGGGAATCCCAACTCTTGATGGAATATTCTAAGGACCTATTCACATGTAAGGTTCTTGATGGGAAAAAAAAATATTGGAAGTGTAAGGTAGTTAGTGGGATCATTTATGTTCATGATCAGATCTACTTAACTAAATATTCCAAACTAAAGAATAAACTACTTGACGCAACCTATGAGGTCTTGCTTTCAAACCCCACTGATTTTAGTAGAACATATCATACTACCTTAGATGGATTCATGTGGGAAAATTTCAAGGAGGAGATGCACTCTCATATGAGTAAGTGCATGAATCATTTACTGGTTGAGGAGGAACATAGCTCATGGGAAGAGTTATCATTATCACCTCCTTATTCATTGAGTGTGAGAGGGAGCTAATCCATGAGATACCTTGCTGATTTTAAACAAGTGTATGACAAACATTGTATTGATGAATCTCATGATGTATTTATTATATACTTGTATTTTCTTAACACTCATGTGTAGGTCTTGGCTCCAAGAGGGGGCACTTTTTTTGATGGGCTTCATGAGCCACTTTGGGCCTTGAACAATGGTGATGCTAGCCATTACTTGGGAGGTCTTGGAGAGGTGATGTACTCTTCATGGTGTGATTCCTTAACAAAAACCATCATACACCTTCTCCAAGCATGCAAGAAGGATGGGGCAGAAAAAAAGTGTCGGGGAGAATGCTTGTCATATCATATCCTATGGCAGTTAGGAGGAAAACTGTGCTGGTTGCACATGAGGGACCATTGTCCTTCTCCCTTATTGTATATGGCAGCTAGCATGATCTTACTTATGAACCCACATGCTGAAGATGTTCTTATCTTTGTTGGGGGCATGGTTGGAGGAGAGGCACACTTGTTGGATGTGTCTTTCAGGGAAGAAAGTCCCCACTTTTTCTGCACTACATGTTCCAAGGGGAGCATGAGAAACTATATGGCCACCATTGCATATCACTTTTTTCTTTATTATGTGGACCATATGTTTGGTTGGAGCACTTGGGGCATGCCTCTCATGAGAAATTGGGAGGATATTTTCTAAGAGTTACCAAGCTAGAGGGTGATTCATTTTATTTGGATGATAGCATGGAGGAGGGAGACCTTCATTGATGATGAAATTCACCATGATTGTCATCACTTCTATCTTGAGGAGGCCATGGATCAGCAAGAAGGTTTCCATAACAACCTTCTATTCTTTCATGATGAGATCCATTGGGTTTATTCACCAAAGGCCAACTTGCACACTTGGGAGGAGCCATTGGGAGATGGAATTTTTGCAGAAATTCTAAAGAAATGGAGGAGAATATCAGATGAAAGGGCCACAAGAGGAAGAGGGGAGATTTTGTAGCACCCTTGCAGTTGCTTGAGGACAAGCAACAATTGGGAGGGGGAGACTGTAATATTCCTAAATTAGCTTCAGCTAATGGGAATATTAATTTTTCTCTTAAAACTTAGATTGATGAATAAATGGGCCAGGAGGCTCATAATTTGCTCAAATATGAATAAAAATCCTTCCTAATGTAAAAGGGGATCATGAAATAACCAGTTCAAGCATCCACATGTGTGAACAAGGTCTAAAATATGTGGACAAGGTCAAGTTTGACCAGGTCAACATGATTTATTCTCAAAGAAGTGGATCCTAAATAAAGCCAGCTCGATGTGAATAGAGATCAATCCAGCTAGACAAAATGAAGGCACCTTGAGTGTGAAAAGGGATAGGGCATGAAGATTCAGTCAAGGTTGAATATGTCAACAAAGCTGTCTAGATACATTGAACCACCTTGATGGACATCACAGTTTTTGTGGAGGAGCCTTTGCATGGACCTCAGGTGAGAGAGCTCATCAATAATATAATGAAGGAGATGGCAAGAATATGGACATATTGGAGATTATATTTTTATGTGGTCTACCTAGACTTCCTGCATACTTGGTTGTTTAGCTAAGTTGCTGCACTTTTTAGTGCAAGGGTTTGCCTGGGTGGGGATTCCCTACTCTTTCTTGGAGATCTTGTCTAAGAAATCTAAGAGGAGGTTTCTGATATGAATTTTCCACTACCTAGTGTTGGGCCAAGCACCTACCTTCAGAAAAAATGTAGTCCCTTCAGAAAAATACGTTTTTTCTTAAGGTGTGTAGTGGAAGGGGTTAAAACCCCATTTTGAGGAGCTAGTTTCCCAAGAGGAGGATTAGCCTTTCTTTGGGAAAGCTAGGGGAAGAATCTACAGCCATTTATTTTATTTTTCAGCCATTTTTATGCAAATCTTCAGCTACATAGCATGATTCAGTCACAGATCTGCAGCAGCTCTTTCATGTATATCATTTATGTCAAGAAACCTTTTTCGGGTCTTCTTGGATCTATATAAAAGAGATTAGATATATATTTTTATGCATAATTGAGTAATATAATAAGAATATCAGACATGTTTCTCTATTTTCTGAGTTTAAACTCTATTAGACTGCATAGTCTCTTATGCAGCAGCTCCGACATTTTGCAGTCTTAGGGTTTTGTCAATTTTTAGTTGTCTTGAGCATGGGAGGCATGTTTAACTAGGCTAAAGGCATTTGTTTCTGAAACTATTTTGCATACATGTCCTATATTTTCTATTCTAAGGGAAACAAATATTATTTTCTATTATTATAACTCCATCTTCATAAAATAACATTTTTGAGGACAAATTAGCTGCTTTTCCCCACTTGGTGACTTGTATAAAAGCATATTTTGTTGCTGTAATTGTTCTATGATGGTTATGTGTTTAAAAAAACTACATAAGTTGATTACTTTCTGCTCTCAAACTTTGGAATACCTTAAGGTATTCTTATTGTTCTAGAAAATCCCGGTTTTGGAATATTACACACAAGCTGGGCATCAATGAAGTTGTGGGTAGCCTCACTGTCAATAAGTACATAAAACCTTTGATTCATGATTGAAACTTGAACTCTTAAGTCAAATACTTAGTTACTCCTCTCAAATATGCAAGAGTTCCTCCAATAGGAGCAAATGCTCCATCCCCATCTCCCAATGGTGTTGGATCTCCTTCAACATTGTCAACGCTATGACCCCTTCTTGGTTCATCATCTTCATCTTCTTCAAGATCTGAGAAGAACTCTATGTAATGTGATTTACCAGCATCACATCTATGTCTAGGTACCCATGGTTCTTTGCAAGTGAAGCATAGCTTCTTCATTCTTAAATCTCTTCGGACTTCAATAGCAAGAGCTTCTTGAATGAGCTCTCCTTGGAAGGAGCAGCTTTCTCTTCCTTCCCTTTAGAAAGGAAAGAGGGCATGTGCTGAAAGTTTGCCTTTGCTTTTAGCAAGGCATCTTGAAGGTCTCTAGCCCTCTCAATGGCATCATGCAAGGTAGTGGGCTTGGTAGAATTTACCAACCCATGAAGAGATTCATCTAGACCATCGATGAACATATACACCCTTCTTGCTGCAGACAAGCTAGGAACCATAACAAATAATCTAAAAAATTCATAAATATAAGACTCTTTATTACTTGATTGCTTCAACTTTGCAAGGCTCATGAAAAGTGCCTCTGGATCTCTTCTATCAAATCTCTCCACCAGCCTTCTAGTGAACTCAGAATAAGCAGTCACATTGGCATGACCCAATGTAGACAAGCCATGGAACGACCTGTCATGTGCTTCACCTTCAAAGTGAAACACTGCAATCTTGATAGCTTACATCTTAGGAACTTTTTTCAACTAAAAGTAGATGTCAAGTTTTTCTACACATGCTTTGGCAGAACACTTGGATGACCCATCAAAATTGGGTAGAAAGACTCTGCCCATAGAGTGATGTTGATCATGATTCTGAGTGAATCCACCATCTCTATGTTGATGCCTTGGTATTAATTTGTCCTTAGGGTGACAAAACTCTTTAAAACTTAGCTGATCCTTGAATCTCTGATTTTGAGACTCATATTATTCAAATTATTATTCAAGGGATGCTTGCTCTTGTAACCCTTCATTTCCCACATCCAAAAAGGTAGGCATGGTAGAGCATTGGGAAACTTGTGGCTGATTCATTGGTTGATCATTCCAGTGGTGAGATATGCCAAAGATTTCTCCAAGATGAAATCTCTTAGGAGAGTATTTGATTCTGTCCATTCTCATCTCTTTGATCTCTCTAGCAAGATCTTGCATGGCTTTGAAAAGGGTTTTTGCAAACTCCTTTCCATCTTCATCACTTCTAGATTCAGGGGCTTTACCCTTGTCTTTATCATCATTTGTGTAATAAAATTTCTTTTGTCTTATTCTTAGATACCTTTTCTCTCTGTCAGTAAGAGGCTCATCTTCTTATGAAGACATATTGGCTTCTTACAGGTTGTGCCAAGATGATTGCTCTAATACCACTGTAATATCCCCAAATGGGAAGAAGCAGTAATACTAAACAATATTACTCAGAAATAACATAGTTCAACAAAGTAAGAGCAGGAGGCCAATATGAAGGCTCAATATTTACATTTACATCAGCAAATTAGAGTTATATTGAAACCCATGAGTTATAGAACAAAAAATAGAAGACTTTACATGAAGAAATGCTAAAAAATGAGGTGCTACAACCATATGATATGACTGGAAAAGCTTGAAAACGTTATTTTATTAGATGAAAAGAGCTATGAATTACACTTCATATCTAGAGAAGATCTGTGTACAAAAATTTAGATCTATATCAGATCTGTACACTAGAAAGGCTCCTTTACAAATGCCCCTTGGGGTTTTCAACAAAAAGTGAAGTACATGGAGTAGATCTGAGATCTAATGCAGCAGAACTACAGAATGATTCAGAAATTATGAAGCAAATATAAGAGTATTCAGATCAGATCTGAATATGACATGGATTAGATCTGAAATCCATGGATCACCATAGTGAAGGGCAGATTTCCAACACGATAGATCTCTCCTCCAAAATTTTGCCAAAACACCCTGCAACTTCACACTTGCAAATAATGCAGTACTGGAAGATAAACTGTGTTGTGGGCTCTAGAACATGGTTTGGCCTCAAGCCAAGATCTTAAAATGTGCTCCAATCATCCAATACTCTCTTACTAGGGGGATAGAAGGCTTTCCCACTAAAAAGAGGCACTAGAATGGCCTAAATCTGAATAGATCTAGCCTCCATTTGCTGCACCTTACAAAGACAACCAAACCCTCAATAGGATTTTCATTGTAGTTGGAAGAAGAGCTTGGCCAAATGCCTGATAATGGTTAAGAACTGCAAGTCTCCTCCAAGAGGCCTCTCAAGGAAGGAGGTGGGATTCCTGATCAGGAACACCCAGTGCTAAACAACACTATTCTCTGCTAAAAAACCAAGAGAATAAGAAATGTCTAAACAAAAAATATCTTCAAAAAATAATATAGTCATCAACAACCTTCTCTTGTTGTCCTCCTCTTCCTTTTATAAGGTTGAGATCTTGCAAAAACCTAAACCATCTCAATGATTTAGCTTCTTTCACATGTGCCACCTCCAACTAAAACTGCATTGTGCATCAATGAGGATCACTTCTTCTAGACAATGTTTTTGATTTGGTCATGGTTGACCCATTAAATTAGATAATACCTTTCACACATAAGGGTGTTTTATTAAGATAGCCCAGATTTATCTTTGTTCATATGTGGCATTGATTTATTCACTGTTTTAGGAGTTTTAATTATCCTCCTTTACACATTTATTCATGCAACAGGAAAATGAAACAAAATTGTATATTCCCATTAGCTTGGGCTAACTGGGAATATTACACTTTATGCCAAAAAACATGTGCTAAACTTATGCAAAAAACCATAGGTAGGTATGCCCACCTAATATAGGGTCCAAAAACAGTATAACACACACCGAACATGCACCTCACCCACAGGGGTACCTCTACACTATTAGGTCAAGCACCCCATTCATCTAACCCCATGTGCGTCATTGCTCAATGAAAAAATCTATCAATGCTCTGTTATGGGCACCGATGAAATAAAGAGGAAGATTCAGGAGTTGTTGCAGAAATGGAAGATCAGGCCAAGTTCATCACCCTATGGGAGCTCGGCCGTGTTGGTATAGAAGAAGGATGGGACCTAGAGACTATATATTGACTATCGAGTGCTACAAAAGACCACTGTCTAGAATAGGTATCCAATCACCTAGATTTATGAACTTTTGGACCACCTCAAGGGGGCCAAAGATTTCATCAATATCGACTTGAAGTTTGGGTATCACCAGGTACCAATCAAATCCTACACTATGTAGAAGACTGCCTTAAAATCCAAGAAGGGCCTTTTCGAATGGTTGGTCATGCCTTTCGAGTTGAAAAATTCCCCCACAACCTTCATGGGGCCGATGGATGACATCTTGTGACCATTCAAGAAGTCATTCGTGGTGGTGTATTTGGATGACATCCTGATATTCAGCCATAGTTGGGAAGAGCACCTCTGCCATATTCGACAAGTCCTCCAAAATTTGCGATAACACAAGTTATGTGTCAATTTGGAGAAATACACTTTTGGTATGACCCAAGTTTAATATCTGGGGTGCATCATTGATGAGAGGGGTGTGCATGTGGACCCAACCAAGATACAAGTCATTTAGGATTGGCCATTCCTAACCAATCTAACAGAGCTCCATATTTTTCTGGGTCTTGCCAATTTCTACCATAGTTTCATGTTGGGGTTCTCTCATATCACTTCACCTTTGAGTCAAGTAACCAAGGGCAGAGCAAAATAAAAATTATTTTGGGCCAAATCCCAATAGAATGCATTTTCCAAGTTGAATAATCACCTCTGCTCTAAACCAGTGCTCACATTACTAGACCTGCAAAAACCATTTGAGATCGATATATATGCTTACGACTATGCTATTGGTGCAGTTCTTACTCAATAGGGGCACCCAATGGCATATCACAGTTAAACACTTTCAGACACAAACCGAAAGTATCCCACCTATGACAAAGATATGTATTCTTTTATGCAAGTCTACTGAAAATGGAATCATTACATTATGGGGAAGGAAACAATCATCCATATGGACCACTGACCCCTGCAGTTCATACAAACACAAAGGAAGTTGAAGAATGATCGCCATCAGGAATGGTCCACATACTGGAAACAAATCCACTTGAACATTAAGTGTAAGAAGGGAAGCACCAATAACATTTCACATTGCCTCAGCCAATTTCCAGTCATGGTGTTGACCACTGTGCTCGACTCTTGTTGGCACGAGACTTCAGAGTGCCCGCATCTATACAAGAGTGATCCAAAATTCGACAACACATACCAGACACTCTTGGAAGGCAAGAAAGTTCCAATTTTTCACCTTCAGCATATATTGTTATGTCACGTAGGACACTTTTGTGTTCCTTCAAGCGAGTGTGGCAACATTATTTGGGAAGTGCACTATAGTCGGTTTGGTGGACACTTGAGTAGAGAAAAATATGGCAATGCTACATAAGTATTTTATTGGGCGAACCTTTGATAAGATGTTGGGAAGTACCTATCTTGCACTACTTATTCCATTTCAAAACATACCATCAAGAAGCAAGGCCTATATACTCCTCTTCCTACTCTGAGTTGACCTTGGGAATCCATCTCCATGGATTACGTGTCGGGTCTCCCTTTGACTAAGGATGGAAATGAATCCATTTTGTGGTCATCGATGCATTCTATAAGATTTCCATTATGGCGGCCTGCAAGTAGAGTATCACAATAAAAGCCATTGTTAAGCTCTTCTTTGAATGAGTGTGGCTCTACTAGGACCAAGTTTAGCAAAGTTTCGCCATCTCATGGAGGCACTCAAAGCAATGGGGACCATTTCTTCCTAAGGAGGGAGGACTGATCAAAGTGGATATTGGTGGCCACCCACCTATTCCACTTTAGACCCACACCATTATTTCTTTCAATTTTTTAATTTCCTTAATTGTAGAAAAATTTAATACTTTTGGCTATTTTTGTGTCCTAAACTTCTAGAGTCGTTTTGAGGCCCTAAATGATGTTTTGTCTTTGGAAAACAAAAAAATGTGAGTCTCTGACTTAGATGAAAGTTATGGTCCTTGGATAGATCTTTCTAAATAGGTATTGTGCGCATCAAGCAAATATTTTATGGCAAAGTTACTACCCCGGAAGTTGATGTACCAATTTACCTAATGGGGCCCACTTTGGCGATTCATCTCATGGGGTTAGGTTTTTGGACATTTAGGGTTTTCCATTTTTTCTCAATAATAAATAGGCCTTTGAGCCTAATTGTAAAATATTTTAGAGGCATGTAGCTACCACATATCTTCGAGAGATAAGCTACCATCACCGAGCTAGTTTATTTCCATTCTTTTGTAAGCATATTTTAGTTCTTTGATATTAATGAAATGATGTGTTATTTTTGCCGCATATTTGTATTTATGGTTATATCTATATTCGATGCATTCTTGTCTAATTTCATATCAATATTGGGACAATTGTAGAAGAATCAAACATATTGATTCACTCTCTTTGGTTGGGAATCCTTTTTTGAATTTTGAGCATGAAACATTTATTAAGTGGGGATAATAGGTAGGAACTCACCCACATATATTTATACTATACATATGCTTGATCCTGCAAAGATATATTTCAAGGCCATGGTGCATAATTTTGGATACAAGGAACATTGTGAGTCAGGCTTTCAATTTTCCAATTGAAGAAATATTTTAAAGCATTTTTAGACAAACTAATGACATTTGGTAGCATTGCACACGTTCATTAGGTATTAAATAAGAAACTATATCCATAGGATTAGCCTCTCACTATATAATTTAAGGTGTACCATCCTCATTTAAGAGAAACAATCCAAAGGGATTTAACAATAATAAAATATTTTTCAAAGGCTTCAACATTGATGCCTAGTATGAAGCATTTGAAACTTGACAAGAGTGTGCACCACTTTGCAAGTTTCATAACTAAGTAGGGTAATTTTTTTAGATTATGAAAACATGATAGGAGACATCAATGTGCTTAGGCTTTGTGGAGGAGTTGAGATGCAGTGTTGGAAGCCAAATTAGACCTATTTCTTTTGTTGACAGAAATATTATATAACCAGTCCTATAATTGATTTAAATCCTCTCGGGATGGCATCTAGGGAACAATGTGTTGTACATTGGGTAAACCAATGCTCCCCATGTGTTTCACAACATGGACTAACCACCTCTCATGGATTATTATCTCTGGCGATGTGATAATTTTCTAACACCTGCAGGTTTTGGTCTAACGAAAATCATGATTCCCAACAAGTGGTATCAGAGCATAGCTCATGAGTACGATACACACCCAGATCATGTTGGGGGGGGGGGGGATATTGTTGGACATTGGATAAACCAACGCTCCCTTTGTCTTTCGCGAAATGGACTAACTGACTCTCATGGATCCTTATCTCTAGCAATGTGATCATTGACTAACACCTGCAGGTTTTGGTCTAACGAAAATCATGATTCCCAGCACAACGTAACATAATTTACTGCAAAGAAAGTGTGCAGTCCATCCTTATGGAAAATATTTTCAAAACTTATGAAAAGGTTGTCTTGGGAAGTGAATAATTACTTCTATATAAAGGAAATTTTTTTTTTTTAACCATTTACGAGGGAATACAAATATGTCAAGGAGTTCAAGAAAGCCCACCAAAGGAATAATTACATTTCACTTGTAAATGTATTTCATCATATTAATGTGGGTAACTAAACTACGAAACTACATGGGCATCGTTGACCTAGTTTTAGAGGATGTTTGAGAAGGATTTCTAGCATATCTAGAACTACATGGAATGATTTGGCATAATATAGGAGGCAAGATGATCTGAATTGGATTGTATTTGTTACGCTATGCAAAGTATCATAACAGATATAATAATGTGTGCAAAAGGTTCTCCTTAAATTGCAGGTTAAATAATTAGTTCTAGCTTTGTTTAATAGGTTTATGTGAGAGGATTGATTAATTATTTTAACTGTTTATCATTGCACAACATAAAAGAATAAAAAATAAACTTCAAAAAATCACATTAATCAGCTATTTGTTGAGCATTTCACCCCTCCTGGGCTACATCTGCTGGTCCAAGCCTCCTAAATGGCATGTCCCTCTTGTATTAATTTGCTCAAAATGCAAGTACAAGTGAAAATAAGCCTTAATAGTAAAAACTCTCTGTAAAATTATCTTCAGAAGATATGAAATAGCCAGAGAGGAATATTCATTTACATAAAACAGATAAAGGTTGCCCAATACACTGCCTTCTCCATGATGGCCCTGATGGTTCCTTGATCTTCCCCGAAGCTAAAACTGCTGAAGATCACCTTTGTTTGACCTGAAACCAGTTAAAAAATGCTCAGAATGTTGAAGAGACTGAAAATTGACTATTTTTTGCACCCAATTGGGTTCAATAATGAGGGAGTTATGGTTGAAACAAGAAAACTGCCCAATGTCCCCCCAAAACCCCATTAAATGTGGAGTAACTCCAGCTAGGAGCGCTAATTTTGGAAAAATTTCGAAAATGTCAGACTCGCTCCAATTTAGGCAGAAACTGTCAGCAATGGCAATAATTTTTTTTAGTGGGGCGGTCACATGGTGACTGCCACCCAAACCGCCAGGAAAACTGCTAACAACACCACAACATTTAATTCGTGAGTGGTCACATTTATGGTTTGTGCTAACCATTTGTTCCACCGACAGAATTGAAATTAACCGCAACTTTTTGATATTAAAATGCACCATGTGAGTTGTCCCTGCGGTTACTACCAAACTTAACTGTTAGGTTCTTTAACTTATGGTCGTAGATATGGTCGTAAAGATAGAGTTTACACTTGGGGCTACGTGGCAGCCTCTGGGCTTGCCACGTGGCACCCCGTGATAGGCCAATTTTCCAAACAGTCAACCAAACAACCAACCAACGATTGCCACTTGTCAGAATATGGTACACCCTTGTGGAATATTCTAGTGAAAATTCCAAGGAATATTCCTTGGAATATTATTTTTTAAAAAATTTCCAACATTACAGAAGTCAAACTTGGTCAACTAAATTTTGGAGTTTACTTGACGATTTCAAACCTCAATAACTTCTGCATACGACCTCGGTTTTGAGAACTATTAATGGCGCCAGAATCGTAGCAATGAGACCTTTCCGGTCGTTTAGATTGCAACCACTTCTGATCACTTTCATTTTTGAGCATTTTTTATAACTTGGACATGATCTCCCGATCACAAGAAGACAAGAGTTGAGTCATAAATTTATGATGTGATATTTTTCCAAGGTTAGGGATTAGGTAGAGAAATAGACTTATGCCAAATAACTAACAATAAGATGGAAGTAAGCCCTATAGGAGGAAGGCCTACTAATGCTTCATTGATTGGATTGTACACAATTGTTGGATAGTATTAGGAGGCTCTTGGGTGCAACCCATTTACATGTGTTTTACATTGTAGATGTTTTATGTATTTTGAATGTTATTTTTCCTTGAATCTATATTTATTAAGTTGTGAAATTGGTCAAGTATTGTATCGAAAAATGTTTTAAGGCCACAATTGGATGTATGTATGATATTTTTGTTTTGTGAACTAAAGTGGGTTAAACATGGAAATGCATCTAACTTCATATTTTTTATGTGATATAACCCTTAGTTGAATAAGGATAGTCTAATTATTCTACCATTTAATCTCAATAACAACCATTTAATCACATATCTTTTTATTCAAAGATGATAACAAATACCTAGGAATTTGTCCACCTTCTTTCTAGTCCCATTACATTTGAGGATGATAGATTTCCGGAATACAAATACCTAAAATTAACATAAATTATGTTAAAGGTAGATAAATAATCAACAAAACAATAAAATAAATTAAGAAACATTTTTATGACTAAATTAAAATTAGAAAGAATTAAGTGTAACACACTCCTCCCACATTTACAAACTTTAATTGGCATGTCAGGATAAACATGATCCGAGGGCTACTACGACATGACCCAACCTCCTAAGTGCATTTAAGGAAGTGAAATTAACAAACTGGAACTTTACTGACCTTCCTTAGGGGCTACAGGCCACCTAAGAGCCAAACAACCACTCCAACTTCCCAAACCCTGAGTTGGATTGTTTTCTTAGTAACTTGGGCCAACAACCGCATGTGTGACAAGGTCTGCATGTGGTTATATGCCTCCAAATGCATGCATAAGCCTACAAGGGTGTGATTATAGCCTAAAACGTCATATGGTGAACATGTAATCTACATCCATGAATGCATGTCTGAACATAAGGGTCTAAAAATTATATGAGAATCACCAAGAAGGTCTAATGTCCTCTCTTAATAGCTGCAATAAGATTTGTTATCTCAAGCATTCATTAACCATTCATCAACTAATCAAAACATATAAAGAGCCATAGCTAGAACATGTTATGGAACCATGATTATAACGAACATATTACATGAATAATAACCATGATAGAACAACCATAAAAGACACATAATAAAAAGTAAAAGTACTCATAAAATACAATAGGAAAAGATATCTTATTAACATATGAAAAATCCAACCAAGTTAGCAACTTCCACATACCACCCGACCATAGATTGAGCTAAACCAAATATTTCTTTCATCCAATCATCCTCATGCCATATTCCAAGAATTAAAGTGGGATCTAAAGACATAAACAACCAGGGCTTCCCAGAGATTAAAAAACCTCCACCCTCATGCTCTCATGATCTTGAAAAAACTGGTCAAGAGATAACATAAGAAAACCAAAACATAAATAACTAGGGCTTCCTAGAGATTAAACTACTTCCACCCTCAGGATACCACAATCCCACCAAAAATGGTCAAGAGATCACTAAGCCCAAAACTAGCTTGGATGCCTCTGAGTTTCATCACCAATACCTTGAGTAATTTTTGTGTCTCCACCCACCTGTTATTACACATCATTTTTTCACCATGACATTTGACTGTCAATATGGATCTATCACCATGCATACTCATGCTTCCTTAGAAGTCAAAAAATTTATATTCCTTAACCAAGTCTTGGGAATTGGAAAAATCTCTTAAAAACTCTTAAAGGTTTCCTACGCACTTTTTGTGGTCACTTCCTGCGCATGTGTTGATATTCCTACCTTTATGTGCAAAAATTTGCACTCTGTTTGCTTATAAAACTTGGGCACCCGATTTAAAATAAAGTAAAAGAAAAAATTAACTTCTAGAAGCATAGTTGGGTGCATATTCTTCCAAATAAAAGCCTCTTGAGTCACACTGGTTAGAGCTATATCCCTCCAATCATGGAACTTATCCCCTTGGATGAAGGAACCTTAATCCCTTCATTAGAGGATCTCATCCCTCTATTGATAGATCTGAAACCTCCTCAATTTCTCCTATAAATTGAGCCAAAATTTTAGGGTTACGGGTATATTGTAGATGGGATATTGTACATATCTGCACGTAAGAGTTCACTAAATATAAACCTATGTTGGTCATTCTAGATAGGAAAGCTTATCAAACCAAGGATCACGATTGTGAAGGCATATTGGAGAAATTTGTACGACATCAAGGCTCAAGTTTTAAGAATTTTCTTTATATTCTTGATAATACATATGGATACCTTTTTCTCATTGTGTTATTTTTAGATTCATTAAAATAATGACAATTCTTATTCTCCTTGATCATTAAGTTAAACTGGTGTTTATATTATTATATTCTGCAGGTGCTTTTGATTATTTGCATGTTTGTGATTGCAGGTTCTTCTTAGCATTGAAGGAATTCTTCAAGACGAAAGGCAAGGTCTACATAAAACATCTCATTGAAAGGTAGGATCATTACCCTCTCTTTTATAAGTTTTGTCAATCTGAATGCTAATAGTTTAGGGAAAGAGATATTCAAATGGTTGTTTGTTTCTAGTTATATGTTGGGATACTAGGGAGATCGCTCTTGTCCGCAAGAGGGATTTATCCAGAAAACAAATTAGTAGCCATATTGGGGAACAAGCTTAGTTTTCTCTTGATTATTTTGGCTTTGCTCTCCATTTTTCTAGTTTGACTATGTCTGAGTGTTGTTGGGTTTATGAATTTTTAGATTCTCTGAATCAACATGCCTTTTGTTTATTTATTTAAAATATTCTCTACCCCACGTTGTTTTCTGTTTTAAATAGAGCTCAAACTTGTGCAAATTTTTGGTTTAATACAATGCGCATGCACATTGGTTTGTAATGAAAACCTGCGCACCCCGTGAGAATTTTTGAAAAAATAAATATTTTCTCTCTTAGAGTCTGATAAAAAATTTCTAAAGGTTCAGCCTGTCTTATACCGACTCTCAGAGTCTGTTTGTGAACTCTTCCAAATTACCTTAGAGTCTTTTTGATATATCATCCTTTTTGTAATTTCAAGTAGGGTTTTCCCTAGTTTGATGAATTGTTCTATTTGGGAAAAGATTCACTACCTAGATCGTTGTTTTTATGTCATTTACCCCTTGAGCTACCAAGTGTCTTGTTAGTCCTTCTTGTTTGGGTGATTATTTCTTTCTCATTTGCAAACAGAAAACTTCTAGATAAGTGAAGTGTGATTTGTCTCAAAAGTAGTCTTTTATGAAATTGTTTCAGCTTGTTAAAGTGAAAAAATGATTTATTTTGCTTTCAGCTGAAAGAAATCATGAAAGGACATATGTATCATTAATTAGATTATTAGCCAAGAGCTTTCATTTTTTGAAATATTTTTACATTTTTAGGGGTTTTTCTAGTTGTTTTTTATTTCGAAGAATTGAATTTTTTTTTCTCATAAAATTGTGTATCTTGGCTTTGAATCAACGAAGATTTTCATTACAAAGTGATAATGGTTATGCTTCAAAATGAAATTGATTTCTTGATGAAAAATAAATTTTATCGAATGTTTTTGGAAATTTTACTTCTTTGAGTTCAAAAAATCCTTCTACTTTCTCTTAAATAGGAATTCATTGAAACAAATGATTGCATATTCATTGTTGATGCATTTAGAGTACTTTTTTGAGTCAGTCACAACATCATTGAGCTTCATTTCCATACCTCTCTGCGTAAAAAACATCAAAATTAATACAACGCTTAATAAAATTGATCTAGATATTTTTACATTTTCTAGGGCTCATTCCACCAATCTAGCTTAGGACTAGTGCTTTGGAATATGGAGTAATTAACTTTCCAAAGCGGATAAAACAAACAAGTAGCATCTTGCCGTAGGGAAAAACCTAATTTTTTCAATTTTTCTTTGGGAAGCTCTTCTTAAAAGAGTCAAGAACGAGGTCATGTCAGACACAGTGGAGTAATCATACCTACTTCATTGTTAAAGATAGAATATGTGCACATATTACAAATAGTAAACCTCAAATTGACCATTGTCGATGAGACTAGGATCAATTTTTAGTAAACCTTGTAATTTCCATGTCAAGGATATTTCAAGGGGATTGAGCTTTAATACTCTTCCCTTGCATGTATATTGGGACACAAAATATTCCCCTAGGTTCAATTGTCTCAGTTGGTAACCTTAGTGGCTATAATATTTAGGAATTTTTCCAAGGTGTTGGTGGAGGGAAGGTCCCATTGTACCTGGAGTAGACATTGACTAGACTCACTTAGACTTTTCGGAGGGTAGTCTTCACTTCAATATGGCATAGTGAAGTTACTTGCACCAGACTGTTTCATTAAGCAAGTTGTCAGGGTAACTGTTCCAACCCCTAGTTTTCCACGTTAATCTCTGCAAGGTTGGATTTCATCACCAACTTGTGATTTTATTGTGGAAACACACTATTTGTGTGTGGATTGATTCTTAGATTTTGTAGCACATGTTCATTTGTTTGATTAATTTTAGAGGCCCTAGGTGTGATTCTTTTGAAATTTTTTGATTTGGTGTGTTAAAGAAACTAATCGTGGCTGAATTACTGAGACATTCACGTAGAATGCAAGGGAAACCCCCTGAATATACACTCAGTTAATTGGAAAAAATAAAAACTGAAAGGTTTCAATCATCAGGAATCAGGTCTTTTGAATAAGGAGAATCATCTATCATAATTAATCTTGATTTTGAAGTTAATCAACCTCAAAAAACTGAAATAGAACAAGATCAACCAGAAATTTATGAAGTAAGTATAGCTGAATCTGTCACTAGTGATTTTTTAGATACACATCTCACTGAACCTGAAATATCTAAACCTAAGTCTGATTCCACTTCACCCGAGTCACCTTCGAATGTTACAGCCCGGACTCCTATTCGTCCTTGTTCATCTTGAGTAAATCTTCTCATCACTGAGGATCTTCCTCCTGGCCTTATTAGCAATGAAGAAATATATGACGAAGAAGAAGAAATTGAAATTCCCTCCCATCAAGAAACTTTAGATTTAAGATATAGTGAACTGATATACCCTTTGGATTTACCTTTTAGTCCCTTTGAACCAGATCCTTGGTATCTCCAATTCACCAATTTTTTACATAATTCTGATTACGGTCATCCACGACATCGAATCCCATTTTACTCTTTACCCATGTATAGTAACATGGCTTCTGAGAGCATGTCTACTAAGTCATCCATGTTTTCTTCTTCACCAAAAAGCTTTTTGTATGGTGGTCCTTTTGTTCCTGCTGGGTACCATTCACTTTCTGGGACATTTTCAGGAGAATCTCCTTTCGATGAAACTTCTACTATGTCAACTGGCCTATTTAAGTCTATACCACCCAAACTTTGACTATGGAACACACACACACACACACACACACACACACACACATATATCTGTGTATGTGTGTGTGTGTGTGTTTTCTGGGAACCTCTTCAACGACAACAACCTCTTTAGGGGCAATTGTCTCTTCAAGGGAAACATTATCTTCAAGCGAACCAACTTCTTTAAGGGAAATAGCCTTTTCAAGGGCAGCAACCTTTTCAGGGAGGACAACCCTTTACTGGAACCTATCCAGAGTTGCATGGCAACATATTCCTCGTAATTATCAAACTTATGTTCCAATGCCTCAAATTGGTTATGGTCAACCCTATGGGTCACAAACCTCAATAGGAACTCCTTATCTAGGGAAAAACACTATGTGTAATCCCTTGTTTACTAAAGAATCTTTGTAACCTACCCCACAGATGCATTATCATCAACCTGCTCAGCCACTTGGAAAATTTGGTTACACCCAAGTCCAAAAACCTGTTCAAGGTGAAATTCAAATTACCCCAAAGGTATTTGTGCCAAGAAGTCAGCAAGGTGGTCTGAGTACTCCTAGGATTCATATCCAATATGTTGTGCAAACATCTGATCAACAACTAAGTACACCTATCCCAGGAGTTCCCCAAGTCTCTATTGCTACAACCCTTCAAATGTCAATGCCAACTGTTACATGAGCTACCCCTCAGACTAACACCCATCAAACCAAACCTACTGTCTAGTCAATTCCTCAAGCATATGTGGGACAACCTAATACAAAAAATATACAAACAATTCAACATTTGGTAGATCAATCTGTTCAAGGATGTAGGTCAACCTGTTCAAGGGCAACCTTTTAGAGGTCAACTCTTTAAGTACAACCCATGTTAGGTCAACCTCTTCAAGATCAATTTGTTCAAGGCGAACCATTTGAGGGCCAATTTCAATATGGAAAATTGGGACAAAATCCATCTTTCTAGAGCCAACCATACCCTAGTTATACATTTCAGATACCAACTCAACCTCAACTCGGTATGGCTACCCTTGGATACCTTGGAGGTGTGTCAATTCCAACTGCTCAAGCTGTCCTAGGCTTTTCTAGATACCCTCCTCCAAGTACTGGTCTCATCCCTTAGGGTTATCAATTCGCTTAGCAAGAACCTAACAGACGGTTACCTTTCATAGTAACTTTATATTTTCCAGAATTGTCTTGGCTAACGAATGATCTGATTTACTATCTTTCATTTTGGTCAACCATGCCTACTAATTTTCCCAGTGAAATTATGAATTTTGAAGGAAAACCAGGAGAGGACCCCTCAAACCATGTTATAACTTATCGTCTATTGTGTGCATTCAACTCTTTGATCGATGATTCCATTTGTTTATGGCTTTTTTAAATAACTTTGATCGGCTTAGCTGCAAAGTGGTACATCGAGTTACCATGAGGCTCGTTCAACAATTTCAATGCCTTAGCAATTGATTTCCTTACTCATTTTCAGTTTCCAGTCCTTTATGATAATGGCACAAAACTTTTGAATTCACTTAAAAAAATTTCGTCTACGTACATTTCAGATCACATCCATGAATGACGACTTAGACGTTGTTTAGTCAAAGTTTTCATCTCGAATCAAATTATGGTTGAATGTTTTATCAAATTATTACTCCCTAAGATTACTAAAGATGTAGCTAAAGGAGGCATGTAACAGAAGAGCAGGTTATCGCTCAAGCCCAATATCTCAACCTTGTTTACACATAATCTGATACTTTGTATGAAAACATTCCTGATTTATCTCGTCCAAGTTAACTTACTACAACTCCTTCTGGTTCTCATGTCATAGAAGGTGTAATCGGTATAGTTAATACATCAAAGATTAAAAAGAAACAATTCAAATCTACTACTACAATCATAAATTTACTTGATTTACCCAAAGGAGACTCTTCTTTGGAAAATTTTGCCAAAATACATGTTGTAGACTCATCTATTGCCAAAACCAAATCATCCGGAAATAAGAAGAAAGGGAAGGGTAAAAATAAACAAAACAATTCTCAAAAAGAGAAAGCAAAAAAAATTGAACCATCTAACGAAAAAAGGAAACCTCGTTATCCTTGTCTTATCTGTGAAGAGGATCACTACACAAAGTTCACATCTCAGTCCACTGTCAATTCATCTAAAGGTTTACACAGAACATTCATAAAGATCACTGCAGGCGAATCCTCCAGTCAACCTACAGTATGACTCCTCCTATTCCAGAACTGTACATGTTAAAGCCTAGTCTTTGATTTGGCAAAATTAAACCACCTTAAAGGTGTACTTAGAAAATCGGCTTTCAATCCACATACGAGAGCCTCTACGAACTACAATATTATTGAAGATTTGTCCATGTCACCTTCAACAATGTCAGCCCTCAAAGTGTTGCATTATTGTCTAGCTCAAAAGAATTTACTATTATCATCTATTAGAGTGATTGACACTCAAGATTCTAATATTGTCTTCTTTGATCTCGAGAAATTTGTACCTAGAATCCCGTACCAAAGGGCTTTTCCAATGCCTATTTTAGTCAAATCTAGGTTAGTTTTTCGCACAGTAATTGACGAGGAAGCATCTACGTGCATTATGTCCTTAGATTTTTGGAAAAATCTTGGTTCTCCACTGATTAATCAGTCACCCATGATTCTGAAAGCCTTTGTTGGAAGAGGTTTTCTTCCATTTGGAATACTCCAAGATTTACCCATAGAGGTAAAAGGAAAAATGGTTATGCTTGAGGTGGAAGTCGTTGATGCCCCTCTTGACTATAACCTTCTGTTAAGTCGAAGTTGGTATTATTTATGACCGTTGGTGTTTTATCAGTATTTTGATTAATCATGTTTCCTCACAAAGGAAAGATTGTTAAAATTGATCAGTTGCCTTACTACACTTATGATCCTACCTCTACGGATAGTATTCAACATGTTGGAAACATGGTTATCCCTTATGAAGATGTTCTTGTAGGACTAGTTAAAGATCCCTCTCTTATGGGAAATTTCGCAATACCTCCTCCTAATGTGCCTTGAACTATTTCCAATATCAACGTGATTACATAAATAACAATTCCATTTGATGACCCATGGATTGTTCCTTCAAAATATGAATTGGACTACTATAGTGATGAAATTCCTTTGAGTCCATATGAATCAGCATATGTAGTAGGGAAATCGCTTATGAAATTTCATCAACTGATACTGATCAAGTGAATGTGGTCAATTATGAGTCTTCTTCTCTACCAAGTTCAACCACAACGTCTTTTTCTGATCCTTTCAACACATATTTTCAAGTGATGAAAATATTCAGGAAATTTTGTCATTTGATGAATTACCTTAGGAAGATCTTCATCATCGATCCTCTTTTCAACCAGATCTTGATAGAGTTGAAAATGAATTTTCAACTATCTTTCTGATTGAATATGTTAAGAAACCTCAAAATCCTATGTCAATCCTTCATTCGAATTCTGATACGAATTTAATATATATTTCTATGAAAATTCCAATTGACATATCAATCAAACCAAGAATAACTGAAAACATTCATATAAGTGCTTTATTCTCAATTGATGAAATTAACATGTACAAAGTCTTATTTCAAGAATTCTGAGACATTTTTTCCCGGTCTTACTTAGAAATTCCAGGAAATGATCCTAATATTGTGATTCACGAAATTAAGACATACCCGGATTTTGTGGTTAAACTTGGTTTAATCTCAAAAGGCCCACAATAATAAATTTCCAACTTGGCATATGATCCAATCCTCAAGGATCTCTTATTGGGATTGATGCACATGTACACATTCTCTCCAACATAAAACTCCTTAAAAACCCTATGTTGGTCTGCATAACTCTTTTTACAGTCTCGTGTTGCCTTTAGATTCTTCTTGATAACCTGCATTTCCTCTTCCATCTCATCCA
The DNA here is from genome assembly GCA_034641835.2 of Pinus albicaulis. Classification (NCBI taxonomy): domain Eukaryota; kingdom Viridiplantae; phylum Streptophyta; class Pinopsida; order Pinales; family Pinaceae; genus Pinus; species Pinus albicaulis. Next base: position 490,676,322 of record CM076578.1, read on the forward strand.
AAATGTCTGGCCCAATCAACACCATGTTCATTGGATCGCTCCAACTGATAGGAGTATTGGAACTCCACCCATAAAGTTCCTCAAACGAACTCATATTCAGGGGATCTTATTACCTAATGTTATAAGAAAACTCTACTAGCGGAAGATACTCCTCCCACCTCCTCTGCTAGTGAATAACATACATTCTCAACATGTCCTCTAGAATCCTATTGACCCTCTCTGCCTATCTATCTATCCATGGATGATAGGTTGTACTTAAGGCCAAATATGTACCCAAACCTGCAAATAACTCCTTCCAAAAATTGGAAATTAACTTGAAATCTTTGTTGAATACAATATCCTTAGGAATACCATGAAATCTCACTATCTCCTCGATAAGACCTGAGCTACCTCACTAGTTGAATTAGTAGACTTCACTATAATGAAGTGAGCTACCTTGGTTAACAATTTAACCACAACCATGATGGAATCATGTCATCTATATGTCCTCATAAAACATGTTGTGAAATCCATGGAAATGGCTGCCCATTTGTAACAACCCTGGTGAAAATTCCATGTAATAAAAGTCAAAAATAATAATCACAGTTGATGGGACACTTATTCCAAGTTGAATTTTGGGAAAGGAATCCTAGTGGGTGTTCATTTGGTTTAATATGGCTAAGTAAATTGGAAAAGGAAATGGAAAAGGCTTTGGAAAGGAAAAATGGCATTTTTGGCACATTTATTTATGGAAATAATGGAAAATAGGAGAAAAGGAAGGTGAAAGGTCATAGGTTTCATGTGAGGAGGAAAATGAAGGAAAATAATGGAAAATGAAGAAAATAGAGGCATAATTGATAAAAAGGATTTTGAGGATTAGTTGAAAATATTTTTGGCTAAAACTGATTATCAGTTCAGTTTTTGGAGCTCTCTCATTATTCTCTCTCACTCTCTCTCACTCTTGGACACATATATTTTTCTTGGAGCACTTGGGCATTGGAGAAATAAAGTAAAAGAAATCAAGAAGGAGCAAGCAATGAAGAGAAAGATCAAGCAGCTACAACAAGATTCTTTGCAAGTATTGATTTGCATGTGTGATTTCCTTGCTAGATCGGGCATGCATCATATTGTATGTGATTTTTTTCTATCATGGCATGGGTTTTTCCAAGCATGACAGTGTTTCTAGCCTAGCCTTGCCATTTCCGAATAGCATTTTTGAGATGGGTTCTCATACTTCAGTTGAGTTTTATTTCAAGATTGGATTCGAAGCCAAGTGAAGTGGATCTCCGAATTGAACTAGATTATGGGTTGCGGTAAATTTGGATAGTGTGCTTCTTTGGTGGTCCTAGTAATCCTTGCCTATGAATTGATGGTGTGTTTCCTCAGTGGGCCTAAGAATCCTTGCTTATGAATGGCGGTATATATGGTAAATCCTAGAGGCGGTTTGCCTTGGTTTAGGGCCTAGTGATATGGGATGGATTGCGATAAAGCCTGAGAGTTGGGTTCTCTTCATTTTGGATTATTAATACTATGATGGGATGCACGGTAAAGCATGGTGAGTATTTATTAGTTTAGGGCCTAGTGATCTCTGATTCAGATTGTGGATTACGTTAAAGCCTGAGAGACTAGGAGACAGGAAAATTCCATACTGTGTAGGCGGAGAACTCTGATAGCATTATGTTGATTTGATTTGGGTTGACCCAGGTTTTATCTTATTGCACACCAACAAAACCTGTGATCATTGGCCCTTTCTGGAACGACCTGCAAGCAGATCACAGTCTCACCCGAAGTGACTATGGATGGATGCAGAACCAGGTTTCTGCATCCTTGAGGGACAAGGAGATGTGGTATTTTCTTATTATATTATTCTTACAACTCATAAATTAATTCTCCATATTCAATTAATCACAGAAACATGTCATATAATCCATAAACCATTAATGCACTAACATATCATGAAATATTAAATAACTACTTTGAAACAACAAATATTAAGAAAGTAGTATACAAAACACACAATAACACCTGAATATAGTTCCCAAAATGCTTCTTTATTATGATGGATCTTTGAATATAATTAGTTCCTCAACTGACGCACTAAGTTGTAGGTGTTTTGCGCACTAAGCTACAGACTCTTCCCAGGTCTCTTTGCACTTAGCTACAGAGCCTTCCCTTCACTACAAAATACAAATCAAAATTCACCCTTAATCCTTTATCATGTCATATCGTATCTCCTAAACATAGAATTACATCCCTTTATATATTATTACATCATCGGTTTACATCATTACAATACCATGGTCCAAATACCAAGGGCTCCCCAAAACAAGCAAATATGACCCAAAACCCTTTACAACATAGTGCACTATATTAAAAAGGAGGGGCTTCGACCTACCCCAAAGCCCATATTGCACCACAGGATATATTTAGAATGATTCAATATGCGGTCCACTTCGCGCTTCGCTCCTAAAAATGCAGAGTTCTCAGCCAAAATCTAGGCCAAGTTAGGCTGCACCTATCATGCCCCCAACACTCATACGTGACTCATCCCGAGTCACTCAATTTATTTTCCTCTAATTTTTTTTTTGTTGTTGTCATAGGCATTGTTGAAATACTACAATTATTTTTTGATATGCTTCTCCTCGATGTGCACTTCTTCCCATACTACTTCTATCACTGGCCCTGTAGAACTCTACAATACTGCCTCTTCTCTCTGTCAAAGATCTTGAAGCTTCCCATCCACTTCCTGAGATAGTTGGAGAGCCTCATCATGCCACGATTGAGTTCTCTCTTCCAAATTCTGTTTTTCCCTTCTTAACTCCTTTAGCTTCTTCCAGAGGGAATTTACCTCACTGATCTTGGTGAGCCTCTGCAAGATTGGAAAGGTCTTCGCAGTTACCCAAATATCCTCCAACTATTTCTACTTCTACTTAATGTCTTCTTCTAGCTTTTGTACATTTGGATCTTCCTAAAATGAAGTCAAAATCTATAGAGTCTCATCCAAAAATTTTCCAAATATTCCACTGATGCAGAGATGTCAACCACTACAATCTTCAAGTCGGTCTCCCTCTGCACTTCTAGTGGTGTGGTTGACTACAAATTCTTCTGTAGCTCACTAATATTTATGTGAATTAAAATTGCACATTTGTGATCTTATTCTTGGATTCATTTACTAGAAGGACAAGCTTTGTTACCTTGTCTTTGATTGATTCCTCCTCGCGGAAATCCATGTCCAGAACTACTCGGCATGTGTCTTAGACAACCTCTTTTAGACAACCTGGTCCTTCTCCTAGATGGCCTGGTCAAGTTTCTTCTTCAGCAAAGCTCACTCTTGTTCTACCTAAATAATCAATTTTGCAGTGAGCTGTTCTCATTGCTTCAGCTCATCAATGATCCCTTGATGCAACTCATGAAATATTTGTACTGGCAGCACTGTGATGTTAATATTTACATACTTCTATCCTTTTTTTTATGCTTTACTTCAGTGTATTCAAACTATAAGTATCCATTAGGTATCTACATTAACCATGCCCCAAGTGTGGGCTCTATTAATCTTTAGTCTCGCAACCTTTCCTTTGTTTGTGCTAGTATCTTTAACTCTGCAATCCACTCCTCGACACCTGATAAAATTGCATCGTAGCAATCCTTTATCATGTTCCATGACTCTTTCATAGCTTCCTATACTTTTTCACCAATCTGATCCAAGTTCTCATCAGTAAGCACCAATGCCATTACATCCTTTGATTTATCTGCCTTTCTCTTCTTCATGAGTTTCTTGGCAGCTTCGGCACCTACCTTCCTTTTCTCCACGACAGTGAGGTCTACTTCAATATTTTTAGGCTATTTTTTGTGCTCATCCCCTCCAAGAGGTTCCTTTTCATGCTGCTCCTCATGTTCTTCCTCCTCCTCTTCCTTGTCCTTATCCTTTCCGCTTGGTTCCCCATGTTGCGATGCTTCTTCCTCTGTTGAACTATCACCCTGCCTCTATCTCTAGTGCAATTATCCATTTTGTGGGCCACTATTGTTCTTGTACAAATAGATCATATTTGGTTACTAAATATGGCAAGGGATATTGTGTCTTCATCACATCCTTTTGAGACTGTGTATAGACTTTGTGGAAATAAACCTTAAATTTTTTGCTATGACGCTATGCGCATTTCGTATAGCTGAAGTGAGAGGAGAGGATGTTGGTTCACTAACATATGAAAATCCATGTGATATAGAACAAAAAATATCCCATTTTCCTGTGATTGTGATGGCTTATTGGTATAACACAACTAGACATACCATGTGCTTCACACACATCTTCTTATTCCAGAGGAAACTGTGAATCCTCCGACTCTTTCCATACCAACATTTCTATTATTAAAATCGACCATGAATAATGGAATTTGGTACCTTACTCCTGCACCTCCAAATAATCCTCCTGAAATTATTTACATAGGTAGGTGGCCTAGTTATACAGAATCCCATTGGCACACTGCACAGCTAGTGAAACTACTATCGCAGGGAATTCATTGACTTGGCATTTTCTCATGATCTTCCTAGCTAGTATGTCTATCGTGAAGCGAACGACTTGGTCATTTATTGAATTAATGTCATATCCTCACTTCCCCTTTGTGAGCCAAAATTTGTTTGTCATATTCTCTACTATTTCCCTGTCATGTTCTTTGCCTACAAACTCTTCTGTGAGGTTGCGTCCTTGATATGGCAGTCTCGTGATTCTCCATATCATCATCTCATCAATAGGGATCCTCTTTCCCATCTAGAGGCATCCGTCATGCACCAGCACAAGCAGTTGTCTGATACATGCTCTATTTGTTGGACTTCTGCAGAAGTGCAAGACATTTAGAATGTTCAATATCCCTGACCGCTCTAATCCAGTCACCCATTATTGAGGTTCCAACCTTGTCATTCCATTGTTAGGGTAATTCACCTGCTTTAGATACATGTCTGGTGAAAAATATGGGTATTTTTCCTGTCATTGAAATATGCAAACTTGAATTGTGGAATTTTCCCAAGGATTTCTCCAGTGAATGGTATTGATTCTGGAAATAGGGTGTGAAGTGTTTTGTCTTTAATTAAAGCTGAGGGGGGTGAATCAGTTTAATACATACATGAGCCTTTTAAAAAAATTTCACCAAAATTATTTACAGCTTAATATGTGAATAGTCTTAAAATGTTGCAGCCAATATTAAATTAATGTGACACCATACTTATGTTGAAAGCATAAAACATTTAAGAAGATTGAAAGAATTACATCAACACATAAGAAACACACATAGAGACAACAAATGTAAGTGGAAACCCATAAAGGGAGAAAACCACATCTTATTATTGTTGTGATGCGAAGGCAAGCTCCAACTCCCTCTCACCACTATTTTTATGTAGGCACCAACCTACAGGAGGCTCCAACCTCAGTCAGCTACAACTGACAGCTATCAAGCTGCAACTTGATAGGGAAGCTCCAACTTCCTCAATTTATCAAATTGAATGTTTGCTGATTTACCTCAGATATCAGCTCTGTTCTGTAGCTTCTCTTTCTGCTCTTATTTTCTTAATCTTCTCTGCCTCACTCTTCTATACTCTGCCTTCTCTATATTTACTCTCTCTAACCTCTCTTATGCATATCCAGTTGATATTATTTATAGAGTTCCTCACATGACTGTTTGTATTTCACAAAGAATTTGGAGTGAACAGTCATGACTCTTTGGCTTCTGTCTTCTTATTCCTTTATCCAACTCATTTTTAAAATTATAACAATATGTACAAATTTCCATGCTATAGTGGGATTTTGTCTTTTCCTTAGGATACTTTCCTTTGCATCACAAACAATATAAACAAAAAAAATATTTACATTTTCAGTTACACATTTCAATACCATTCAGCTCCTTTTCTAAACCTTGGCTTTACTGGATTTGTCTCTTCTGCTGTTGTTGAGTGACTGTTCTATATATCTTGGTTCACCTCTGTGTTTATTTATCTGTTCACTGTACTTGTGTGCATCAGCTACCTACATAACTGCTTTTCATGTTTTATTCTCAAATACATATGAATCTGGGCGATGTTTTGTTCATTACCATCTCTGTTCTCAGGCTACCTGTCTACATTTTCTGTTCATATATGAGTTTAAACATAATGGTTTGAAACTCACATTACAATTTCAATTCATTCTTTTTCCCTGTACTATTTTTCTGCTGCTGTCTCTAGCTCTTTCGTTCTTGCAGGCTCTTATAATAAACCCAATCTTATGACTTTAGCACAGTATATAAATATATATCGTCATGTATGCATATTCCTGATTATTAATAAATTGTGGCTTTTGTTTAGCGCCCAACATATATATGGTCACGGTCTTAAAACCTATAAAAACATCAAACTATATTACATTCCCCGCTTAAATATATAATGCTTACTCGAATGTTTGGACCTTGGGAATTTTAAATATATATCTCGAGCTTTAAATCAATTGAACCGCTTATAACGTACCTTTGGCTCCGAGCCCACAAATATAAGCGATGGCTCAATTAAATATGTGCGCCATACCTTGTTTATCACCTTGCGACTTCATTCATGATCCAATGGTGGATAATTCATCACCCTTTCAACCTCTGATCCTACGAACATCGCGTGTTTAACTTGCACGAGAGTTAACATTCAATAGTTGCGAGTTGCACTGGGCCCCAGCGTTTAAACGGCCCTTCATATCCGACGGCGGAGAACGTGTTGCCTTGCTCCACACGATCCGACGGATATTGCACGGTGAAGATGCACGGACGATAATGCGCGATGGCGCACTGTGGAAGCGGTTTTTCAACTTCGCCCCATGCCACGTGTCGAGCTTTCTATGGAATCGCTCGCAAATGGGGAAAACCGCTTGCTCCACAAAAGCGGTGCAATGAAACCCGGAAACCGCCTTCACTGTTCACCCGGTCACGGTTCCGCTCTTCTACGCAGGGTTCCGGTATCGTACAAGGTTTCACCTTTATTATTTAAAAGGGTTCTATCATATAGTCAACACCGAGACTCATAGACTAATCAATACCACGGCATCGTTAGACCTTCCATACTTACACAGAAGCATACAGCGGGAATTGTGCCATTACACAGAGGTGTATAACTACGAGCCTTCAGGAGTTTATGCGATTACACCATATTATCGCCTTGGTTCTAGAGCACGGAGCATCCAGTTAAACTTCTATACAGGTTTCTAAAGACAAAGGCGAACCCTTTCAACACAATCTTCCACCGCAATTTACCATGCTGGTAACTACAGGTATGGCTAAGCATAATCAATGACTTTCAGTAACATCAATTTATTCCAATCCCACGCAGAATCACAATAAATCTAATTACACAGAGCTCACACGGCTCCTACATTCCACATTGTCAATTTGTGTTCCATTGAGGGTTCAACGGCGTATCCACACATAACCCAGTCACAGAGGTTCGTATTGGTCACAAGGATTCACAGGACCACATTCTCATTACTGAACATACAAGCAAATTCTCAAGACAAAATTCGCACAGAACTCAACTTGACAAATGCATGTTAACGCTGAAACAAATCTTCATTATACAGTGGAGTGCTTACAACTTTCTAGTGGCCAGATCTTCAATCGATTGGCCCTTCTCCTCTGTTCTGCAGTCCTATGTAGCCTATGCAGTTCTGAGCCCACTAATTCACTGCTTGTCTCTGCTACCTCACTGCTTCTTTGTTGCTGTTTCAGGTGTTCCTCCTTTGTCATCTCCTTTGCCATCAATGACAACATTTCCAATAGTCTCTCCCTTTGGCATTGATGGCAATATACTTCTTCCGTTTTCTTTTTAGGACCCTTCCTTCTGTTGCTAGCTCTTCCTCTGTTTGCCTTATAGAAGCCCCTTTTTTCTTTTCCTCCCCCTTTGACATCAATGGCAAAGGGTTGCTCATTTCCTAGTTTGCTTTCTGCATTTCCTCTCTCTGAGATCTTCTCACTTTGTACCCTGCTGCTCCAAAATTTGGATTAAATCTAAGATTCTGACCCTTTAGCCTTTCCTTTAACTCTTTTATGCTGGGTGTATTCTTTCCATAATCCTTTAATTCTGAGGACATGTTTCATGTTCCCTTGCTGGCTGATCTCCCCCTGGAATGATATTTTCGTTTCTGTTCTCCCCCTGAAACTGTGCTTTCTCTTTATATCAGAGAGTAGCATCTACAGATACTACCCCTAGTCTATCTCTCAAATATTCAAATGGTTCTCTAGCAAGAGGTTTGGTAAATATATCTGTTGTTTGTTCTTTTGTTGGCACATACTCCAGCTTTACTATCTTCTGAGCCACTTGTTCTCGGAGAAAATGATACTTGATTGGGATATGCTTAGTTTTTGAGTGAAGCACAGGATTTTTAGATATACTTATATCACTTGTATTATCACATTTGATTGAGATAGGTTCATCAATGCTTACCTTCATGTCTTGGAGAGTTTGCTTCATCCACATGACTTGTGTACAACATGCTGTTGCTGCTATATATTCTGCTTCTGCTGTAGACAGAGAGATAGATGTTTGTTTCTTTCTTAACCATGCCACCAGACTTTCTCCTAGATAGAAAGCACCTCCACTTGTGCTTTTCCTGTCATCCACACAGCTGGCCCAATCTGCATCTGTGTATGCTGTTAAAGTGAAGCTTTTGCCTTTAGGATACCAAAGTCCATATTGTGTTGTTCCTTGTAGATATCTGAATATTCTTTTTACTGCCAGAAGATGGTTTTGTTTAGGAGTTGCTTGACATCTAGCCACTAGTCCTACTGCTAGCATGATGTCTGGTCTTGATGCAATCAAATACAACAGAATTCCTATCATGGATCTGTAGAGTTTTTGATCTATATCAGCAGACCCATCATCAGCACACAGCTTGCATCCCGTGATCATGGGAGTTGACACAGGTTTGCAGTCCTCCATTTTGAACTTTTTCAACATTTCTTTCAAGTATTTTTCCTGTGAGATGAATGTACCTGTGTTCTTTTGTTGAATTTGAAGTCCTAAGTAGAAACTGAGCTCTCCAATCATAGACATCTCAAACTCTGTTTTCATCTCATCAGCAAACCCTTTTGCTAGTTCTTCTCTATTGCTTCCAAACATAATGTCATCAACATATACTACAACAATCAAGAGTTCATTTTCATGGGCTTTTATGTATAGATTGTTGTCTACTCCACCTCTCTTAAAGCCTTGTTTTTGCAAATATTTATCTAGTCTTGAGTACCAAGCACGAGGAGCCTGTTTTAGTCCATAAAGAGCCTTTTTCAGTCTGCATACATAGTCTTCTTTGTCTGTTAATGAGAAGCCTTCTGGTTGTTCCATGTAGACTTATTCTTCTAAGTCTCCATTCAGAAATGCAGATTTTACATCCATTTGATATACCTTGAAGTTTTGGTAGCATGCAAATGCCAGGAACATTTTGATAGCTTCCATTTTGGCTACAGGGGAAAATGTTTCATCGTAATCAAGTCCTTCGATTTGTGAGTATCCTTTGCAGACCAATTTGGCTTTATTCCTGATTACTTGTCCTTGCTCATTCATTTTATTTTTGAATACCCATTTTGAGCCTATGAAATTTTTCTCAGTGGGTCTAGGAACTAATTCCCATGTATTGTTTTTCTCAATTTGGTCCAATTCTTCATTCATAGCATTTACCCAAGACTTGTCCTTGTTGGCTTCTTCAAATTTCTTTGGCTCTATTTGTGACAACATGGCTATGTATACCTCTTCAGTTTGTTCTGTTAGCTGCCTTCTTGTTTGGACCCCTACTCTCTTGTCTCCAATGATCTGATCTTCAGGATGGTTCTTCTGAGTATATCTTGAGGGAGCTTTAGAACTCAACTCTGTATCTTCTGTTGTCTTGCTTGTTTCCTCATCATCTTGGTTTTCTTCTTCATGGTTGTCTGATGGACTGCAGCAGTCTGTATCTCTTGTATTGTTTGGAAGTTCTTCATCAAATCTCACATCAATGCTTTCTACTATTTTTCGAAGAGTCTTGTTGTAGCACCTGTACCCTTTGCTTTTGGATGCATATCCTAGAAATATCCCTTCATCTACTCTTGCATCAAATTTTCCAAGATTTTCATCATTATTCTTTATGTAACACTTGCTTCCAAAGATTCTAAAATGTTTGATTGAAGCTGGTTTCCCATGCCATAGTTCATAGGGAGTCTTGTCACTGCTTGGCCTTAAGTGAGCTTTATTAAGGATATGCACCGCTGTGTGTACTGCTTCTGCCCAGAAGGTTTGAGCAATATTACTTTCATGCATCATGGCTCTGGCTATTTGCTGTACAGACCTGTTTTGTCTCTCTGCTACTCCATTTTGTTGAGGTGTTCCTGCAATAGTAAATTGTTGCTTTATCCCATGTTCATTGCATAGGTCAGAAAAGTCATAATCTGTGAATTCACCTCCTCTGTCTGATCTGATGCATTTCAGCTTGCATCCTGTTTGATTTTCTGCTAATGCTTTGAAGATCTTAAATTTTTCCAGAGCTTCTGATTTATTCTTGAGGAATGCAACCCATGTCATTATGGAGAAATCATCTATTATTAGCATGAAGTAGGATTCTCCACTTGAAGTTTTAGTTCTTGCAGGTCCACACAGATCCATGTGCACAAGCTGTAGAGGTCTTCTTGTTGATAACTCATCTTTGGCCTTGAAGGATGTGCAAGTCTGTTTGCCTAATTGACATGATTTGCATATGGTATTAGAAGGCCTCTTTATTTCTGGCATGTCTCTGACAGCTTTCTTCTTGCTTAGTCTGATTATGTGATCGAAGCTGAGATGTCCCAACCTTTTATGCCATAACCATGACTCTTCTAGTTTTCTAAGATGACATGCTTCATCTTCCTCTTTCACAATGTAAACATTACTCTCTGTTCGAACTCCTTTGAGCAGAGTCTTACCTGTGGTGCTTGATCTGACTTCACAATCTTGTGCTCTAAAAAGAACTTCATAGCCTTTGTCACACATCTGATTGACACTTAGTAAATTTTCTTTCAGCCCATCTACAAATAGTACATCTTGGGCCTTTCCTCTGCCATTGTCTATGCTGACTGAGCCTTTTCCCTTGATTTTACCTGATTTATCATTGCCAAAAGTAACATTGCCATATTTCTTTTCATCAAGAGTTATAAACTTGCTTCTGTCTCCAGTCATGTGTTTTGAGCAGCCACTATCCAAATACCACTGGCTTTTCAGGTCTTGAGTAGTTAGAGCCAAGTCACATTTATTCACCTTCTTTATCCACTGGAGGCACCCTTTTGTTTGGTATCTTTTGTGAGGTGATGAACTACATCTTCTTAGAGGAAATTTGGAAGGTATATGTCCAACTTGATTGCATACACAACATTTGATCATAATTTTTGTAGAATTATGAGTATGAACATAATTTATTTGATTCATAAACCTTCTTGAGGTGTTAAACATCAATCTTTGTCCATACTTTCTACACTCAATGATTTTATGGCCAAATTCCTTACAATAAAAATAGTAACCATAGAAACTATTTGCATACCTGATGTAAGGTTGTCTCTTCCATTTGTTTGCTTGGGGCAGTCTCTTCAATGTTTGCATCTTTTGTTGGTTTGAATTACTCCTCCTTGCATGAAAATATGCAGCAATGTGTCCCAGCTTGTGGCAAGCATAACAGGTGGCATTCTTCATAGGAGGGAAGAATCTCCTTTTATGGTTTCCAAATTTTACATACTCAGGGGTCTTAGTATTTATTACATTCTTTGCTACTAGTGGTTTCTTCTGATCTCTGTCTTCCTTATTACAGGTTTCTTCTTTTGTAGGAATTGTTTGAGCTGCTTCATCATTCTTATTTGCTTTTACAAAAATAATATCTCTGTCAACCTTTTCTTTGCCTTTACTTGATTCTCCTTCATAGCTACTATAGGGTAAACTGCTTGGGTTGTTGGTTTTCGAATATCACTCTCAGGGTTTTCCGATGCCCGAAGCAGACAGTAAGATTAGCTGTGCTGTTCACAAAGATGGCATGAGAATGTTCATATTAACTTAAAATAACTTGATGGAATGCGATAGAGAATTACCTCTTTGACAATATTGGAGTCCCTTGGAGAGCGCTAGGCAGTGAAACAAGAGTCCTTATTCACCGGCTCCAAATCTTAGTCCTGCAATCAGTCAAAGCACCCGTGTAATTTCTAACATAACATATATCCTATCAATCAAGTCAATATATAATGAACTTCTAAATTATACACATATGAGCCATTCATATCATACTATGTAAATGTTCAAACAATAATGACAATATTAAGCATTGAATGGACAAAACGAACACAATTCTATTGATTTTGAAAGAAGGAGGATTACAACTGTCGGTTGTACCAAGCCCTCCTCAGTCTCCCAATCTCTTTTATCTCTCAAGTGAAGAATTCCAAGTCAAAAAGCTCTCTAGGAACCTCTTTGACTCTTGGCCTTCACAATATAACACTATTCTCTATTCCAAAAGTATGCAAAAACCTTTAGCAATCCTTCGACCTTCAATTAAGAGCCTTCAGCTCCTTCTTATAGGAGAGGGAGAAAGCCATTGTTTCCTTTCTCTTTCCACTAGTTTGGAATGGAAAAAACTTAGATGTTTCTTTAATCTATATGCTTTTGCCTCCTTTGGAGTTTAGTCTTGTTATAGCAATGACCAATAATGAACTGGTGCTCTACAGTTTCCTTTGTGAACTGACTCTCTTGTGAGGGAAAGCCGGAGATTCAAATCATTCTCCGTGGGCTTTTCCCGATTCAAACTTAAAACACAGATAACGCTTCCTTTTAGTGTAAACAAAGCATTGCCCTAGCCACTAACGTGGCATATTCACTGCTTTACTGTGTTATAACACTCTTGTTTTGTTATAGATAGGTGTTACCCTGGCAGAAATAGGTTTAATTTAGGTCTTTGTACTCCTTCCATATTTGTCTTCCCCTCTGAGCTGATGAGGAGGTATTTTGACCTGTAACAGATGCCCCCTAAAGTGTGAGGTCAGAGACGAAGACGATGGCCGAAATACTTTATAATTTGTATAGAGATAAAGAGATTGAAAGACTGAGGAAAACCTGAAACAACAACATATGTCAGAAAATATAGTATCTGCCTTGAGTCGGGCATATCCCATGCTCAGTAGCTTAAACAACATGATTTCTCTAGAATAGAGATATGAAGAATCTGTCCACCGATAGGCACAATGTGGAAGTGTTTGTCATAACATGATCAGGCTGAAGAAGCTGTCTCCATAAACAATATCGCAACTTGGGGAAGGAAACACAACTTTAATGATGTAGCCTTTGCCCCAAGGTCTTGACCGCCGATTCACTTAAACTGCATATTTCTCAACATGTGAATGAAGGAGTTGTCGTCGAACATGTGAGAAATCGTCTGATTACTAGTCAATAATGAAAACTGTTAACAGACGCGAAGGTGGCCACCGATAATGATGATGGTCCCTAAGATGCACAGTACAATCTAGCGAGTGTGAATAAAATGAGTTGAAGTTGAACACTCGTAGAATCATTCGACCAGGAGCCAATGATGAAGACCCCTGATCAAACACAAGACTACCTGCCACTGATGTCTGCAAGTATCTGGGTACTGATGTGTTTCTGGATCAACTTCCTAGATAAGGTGTTGAAGTCGATAGGAAGTGATCTGTTGAAAGGTAGGCACTGAGGCGTCCTACATCAGTCAACATGAAACAGAAACCAACTGATTTTTTTTTATGATTGAGATAATGAAGAGTAAATGGGAACGTCGGACGACAAATAATTTTTGGCATAATGAGTGGTTTGGTTGATATCAGGAGCAGTAGATAGCGAGATCTGCTTGAACAATAGAAGGCACTCTAGCAGGGTACTAGGCAACTGAAGCTTTGATGAACACCAAAGAGTGTGTTAGGATTTTACCGGTGCAGGGACATTGGGAAATGAAGGCTGATACTCATAGATGGTAGGGTTCGGCTAATTGCGAAAGAGTTTTCTTGGAAGTGCCATGTTCAAGAATTTTGCTGCCAAATTGACCTTTTTTTTTTTTTTTAAATGAAACAAAGGTAGTATCCATTTTGTCCAAATTTTTCCCCGTCTGATTAAGTTTAGTGAGTCCAGCTGAGTAAAATTGGTGAATTTTTCATGTTCAGAGAGTCTGAAAAATGTCAGGAAAGACAACTCTGTGCCCCATCTGATTAAGTTAAACGAGTCCAGATGAGTAAACTCGGTGAATTTTTCATATTTTAGAGAGTCTGAAAAATGTCAGGAAAGACAACTCTACGTCCCGTCTGATTAGGTTTAACGAGTCCAGACGAGTAAACTCGGTGAATTTTTCATATTTAGAGAGTCTGAAAAATATCGTAAAAGACAAATCCATTGGGGTACCTTTGTCATGTCTTGATAACTGGGCATGACAAAGGGATAATAGTAAGCTCGAAACAGTTCATTTTCCATAAGTTAGTCCATCAAAACCGGAAAAGTGAGAAATATATGTTCGATAGACGTCTACCTCATTTTGTTATGAGTACGAGGAGACGGAGTGAACTCAATACTCTTTGTAAAATTTTAATGAGTCCGACAAAGAAAAAATCGGTGCCCTCCGTGAAATTTTAACGAGTCGCGCGAAGAAAACTCGATTACCTCCGTGAAATTTTAACGAATCACGCGGAGAAAACTCAGTTACTTTTTTCAGTTTAAAGAGCTTTGAAAAAGAGAAAAGAATGGCTCCATCCTTTCTGTCGTGGTAGTTTAACGAGCCCGACAAAGGCAACTCTGGGGTTTTTCAGTTTTATGAGCGAGAAAAAGATTCCTAAAAAGAAAGCTCAGTGCTTCTTCATAGTTTTAACGAGTCTGAAGAAGAAAACTCTAGGTTTTTCGTATTAACGAGCAAGAAAAAGACCATACAAAAAGAACGCTCGATATCAACTTCATATAAGTTTAACGAGTCCGAAGAAGGGAACTTGAGGTTTTTCAGATTAACGAGCAAGAAAAATACCGTAAAAAGAATGCTCGATATCACATGAGTATGTCTTCATATCAATCTTGATCGCTCATCAGAACATCAGTACCAAATCTCAAAAGTTGCGACACATGTGTAGCAAGAATTCACGACTTTTCTGACTATCTTGAGAGAGTGGCACCCCAAAAATGGCTATAAAAAGGTCAAAAGGCCTTCATTTTCATTGTGCGAAGTGCTGTGAAGAAGCTCTGGGGTGAAAGGGGTGAAAACTTCAGCTGACGATTACGGTCAATCTGGGCAACGGTTTTCCTTCCTGCGAGATCCAGGTAAGAGCTAGAACCTCCTGCTATCATTTAATTATCTTTTTGTTACCTTTTGCTGGTTCAAAAAGGTGGATTTCCGAGGCCCTAAAAAAATGCTTGCGCCTAACGCAGGCCATTAGTGTTATAGACGCGTTAAATGCATAACCTGTGAGGATTAACGCGTTAGCATGCTTTGTTTTGCACTAGGGCTAGCGTTAGGCGCATCGTGTTTTTTAGCAACTCGATTTCTACTGTTTTGAAATGGTCCAGGCAAGTTTTGATCGGTTGGGAATGTTGTTTGTGCAGGTATCCAACCGTTTAAACATGAGTATCTGGCGAGAGAGAGAACATGAACGGGAAGAACGAGAGATGGTGACGGATGCTGTAAGCTTGATGGCTCTTCGCAGGTGTGGATTGCTAAAATATGCCCGCTTAGAACTGATGAGGGGCCAAGAGGACCTCCTGAGGTGGCTAATCCAGCAGTGGGACGAATGCCACCATGTCTTTCGGATTGGGGGAAATGAGCTCTCAATCGAAAAGGATGATGTGTACTTTTTGACTGACCTATCATGTCGTGGGGCGAGGCCCAACTTGACGGGGTCCAGAGCTGACCCACGTTCCACTACTGATCTGATTCGTGCACATTACATATGTGACACTCAGGCTGTGAGCAACCGGATACCGATTGCCCAGGTGACCTTGAGACCATTGAGGTATATCTTATGGATGATTGTTTTCTTGGTAGGCGCCAAGAGTCAGCATGTGGCCACTAAGGCCCAGATGCTCCTAGCCCTGAACTGTATGCAACCTCAGGTTTTCGACTTGTGTGACGGGGTTGTCCATCGGGTCCGAGCAGAACTTACCGCATGTAAGACCTGTACCCAGAGAAAGTTTGGGTACGGTACACTGGTTGTTTCTTTCTTACTGGAGAAAATACCATTGATGAGGCCCAGGATCGTTACAGCGCCATTGGGCCCACGCGAGCCGAGGCAGGCTCGGTGGGTAGCTTTGCTTTCGCGGACTGGAGAGGGTCCCGTCCGTCACTGCTTTGATGATGGATTTTTTGATTGGATAGACTCCCAGATAATCATGATTGAGGATTATCCCTATGCAGGGATGAACTTCACAGGCGATCCGGAGTTAGTCCTGCCTCCTGGTACCCAGTGGGGACTTGATGGTAAGAAAGAGATGATCAGTGAATTTCCAAAGAAGTACTTTTTTTTAATCTTTTGAATGTTTATGCAATTTTTTTTGTTGAGATAGGGTGAAAATTATGTTTTGACATGAAAATTTTGTTTGCTTGACACAGATGTGGCACCTGTCCGGCCAGTTGGGGCCCCTCGCTATGCACGGCGAGGACTGTAGCTACCCAGGGCTGGCGCACCAGTAGAGGATGCAGAAGCTGACGACGACAATGATGCCCAAGTTTTACATGAACTCTCCAGAAACCTGGAGGGTCTGAGTATGTGTATACCACCCCTTCCTATGCGGGAGGTTCCAGTTCGTCTGTAGCGGCATACTGTAGGTGTGCCAAAGAGATACCTAGTGCCTCTGAGGAGGATAGCTACAACAGTTGTATGCTACCATGAGCATCAAGCCTAGCTGGCGGAGCAGATTTATTAGTGTCAGAGTGTGGCTTAGTATAGCCAAATTTTTGTAAAACACCCAAGTTTTGGAAGATTTTTTGATGTAACTATGTACTGGACATGACCTATATATATATATATATATATATATATATATATATTTTGGTGATTTTGTGTTTTAAATTTTTTATGTGTTTTCAATGATCTATAAAAATATATGTGCTCATGAGTGAATCTTTTATAGTAAATGTGACAAATTCTAATCTAACACATAATTTTCCAAAGAATCAGCTAATGCATTAAATTCTCTAGGAACGTGCTCAAAGGTAATTGTTTGAAAATGACGTTCTAGAAGTCTTACCCTTTAAAAGTAATGTAACAACACAGGATGGCAGACACGATAATGATTGTTTAACTGCATAATGATGAGTTGGGAATCTAACCTGACCACTAAATTGGAGATGTCACGAGATGCCACTTCCGTGAGGATTTGGATCACTGACATGTACTCGGCAACATTATTGGTGGCGCTACCTAGGAAAATTCCCCCAGAACTAAGGAGGTCTGACTCAGGAGTGTAGAGAACCCAAGCAGCTGAAGCAATGCATCTAGTGTGATGACTAGCACCGTCTGCATATCCAATGTATGTTAAGGGGAGTGACGACATCTATTTGAAAGACAAATATTATAAATGAGAAAAACACCTTGAAAACCAAGATAAAATCTAGAAGACATCAAAATAATAAGCAAAACTTATACACATAAAAATTAAAAAAGCATATGCCTAGTGCGAAACTAGGCAAAATACTTCTTTAAGTAGAGCCTGTTGCGGGGCTCTGCAAGTGGAATTCCATTACAGTCCTGAAGTTCGTAAGCTCCCTTTGAGAGGGTTTTAGTGACGATGTAAGGACCAAGCCATAATGGTTGGAGTGTTCCTGCCCCCAAGAGGACATGTTTCTAATCATAAAGTAGAACTAGATCGCCCTCTTGGAAAGAACGAGGCTTGACAGATTTTTCATATTGAGCCTTTACTCGGCGCTGGTGAGCTTTGAGTGCTAGTGTAGCATCTCGGCGAGTTTCGTCCAAATGATCGAGTGAGAGCAAGTGCTCTTCTGTGGCAGTGGTGCCGGGCAGGAGTTCAATGGCAAGTTTGAGTGATGGAATTTCACACTCAATTGGAGGCACTGCCTCTAGGCCGAAAGCAAGTTGGAATGGTGTGAAGCCTGTGGCAGTTTTGATTGACATTTGGTATGCCCATAACGTGGAATACAAATTCCGATGCCAAGTGGTTTTATGGCTTCCAACAAATCGCCGAGTCATGGTTTTGAGGACGCCATTTACGGCTTCGACTTGACCATTAGCTTGAGGGTAATAAGACGAAGAATGATCTTGATGGAAACCTAGCATGGATGTTAATTAGGTCATCATATGATTCTGAAAGTGAGATCCATGATCTATGACAATCGATAGGGGTACGCCGAACTGATAGATTACCTGATTAAACAAGAAGAGAGCGACGGTTTCGCCATCGGCCTTGAAAGTGGGAAGGGCTTCTGCCCATTTCATAAAATAGTCTACCGTAACTATGATGTAGTTGTGTCCATTTTCCGAAGTAGGATTACAGGTGACGAAGTCAATTCCCCATTTAGCGAAAGGACCAATGGAGATAACCGGGTGAAGGGGGGCAGGATGAGCACGCATTTTCTTTGTGAAAATTTGACATGGATGGCACTTCTGGACTACTGCAATACAGTCTTTAAACAAAGTGGGCCAATAGTAACCTGCGCGCAAGATTTTTTGGGCAGTAGCTATGCCTGAAATATGACCACTGCATGCCCCAGCATGGTAGTCATTCAAAACGCGTTCCGCCTCAACGAAAGTGAGACAACGTCGGAGAATGGTATCAACACCACGATGATATAGTGTATCGTTTAGCATGAGGTAGTGCTTTTCTTGGTGGCGGATATGACGACGGTAGTCGGATGTGAGAGTTGGGCGGAAATGTTGGGTTTGTAGGTAGACCAAAATGTCTCCATACCATGGGTCTGAAGAATCGACCAAGTACACAAATTCATCAAGAAATGGATCGTGAGCTACTTCTGCTGGGTCAGTTCTGGGAAGATCCGATAATAATTCGGTGAAGACGAGGGATTTCTTTTCTTTGGCAGCCGTGAAAACCAAATCAAATTGCTGGAGGATTACAATCCATTTGGAATATTTTCCTCCAATAATTTGTCTAGACAAGATATGTCGCATGGGGTTCTCCAAAGAAATGACCGTAGCCTGTCGCAGAAATATATAGTGTCGGAGTCGGGTGACGGAAAAAAATACCGCCAGAGAAAGTTTCTCCACATGTGAATAACGTAATTCAGGTCCGATTAGACCTTTGGACAAATATTATATCACATGTTCACTGTCGTCATCGTGTACTTGAACCAAAACCATTCCAAGTGAGGATGGTGAGGCTGCCAGGTAGAGGAGAAAGTCGCGTGAGTAATCGGGGGCACTAAGGAGTGGGGCTGAAACAAGTGCGTGTTTTAAAGCATCAAATGACCGTTGAGCTTGGTCATCCCACAAGTATAGTGTTCCTTTCTTCAATAATTGTGTGAATCCTTTCGTCATTTCAGCATAGTTAACGATGAAACGACGCAAAAAGTTTTCCTTCCCCTGCAAACTTTGGAGTTGAAGGATGGATTATCGTGCCGGCAATTCAACAATTTCCTTAACCTTATCGGGATCAACCCTAATCCCGTGCTTGGAGACAATGAAACCTAAAAGATGTCCAGAATCGACCATAAATATGCCTTTATGAGGATTCAAGCGTATATTGTAGAATCTGCACCTAGAAAAAATTTCTCTTAAACGAGCAAGGTGATCCTGTCGCTTCTTGGAATGGGCCGGAAAGTCATCCAAGTAAGCCTATACAATATGTCGAATGTCATGAAAATCATAGTCCATTTCCTGCTGAAAAGTTGCTCCAGAATTCTTCAGACCGAATGGGAGTTTTTGATACGCAAAAATGCCCCAAGGACAGATGAAAGCAGTTTTGTGCTGGTCGTCGTTTTTTATTGCAATCTGGTTATAGCCCGAGAATCCATCCATGAAGGAAAAAGATTTGCATCCGGCACAATCGTTGAGAATTTGATCAATGAACGGTGTAGGATAATTGTCTTTAGGACAAGCGGCGTTCATATCGCGATAATCGACGCAAACTCGAATGATGCCTTTTTTTTTATCAACGGGAACCAGATTGGAAACCCATTCCGTTAAAGGAACGGGATAGATGAAACTAGCATTCAAAATTTTTTCGACTTCAATCTTGATGGCGGCTACTTTGCGCGGGTGGACAGGTCTGAGACGTTGCTGAACAGGTTTGGCATTATCATAAATCTTGATTTCGTGCTCGACAATAGAAGGTCTATGCCGGGCATTTCGTCATAAGACCAAGCAAACACATCGCGAAATTCCTTAAAAAGGGATGTGAAGCGTGCAATTTCCTCTGGATTGCAATCGGCTCCAATCTGAATGTTTTCCACGATACCCATTTTGACTGAGATATCAATGAGCATTTTCTTAGAAATATTACCCATGTTACCTTCTGACTCGATATTTTGTAAAGTCGTGTAAGCGAAGGGAACCATCTCAGGTGGGTCAAAAGATGGGATTTCAGTTTTCATCGTCTCCGAGTCAATCATCGAAGCGCGATGGTTGAACTCTCCACAAGGTCGTTCTTCTAGAGACATGATCTCTTGAATAGCTTCGTCTGTAGGCAAGACTTCATTGAGGAGATACTTAGAGAGAACAGTGATGGGAGGGAGGTTTGTACCTTCGGTCGAAACCATAGCAGTGGAGGGTTCAGATGCCGTTTGGATGGCTTGGTAAGCCAACTCGGCTGGTGAGAGCGGCATCTGATCTCCGTAGGAATCAATGTCTGAAGGTGCCGAAATGATCCATGGGTTGATAGAGCCACCCAAAGTGGTGGATATCATTGCAACCGTGTTTGGGATCGATGGCAGCGAGAGAGGAAAACAACCTAGTAGGGAAGATGCCTTCAGAAGACCGGTACCGATACTGACGTAAGAGTCAGGAAAGCCTCTTATTAGGGGTACAGTGCTACTTGGTAACGTGGCATAATCAGGGGTGCAGAAGGATAGCTGGTCCACTGTGACTATTTTCCCATCTAATGGAAATAGGATGAGTCGGAAGACCGAAGACACATTGGCAGTCACGGCATAAGACCAACTGCGACCAAGCAATATATTATAGTCTAGATGGCGATCTACGACTTCAACGTCCATGTTTACCGTTTTCCCACTCAGAGTGATGGGAAAGCTAGCAAGGTATCCTTTTGGGAGGAAAGTGTGGCCATCGAAAGCTTTGAGGGAATTCGATGGTGGGGTGAGGGTAGGAGAACCTAAATTGAGCCAGCAAGCTTGTGACATAACGCAGGTCGAAGCACCTTCGTCTATGACAGTGCGATGGATTGGTCTCCCTTTCGACACAACCTGCACCTGGAATGTGAGTTGATGTGAGAGGCGAGGTTTAGCCTTTTCCATATCAAATATTGCTAGCATGGAATCCTAGGGGTCTATTCCACCAATGGCTGAAAGCAAGGCTTTCCTTTGTGCTAGACAGGTTTGTAATACTTCGAGAGTAGACATTGCTGACGGTGCCTGCGCCAAATCTTCTACAATGTTGTAGTTTTGGGCTACACGTGCAGAGGTATTATGATTCGTGCGTCGAAGTGTCCCTTTGGGGGGATGAATCACGAGGTCAGCAGTAGGCCGTTCGATATACAAATCGTTTGGTGACGGTGGATTGGAACTGGTACCAGGTTCCTGAGCATCTATGGTAGGGTTTCCATAAAGCTTAGCTCGAGTTTGAAGGTCCACACTCTCAATGCCATAAATGGCAGATGGTCCTTTGCCGGAAGGATATGAACCACCATTACCCTGTTGATGAGGTTGTGGCAGATTGTCAACCATGTGTTGATGTTGCTGCTGTTGATTGGGGAAAGGATTGTGAAGAATGGTAGGTGTTCGCCCAGAATCCTTGTTAGCAATAAAATCAATGCATTCCTACAGCCGAGGACATTTGTATGTCAAGTGGTCCTCCGCACAGATTTTGCAAGGAAATTTCATGGGTTTATCCTTCCCTTTGTCATTTTTGGCAGCATTTTTCTGATTAGTGTTATTCTAATTATCCGACTGCTCTTCCGTAGAAGATGACTTTTTCTTGTTCTTCTTATTTTTCCCGCTAGGTTTTTGTAAGGTTTGCACTGTATTTATCTCAGCGGTGGGAAGAGTAGTCGTTTGGTGAGGGGTGGTGGTAGTCGAAGATGGCTGGGAGGCTTGCCCCTGAGACTGTTTTGTGGCTACACTAGAGATCGTGCCAATGAGACCATCGGCATGAGCTCCAGTTTTCTGAGTAGCCGGAGGATTTGGGTTTCCAGGGGCATGGGGGAGCAAATCATACAGCGTGCTAGATTGCAAATATATTAAATCTAAATGTTGGGCATGGCAGATGCATTGATCTTCTGTAACCGCACCAGAAAGGCCAATGTCTTTAGCTATGTGGGGTAAGAGAGACTTGCAAAACCAATTAGCCAAGAGATGATCCGGAATTGGCGCTTTGACTAGCCTCCTCCTACGTCTCCATTCATGAATGTGATCGGAGATGTGGGTGGCGGTGTCTTGGCGTAGCGAGGTTAATATTTCTGTTCTAGTATCAAATCTAATTGGTAGTTGAAATTTTTTTAAAAACTATGTTGCTAAAGCACCAAACGTATTGATGGTGGCACGTGGTAATTCAATGTACCACTTGGCAGTATTGTCTGTAAGTCTGCAGGGAAATAGTCGAATTCGGACACTATCATCTACCATGGAATTGGATATAGACCATAGGTGAAAAGTAGTGATGTGTGCGGTACGGGTCGCTCTTACTCTGGAATAGATCCGTCAAAGCTTTCCACATTAAATATGGAGAAGCCTTTCCATGCAGGCTGGATACAATATGATCCTTGACACCCTCCAACAGGATCCTTCGACATTTTGCCATCTTCTTTTGCCATGCTTCGACTTCAGCAGGATCGGTGGGCTTTTGGACATCCATATCCACGAACTCCTTCAGTCCATTATCTTCTAATACTGCCTCCATGCGATCCTTCCATGCAACATAATTCGAACTGCCTTCAAGAGCATATTCGAGTCGCAAACCGTTGAAAGACATTTTCAACACGGGCACCAGTAAAGCTACTTTGAGAATTGAATTCCACCTCAACCACTCTAGATGCGAGAACAAATTATTTCTATACAGAGGGTGTTGCAAGGGACGTTCTTTGGATATATCACTTTGAAAGGATAGAAAGGATGGATCCGAAGGCTACTTGACACTTGTGAATACGTCTTAAACTGGTTTGTAATCAACGTGGCAGTCAATCTGCACTTCAGCCCTGATACCATGTAGAAATTTGCTGAATAATGATTAATTATCCACTGAGACTATCCTGATCACATACAATTCGAATTTATATGCAACACATAATCTCTTCCACTCAGATCATCACACATGCGGAAAATAAAACAAGCGATAACACATCAAATCATCATACACATTAACACAGTATGTATGGGGAAATATTATAGCTGAAAACCCCGCAGCTATTGTGTATATTATAATGGAGAAATCATGTAACAAACTCAGTACAATACTCCTCACAAGTACTCGGTACTTTCTCATGAAGTTACACACAATCTAGCTCAGTTTTGAACAGGTTACTGGTTCAAAACTCACCGCCAATTGCCTTGCCTCTATTGCGCAATCCAGGCCTGTCTATATAGAGATCCAAGGTTCAAATATCCTTGGCTTGACAGCGCAATCATCATGGGAAATTCCTCCAAGTGTGGTGCAAATCTCATGCACAACTGATGTCGCCACTGATAGCTAACTCCACCCTTTCATATACCTCTTTCACTGGTCTCCACTGAACTGTCCATGCACTGTAGTGAACTGATGTGTTCTTGAGTTGAATAATGAGTTACTAATTAATGAATTAAATAATATTTAATTCACTCCACTCATTACTAGTTGATTAGCTAGTTAAGCTAATCTCAACTAGTTCAACTAAGTTAAACCGAACACAACTCCACCATCTGTCTCATTAACTCCACCAAACTTCTGCCACTGAAGTCCTAACTGAAGTCAACCATGCATGAGCTCACCAAACCCTTAGGAATAACGTAATTCCTCTGTCAGATGCATGAGCCACTTCCAAGGCTCGAACTGAAGTGCTCCAAGAGAGTAAACTGCTGTTTAGAGTCCAAATATTATTAAGGGTAAATAATATTTGACTTCCCTATTTTTAGGATAGGCAGTCTAAAAATAGACTTCGACCTATCGACCTATAGGTCACAAAAATAGAGTCCATCTATTTTTACCAACATGACCAATGCTCCAAGAATAACATACTACAACCCCTGGACCATGCTCCATATGTCTAAAAATAGACATAGTCTAAAAATAGACTTTGCGCCAGAATTTGCCTGCGGGCCCACTTAGTGAAGGCGACTTCATTTCATTAAGCTCCATCATCTTGCTGCATTTTCAACACTAAACACTTCAGATCTAAA